>LPNX010824418.1:3088-57729 GCA_001517045.1 Pseudotsuga menziesii | reverse complement strand
TTCGCAACCGGGCTTTGACCTGGTTCATGAAATTCTCCAGTAATCAGCACCCCACTTTGGATGAAATCAAGGCAGCCATCACTAAGGAATTTAAGAAACCGAAATCGAAATCGCAGAGCGTCACTGAACTCAAAGAGATTCAATAGAGGCGCGCGGTGAATCTGTGTGGGACTTTGACTAGAGATTCAAAGTTCTACTAGACCAAGTCAGCTTCACCATTAGTCCTGCGCAACACAAGGAATGGTTTATTGCAGCATTATTGCCGCATATCAGAACCTCGCTCATGCAATAGAAGGTTGCTGACCAGCCAGAGGCTCTGGAAATTGCAATGAAGCTAGAGACCGCCCCTGTCGGAGACGATTCTGGTATTGCTCAAATCCAAGCGCAGCTGGCAGCGATGGCCCTGGAGCTTCGCGACATGAAGAAGGCTAAAACCAGTCGAGAGGAGGTCTAGTGTACGCAATGTCGGTCCGAGGGTTACGATAAGGACCAGTGCCCCGTGGCCAGAACTTACCTAAATACGGGTGCGCCCAACCAATTCAATCCCGTTGTTCTATATTGTGAGATTTGCCGAACCTCTGGCCAGCACCGCCCTGAGCATTGTCATCTTCTTCAGAGATATGTTCAAGTTCCCAAAAACCCTTACTGTCAGTTCTGTAAGTCCATAGGGCACAATGAAGAAGAGTGTCGTAGTTACGACCTTATGCGAGAGTGCACCTCTGACGCCTACCGAGTACACAATGAGGCCCAGAATAATGATGGCTATGGTTACCATGGCGGCGCCTCCAGAAGAGGTGCTTTTGGTGGTCGTGGCCGTGGTGGGATGACCGGAAGAGGTAGAGGCCAGGTTGTGTGTTACAATTGTAACCAAGTGGGCCACTTGGCTCGCGACTGTCGGAACCCCACTACAACCTGTTGGTATTGTCGCGTAGTGGACCATGTGATTGAACAGTGCCCCCAGCTCCTCGCAAAGATTCAGGAGAACAACCGTGGCCCTACCCCTAATATTCAGTTGATTTCCGTTGAGAAAAGACCTACCGCAGTCCTCAATGTGGTCACCCGGAGTGGAGCTACGACGCATATTCAAAGCACGCCCAAGCAACCTGTCTCGGTGTGCGCAGGTAAGACCTCCGAGGAAGTCCCAGCCTTTGACCCTGCAAAGGACCAAGCACCAGCCCAGGAGGCCCAGTGCGATATTGTTGACCCTGGAGCAGCAGAAGTACCTGCGCGGCAACATCAACAGGCTTCGCAGCCACAAGGGGCCTCGACGGATAAAGTAAGTACACTATCCTCTTTCTTGTAGAGCTGTATGAAACTCTTGCGGAATCAGAATGCTTTAAAAGAGCTACAAAAAGTTCTTGCTGTCACAGACCCTCAGAGAGGAATTGATCAGGAGAAAACTGTTAGTCGTGTCCGAAGAAAGGGAAGGGAAATGAGATTGAACGTTCAGAAAGGGGAATATGATATGACTGATGTCATTTTGGATCTTGGATCAGACGTTAATATCCTACCCAAGCAGACCTGGAGACAAATGGGAAATCCTTCCCTGGTTTGGTCACCTATACAACTGCGACTAGCTAACCAGCAAAGGATTGTACCTCTCGGGAGACTTCTTAGTGTTCCAATAGACATTGATGGGGTCAGTACTCTAGCAGATTTTGAAGTTATTGAGATCATTGATGACAACAACCCTTATCCAGCCTTGTTGGGAATTGAGTGGGCCATGGCCAATGCTGCAATTATCAACCTTAAGAGGAGACAGATGACCTTCGAAGGAAATGGTCTGCGCGTTATCATACCCCTCGACCCATCTCAAGGAGAAAGATATACATAACCACTCAGAGATGAAGGGGAGCAGGATACTCTAGACCACATCTACAACATCACAGCCAAGGACGCAGATTATGTCGAGCCTGACGCTGATGGTGTAATGGATTGGCAATGTGATAGCTCCTGCATGTCTGATTCAGATGATGGTCTGGAGAACTGGCAGAATCGACTGTACGAGCTACATGGCCACAGATGCGCGCAGATCACTCAGTCGCTTAGATGCCTTAGTGCACAGCCTAGAGGATTGCCTGCATATGTTGGGATGATAGACCCTGGAGAATTTATTGCACATGTGTCTGACCGAGTACCTCAGTCACAAAACACCCAGACTCTGGAAACAGCACTAGGAGCTACAGCAGCATGGGGGACCGACCCTAAAGAGTCTCACCCCAGTCGGGGAACCTGCCAGAAATTCCTGCGCCTCGGATTCATAAGCCAAGCTCAAGAGGTGCGAAGTAAGTTCAAGGGGCTGAATAGCCTTCAGGGACATTTGAGGCAGTACTATACAGCAGGGGAAAACACACTTCACAAGGAGAGGGTACATAAGTTGGTTGAGCTCCGACACGGCACTGTAAGTAGGGATGATCTTGTTGATAGCTTTTTGATCACATTTTCTTTTAACAAAAGTGGTCCTGTTTTAGATATAGCTTTCCATGACAAGGCAAATGATGATCACCCAGGAATTGAATACCAAACCAAGGGGCAGAGCCAGGATGCCAGTCCCTCAAACCTAATAGTCCTGTCACAGATATTACCCGGTCGGGTCAAAGGGCACTATTATGCCGAAGTTGCTTGTTGTCCCGAAGTTTTAGCCATGATTTTGCCGAGGCCCAGAAACACAGCGAGGCTCAAAATCCGACCGTTGGGAAGAAGCCAAATTGGCGGCGGTAGTGTTTTAATTGCCTTAAATACCTGTACTAAGACGATTATCGAAAATCGGGTAACAGTTGGACAAGATTTCCGTAAGATTTGGTGCCTTCAATGCACCGTCCTGCCCGATGTGATTGGTGGCATGTATAAGAAGATGCCTAAGTCAGGGAAAATTGTATCCTGCATTTCGTCAAGTTTAATGAGTGAACCCATGACAACATAAAGATAGCTTGACGACTTAGTAAGAGAATTCGAGCGAGAGGGCCTGATAGCTTGCTCTAATCGGCCGCCTGCTTCTGTTCCCGGTGAAGACACCCAACCAGCACCACCACGGCCGATGCAGACTTGGTCTGCTAGAAAAAATTGCAGAACTGAAGTTCACTCCAAGCTCAACCAAGATCGACAGAGGCGAACAGGGAAAACGTCGGCAGCACCTCCTATGGATCTCCCCGGTTTAGCACAGGTACCGGCCGGGGATAGGGAGAACATTGCACCTCCACGACCACCTTATCTCCAACCTATTCGCCCAGACGCCAAGATTCCCCGACGGGCAAAGCAAGTCATATTAACCACACCCTCGCTACCACCAGGAGTTCAGCTGGTCGGCAGTATGACAAGGAATATAGATCGCCTCAAGTACAGCGACCACGACACAAATGATCATGGCAAGTTTCGCCAGTTTGCACCGACCGAATACCTACACCGCCTCAACTACCCAGAACATGATGTACCCCTACTGGAAGTGCAACCGTGGGATGCGGGCCTAGATAACGCTGGCCTACTCAAGGTGCTTGATATCCCACATTTTGGTCGCGGCATACACGTGACTATAGTGGCCAAACAGTTGCTTGCTTTAGTGCATGACGACTATTTGTGGATAGGAGACCAGCAAATCCCCATTGATGCCGCACTCATTAATAAGATCACAGGGTTATCTATGGCAGGACCTGATCCGGGAGATGAATTTCCCTCAAAACATGAGGATACAAAGCTTGCGCAAACTATGAAAGAACGGTTTGGCCTGACCAAGGGGAAACGGGGGTATCACACCTCCGCGATTCAGGAACAGCCTATTCGCATTGCAGCTGAACTCTTAGCTTGCAAGATCATCCGGAAATGCAGGCCTACTGAGGTACCTGCTCCAGTTATCCGGATTGCCATGAACTGCGCCGAAGAATACACTTACAACTGGTCCGCATATCTTGCAAGGGAATTCCTAGAGGATGTTCGCGATGCACAGGAAAAAGGTAGACCTTTTCATTACTCCTGGTTGTTAATACTTATTGCATTAGTTGGGTGGAAAGAACCCACCGAAGCTCAGTTTGTCGAAGTAAACCCAGGCTGGATGGAGGCATTAAGGTATGCCTCCCTCTGGCTATCCTCGAATAAGGAAACTCAGCAAATGACGAACACTGTGTTCGTCTGTTATGCCATGAGTATCCACATGGAGATTCAGCGAACACCTCGGCTTACCAATGAGTTGTTCTCTAAATATGAGGGTGCTGCAAACTTCAGGGCTGATCTTCATCATGTGTTCATTCAAGCCCGTGCCGATCCACGACATCGATGGTTTAAATTACCTTATGTAGTAACCGAATTAGATGTCACAGGCATTGTTCAGCTATGGCTAGCTGAGTGGTTGCAAGACGTGGGAAAAAAACCCTCTATCCCCATTCCCCTAGCTACAAATATTGGCGCAGGTACCAGTCAGGCGCAGCAGAAAAACTCATTAGAAGATAGCGAAGACCTGAGTGATTCACAGATGGATGGCGACAGCCAGGACGGAGATGGCAGCCAAGATGATAGGGATGAGGAGTCGTGCAAGAATCTATCAGATCCTAGCCCATCAACCAAGCGCAAGTCACCAGAAGCAGCAGTGGTAAATAAGCCGCAGTCTCGCAAAAAGTCAAAAGCGTCGAAGGACAAAAATGTTGAAGAAGATGTCACTATAACGCTGGATGAGCTAGAGCAGGCTCTAGAAAAATCTACTGGGACGCTTACCAAAAAATGGTCCGAGTTTTCCCAAATGCATCTTGCCGGGCTCACAGGTATAGCAAACAGGGTTTCGGAGCTAAAAGAGTTAGCGACAAAATCAGTAACCAGTACTGCGACAAGTAGCACTACAGTGACTGCGCAGCAGGATCTTAGGCAATGGCCAACCAGAGATAACCGAGGCCAAATATCACGCGCAGCTCTGATACTGACCGATGCAGATTCTCGGTCCCAGATGAATATGACTGTAGGGCTCGATTATACAAAGATGACCATGTCAGAATTGCACCTCTGCCAGCTAGCAATTACAAAGGAGATCCATGCACGAGATCAATTGTCCCAAATCCAATTGGATGACATTACCAAGAAAAACCAAATCGTCGCAGCACAACTAGAAGAAGTGGCGCAAAAGAAGATAGATGCTGAACATAAAACAACTACACTCTTGCAAGCTTTGGATGAGGCCTGTCGGAGTCTTTCTGATTTCGACCTGCAAGGTGCAGAGGAACCAGCACAGAGAATTGCTAAGCTGAGAGACTATGCCCAGCAGTCTCGCAGTGAGATTGACAGGTTGAAGACAGAACACCAGCACCAGATCGCAGAACTTCAACTGCGCATCCCTCCTGAGACTCCACCAAAGGCCCGGGAACAGCGCCATAGGGACATCAAGGCTTCAGCAGCAAAAATATCAGATAATACAGCCAGCGTCGCCAAATTGCTGGAAGACAGCATCGAAGCCTGGGCGAACCTCCAAGACCATCCAGATGTAGGTAAGATCCAGGAATCCATCAAGATACACCAGGCCGAATTAGATGCAGTCAGAATAGAAATCAAGACACTGCCACCTATGCAGAAGATGGCTAAAGTGAAGCGCAGCAAGGAACTTCAGCAGGAAATTGAATCCTGCAGGACAAGGGTAACGCTGTTGGAGAATTCGCTCCAGCCCCTGGTTGATGAAGCATTGGAATTAAGTAATACTGCAGAAAGCCAGCTCAAAGTTTTGAAGAGCTACGACAGTTTTGCGCAGGAACGAGCTAATACAAATTCATCTTCAGTATTACAAGAGTTGGTGGAAAAGGAGAAAGCAGCTGACGACATACTACATAACCTCAACAATCGCTTCAGCACCTTCGCGCAAAATATTTTACCACCAGAGACATCGCAGGGTGTCCCGGGACGGGCCACTAGTGAGTCTTAGGGCCCTGTTGGGACGCATACTCCATGTTTGGGTAACTCTGTGGTTAATCAGAAAGTTTGTAAGCGAGGTTATGGGTCAAAACAGTCTTAGGGGTGTCGGGGGAAGTTAAAACTCCTTTTTTTGTAATAAACCCCTTGGTTGAAATCCAGGGTTTTGGGTTTTGGGTACCCATGGTTTAAGACCATGGTTTTGTAAAAATGCGCAGTATAAATAAGCGCTTGTGTAAAGAAGATAGGTTAGGTTTTATGATGTAAGAAAGATTAAGGCAAAGCTAAGGTTGATTTTGTAAGGAAAGGTTAAGTCCCAGCTGTGTGCGTGGACGACCTCTGCAGCTGTGTGTGCAGAGGGTTTTTGTAAAGAAAATTGAGGAAAGACCTACAGCTGTGTGCACAGGGGCCTGCTGCTGTGTGCGCGGCCTTTTTAAGGACTGAAGGGATCTACAGCTGAGTGCGTAGATCAAACTGTGGTTTTGTAGCAAGTTGAATAAAACACAGTTTGTGGACGTAACCCCTACACTAGGGGTGAACCATGTTATATCCGGTGTTGTGGTTTCTTGTGCTGTTTCTGTTTCTGTTTCTGTTTCTGTTTATGCATTAATAACTGTATCCATCTGATAAGTTAGATCGCTGCTAATATTTAGCTTCGCTGTGAATTCCCTGTAGTGGGTTGAGCAAGTCACGACTGTTTATTTATTTGCGAAGTTGTATGTGAATGAATGGTAAAGAATTATAATTAATTGATTAATAAGGTTATTAAAGGCTGAGGTACAGTAATCCCCCTCTCTGCTTGCAGAAACCTGATTCTGTGGCACCCCATAGCTGTTTCGGGTGAGACTGCAACCTACACGCAGGTTGTTGCCGAAAGGGCCAACACTGTGGGTCTTTTGTTGGTGCGACACTAAAGGATTCAACCCGAGTCTGCCCTATTTCCCAACAGGTTGACCCGCTCATTCTTGTAAACATTATATATAGTCGCCTCCAAGTGAGAGTAGGAGTTAGCTAGTTTGTAATCTGTTAGTCGACATTATAAGGAAGGATCTGTAAAAACTATGTTTTGCATGTTAATATAAGTTCTATTTTAGATGCATATACATGTTCTTGTTCCCATGGTTGATTGATTAGCACACCACCCTGATCGCTGAGAGGGCCCCTCAACAACCAACGGTTTCCATTCCTATGTGTGTTCTTGTTACCTCCTTTCTTGCAGATAAATAGTTTCTATTACTATTTTATTTATGCAAATTAGTTCCTGTTAGTTTACATTGTCTGTTTCCTTATTTCCTATAGCGTATATTCCATTATGAGTGATGCTGTGGTGTTAGTATAGTTTCTATTTCCTGAATTAAAGCAACTGGTCGCATGCATAGTTTATCTATAGTTTCCTTTCCATTCTTTCTTCTAGCTTGTAGTTTAGTTTTATATTGATAATTACATAGAGTTGAATTTCTTTCATATCTCTGATTTAGTTTACAGAAGGTTTCGTTCTGCTAATTCTTATTTTGATGAAGATTTTCTTTGGTTATACTTTAGTTATTTCATAATGCAATAGATAATAGTTTCTCCACAATCATGAATTAGCATAAGTCATTCTATTGTTATTTCAATTAATGAATAGGATCAATTACTGTCCTTTATGCATCTTATTCTCATGTGCACGAAATCAGCTGATATTTAGATCATCTAGGCCATTTATTTCTTAATTTCCATTGTTTTCTTCATACAGACTGCCATTCAGACCGTTCGTCCAGAATGTCATTCAGACCATCCGTTCATTCCGCCATTCAGTCCTTCATCCATTCTTTACTATTTTCCATTTTGTTTCAAACATGTTTAAAGTTCTGTTTCTTTTGATTTTGAATTATGTTTTGTTTGTAATTAGACAATGGTTATATCTATAATTAGGACTTTAGTCTAGATCATTTAAAGTATCTATTAAATTCCATCTCTATATTTCACTTCCTTTTTACCTTAGTATGTGTTGAATTGTGTTTTGTTTTGTCTCTTTTGTTTCTGATTTTTGTTGATCCACTTATGTTGTAACATTTGGTAATTATATCTCTAGCTTAGTCTAATTTATATTTGTCTATATTGAATCTAGGATTGAACCTATGAATTTCTAGAGAAACAAACCAGTACTTTGTAAATTGATCATAACATAGGACATGTTTTCTTCACTGTGTGGATACTGAAAAGTTTCATAGAATAGGATTTGGAGAAGACATCTCTATTAAGTTTTCTGCTTGCTTCTTTTATTAAGTTTTCTACTTGCTTTTTTAATTAAGTTTTCTACTTGTTTCTGAGTCATATTTTCATCAAACATATTTCATATAAAAAAAATATACTTTTAACTTTCAAGTAATTACTAAAAGAGTTTTGTTTCTTAATTAATAGGTTAGTTGTTTATAATATCTTTTTCTATTAAAGTGTTTTTCTTATGGAATAAATCACAATGTTTACTATCACCTGTAATTGGACACTACTTAGTTTGCATATATTTGTGGAATTTAAGTTAGATCTAATTCCATTCAGTTTCTTCACTTCTTTCGAAATCCATTTTGATACACCTCCTTCTCCAGTACCGATAACCATGAATGCATATCCTCAGAACAATCAAGAAGAGTGGAGCTAGATAAATTGATTCAATCACTGTGCATTTGTCAAATCACTTGTATAGTTTAGTTATTAGGTTTCTTAGATTAATAATCATAATATTTTATTACATAACATAACCTTTTGTAGAGTTCTAATTTTGTTTCAAACCTTTCTAATTCATAGTAGAATAGTTAGTACACTATAAAGAAGTAGTTTACTTTCTTAGAATAGTGTTATTTATAACATACGTAGTTTATGGTTGATAGAGTAGAGTAGTATAGCTTGATATTGCTCTAATCTAGTACATGTGTCCCAGCCTAAATACCTTAGTAGTTGAATTTCCCGAGTTTGACTTAGTTTTTCATTTTGAAAGATCCTTCGATCTTTTCTTTATCAAAATATTGCCACGACATCATATGAACATTTCTACCTTCGCATATATTTTGTATCATCTCTAAGATTACAAACCTCGATCGATAATTGAATATTTGGTGAATTAATTAAGCCATTATAATACCTGTGAATTAATTAAGACATTATAACACCCAACATACATTAACTAGACTCCTAGATGCCAAGTACACTTGGACTAAGCCTTAAGTGATTAGAGTTGAAGTTAAGCTAATAGTTGTAAAATCATTGGACTTAAGCTAATAGTTGTACCTAATAGTTAAGCTAATAGTTATCCAATATAACTGTGATTAGAGTTGAAGTTAAGTTAATAATTCTAGAATCATTGGAGTTAAGCTAATAGTTGTATCTAATAGTTAAAATAATAGTTATCCAATATAACTCTGATTAGAGTTGAAGTTAAGTTAATAGTTCTAGAATGATTGGAGTTAAGCTAATATTGTATCTAATAATCGAATAATTAAATATTATTTTTATTTTTTAGAACTATCATTAATTGTACTTATCACATATTAACTAAGATATTTTTTTTAAATTATTAATTATTATTAATTCTTAAGTAATTAGAGTTGAAGTTAAGCTAATAGTGGTAGAATAATTAGAGTTAAACTAATAGTTGTACCTAATAGTTATCCAATATAACTTTGATTAAATTTGAAGTTAAGTTAATAGTTCTAAAATCATTGGAGTTAAGCTAATAGTTTTATCTAATAGTTATCCAATATAGCTCTCATTAGAGTTTAAGTTAAGCTAATGGTTCTAGAATCATTGGAGTTAAGATAATAGTTGTATTTAATAATGGAATAGATCACTTGTTAATTGATATATTTGTTTATTTTTTTTGAAATTATTAATTATTATTTTTGGACAATGCTCATAGAATCAATCTGGAGAGTACAATTATCTCATTTTCATTTAATCTTGGAAGACGTCCACAGAAACAATCTAGACAGTACACTTGTCTCATTCTTGCCGGTAGATGAAAAAGCATAAATGATAATCCACCCCAAAATTAACATATGTACGTCTATCGAGTAATTACTCCAATCCCTTTCTTAGCATCTCGTTAATCAAATAAACATAAATACAACCTTGATTAAGGTTGAAACTGAGTTACGATGGAAAATAGAATCTATCTTCCCAATAGAAGCTATCTTATCTATATTGACATTTCAGGGATGAAACTTTTTTGTAACATTTTAAAATAAACATTAAATTTGAATTTAATACATAATTTTTTATGTTTAAATTTTAATAACTATATCAATAAAATAAATAAAAAAATACATATTCTATAATTTTGTTTCTCAATTGATATTAAATAAAAAGATACGAAATAAAACAAACAAACATGCAAACAATTAAAAAAACATAACCCTTTTACAAAAAGCTTGGACAAACCCAAATTCCAAATACTAAAAAGATACTAAATAAAACAAACAAACATGCTGGAAATTAAAAAAACATAACCCTTTTACAAAAGGCTTGGACAAACCCAAATTCCAAATACTAATCTAACCAAATTCCAAATACTAATCGAATCAAATTCTTGAACCATGTTTGGATGCCATACAATATCTCATTAATTTGTAAAGTCAATTTTACTTGAATCATTCTCATTTTTTATATTATGTTATGAATTTTAATAATTTGATACTAGTTTTTTATTTTTTTATGAATGTTATTGTTGTAATAAATTAGCATAGATTCATTTTAAATTTGGATCTATATAGCAATAAAGAAGGATTCAATTTCAAAACATAACCTTTTTACAAAAGGCTTGGACAAACTCAAATTCCAAATACCAATCAAATCAAATTCTTGAACTAGGCCTCGATGCCAAACAATATCTCATTAATTTGTAAAGTCATTTTCTACTTGAATCATTCTCACTTTTTATATTATATTATAAATTTTAATAATGTGATATCAGTTTCTATTTTTGTTATGAATGTTGTTGTTGTTATTGTTGTAAATCAACATAGATCCATCTTAAACTTGGATCTACATAACACTAAGAGGAATTCAATTTTTTGAGATGTATTTTTTTTAATCTTAAATTTAAATCCTACATGTTCAAAATAAATTACACATAGATTTTTTGACTATTTTTTATTTGATTTAATATTAGCTTTTTATTATTTAATTTAATTGTTATTTAATAAATTAAAACATTTTTTCTATGTATTCTTTTCTGTTTTTTTAGGAGACATATTAATATAATATTATGTTATATTTGAGACAACATCCCCCAATATACTAATCAATACGAACCCATTCTTCCCAGGTATTCTGTGTTTTTCTTTGCTTTTGGAAAAGGCTTTCGAATGAACTAAGACGAGTGCAAATATTCTTTTAAAATGTGATTGTTTGCCGGAAGACAACGCTTTTTTCCAGTCTCTCAGATTCCCGACAATCGAGAATCGTGGTACCAATGTTGCATTATTGGAAATGACACAAATATCAAATTCATCTTTATTGATTAAACCCATAATGTGTAGCATGTTACCAATCATCATTAAATAGCAGATGGAAGCAAGATAAAATTTTTTAGGTCATTACCCAAAATATGCACATAATATTGTAGGGGTCCTACAAGCCTCCACGATTTCAAATATATTTGAGCTACAATTATATGGATATCCCACTAATATAAGCACGTGTGTCTGTTAAGTATTTCCCTTCTCTCTCACAACGAGCCTAACATTGAACTCCCTAGGAAACTCTTGGGCACTCCCTGTCGTTCAAGGATGGTACTTAGTGAAAAGTGGGTGGAACATGATCATTGTTCCTAACCCCATGGTAATATTAGGGACTTACATAGTACATTGTATTATAAGTAGTGTCATGGTAATAGTGGCACCAACCAATTAAGATAACCCATAGGACTAGGAGAGTGTGGTGGGTATCCATGTTTATCATCTAAATCAATATTGTAGTGTCAACATCAAGTGCCTCCTCAATAATGTCATCAATAGAATGGATTAGAATGATAATGAATTGCGGAGGTAATCTTAGGTGGTATCATCTTACTCAAATAGAATAAATAATTATTGCCTGATGTAATAACACATTAGACTTAATGCATGGTATCCATTATATCAATTGTATCTCATTAAGGTTCATGACCACTACCTAGTCTAGTCATCCTTTTTTATTCATTCTAGGGAAGTCTTGTGTCATAGAAATGAAGAGGAAAGGTTTCATTTTTTACGAATGGTTCTTTGTATTGAAGAAAATTTAACATTCTTCACATAGCATTATTGCACTAGAAAACACATATTTTCATGTTCATAATGTAGGTACATCACATGAATATTACAATTACAAGGATGAAAGCATAATGACATGAATAACATACTTACACTAAAGTTATAAACTCTAAATTAGATATTTCATGTTTTTTGTACTCATTGGTAATATTATGTAAAATGTTTCTTTGACTTGAAGCAAATATTTGCTCCTTGTAGGAAAGCTAAAAATCCACAAAAGTAAATGTAAATGTGTTTTTGTGATCTATAAAAAAGTGTTCAAGTTATTTTCATGCAGTTTCATTTCCTTGTCATTTATATTCACTTGTTATACACACCACTTGTGCACACACATTTCACACTGTAATTTAAACATCACTTGATTCATGACCATAAGTGGAGCCTAAAACTAAACCCTAATCTAAACACACTAAATTCTTGAGTTCAAAGCCATAAATGGTTTGTAGCTAGGGTAGGACTTTGGGGATAGGATTTGTATCCAATGATTTGACTTCCCATTTGTTGTCTAGTATTATTTAGATGTTAGGTAATATTCTATCATTTGAATCCCCAAGATGTTTGAAAACCAAAGGATCCATTCTTATGGCCCAACATTTATTGGAATAGCCCTAAAACCATTGTGCTATGTCTGTTAGATAATATGCACTCTATGACTTCCATCCATGGATACTCGAAGATTTTTTTATTAGCTACGAGTTATGCAAGTACTTCCAAACATGTATTTGTTCGATCTATCTTCCAAGAGCAAGGACAATTTAGGAGGAATGGGAAAACGTATGACATACACTTCAAGTAACATTTCTAGATCATGTGCCATAGGTCAAAAGGTAAGTTGAAAATTTCATGTACAAATGAAATGTTTTCTTACTCAACGAGGGACCTGTAGTTATTATGATGAGAAAGAAGGTGACATTGAGGTCCCCTCGAGGTACACAGTTTTGGTCAAACAATAGGAGCTGAATCAACTTTCGGACATGGACATCGACTTTTGTCTTAATGAAAGACTATATCTCATAGTTCCATCTTCTATACATGGTCTTGGTATATTTTCCATGGATGGCATAAAGGTCCAATATGGAGGGATAACTGATTTGATGGAATATGACTGACCATCTTAAAATTATGGAGTTTGGAATAGGATTTCACAATAGATGAAAAAAGTACATAGATACGTTGTTTCTACAAACTATCTTCAAATAAAAGACTCTAACAAAAATAAACAAAAAATTATATATATTGATGGAAGGAAAAAAACTTTCATAAATATTGCAAGGCTTATAAATAGTTCACAACCAATGACAATTAGAAAACCTCCCAATCGTGACATTGAGGCACGCAAAGGAAATCGTGTACTAATATGTGCGATAAAAACAATAGCAGTAAGGGAGGAGTTGTTGATACATTATCATTTGAATCAAATATTAGAAGTGTCAAACCTTGCAATCATTGGGGTAATTACATTTTATTATTTACATATCGAACTGAAGAAGTGTTTAATTTTCTACATAATTTCATCTATGTATGATGCTGTAAATAATATTCTTTTGAAATTTTTTGCAAGATGATCATGGTAAGGAACATGCACACACTATATAGCCTCCTCTAAAAACCTTTATCATTTTGATTTCTTAAATTTATTTTATTTTTTGTAATTTTCCTAAAATTAATGTTATAATAAAATTTGCATGCTATATGTGAGCAGAAATCCACCTATGATCTAAATGTGGGTGATGATGATGACAACTTTCTTGATGATTCAAACCCACAATGAAGTATCCATAAGCTTTCTTTCATTGTTCAAATTTGACTCACTTGAACAAGTGTAGAGGGAAAACATTTTGGTCAATAGACCAAGGTGATTGCAAGTAACCTATAAGTATATTTGTCAATTTTATCATTTCAATTTTATATAATTTGATTTAATTTTATATTAACTTGGAACAGAAAATGAAATTGTTCAACACATGATTATCAGGTGCTTCTTCAATAGACTGAACATCATCATTGTGGTGTTGGTAGTATCCATGCAACACAAGAGACTATGGGATCCCCGCCTCCTTCTCACATTGCATAATTTTCTATGTCATTGACTACTAGCACAACGCCTGTATTGGATACTCCTGTATCAAATTTTTGTCACTCATGTGACACTCGTGCTCATGGTACAAGTTCTCTCCATGAAGATGTTGGTCAAGGTGTTGTCCCCATTCCTAGTTTAGTTGAATCCTTTGACAAAGTAGTATGCATTGAAAGTAGTGGGGCATTGTCCATTGAGATTCTCATGGATGAAAACCTAGTGCCATTGAAGCTACAGAAACTCCTAGGTAACTATAATGCATATATATTCTGTAATGGTATATAATTATAGTAATTGTTAATCGATTCAAATATTATTGATTTTAGAAGGAATAATACATTTTGGAAGTTCCTTCAAGAGAGAGATTTAGATCTTATTATTGTAGTAATTTTTAATCAATTTGAATACTATTGATTTTATATGGAATAAGATGTTTTGGAAGCACCTATAAGAAATGGATTTACTATGTTTTTGGTTCAATCTTTCACACCTGATATAACGAAAACCTTCTCATTTGAACAAGGATCTTTTGGATTACATGGCTGGTCTTTTTGTAGGCATTTTAAACCAATCACAAGTTATAATTATTTCAGATAAATATTTGAAAATGATAAAAAAATATAGGATTAATATATAAAAAACCCTAGGTAGGATCAACATCCTACGGTTCCTGAGAGAGAGTGAAAATATCTCCAAGAGGATGCAAAGGGAAAAGGTATGGGAAGACAAGGAAAGACACCTCCAAATGGAGAAAGGTATAACATTTGTAATTTAACTTAGTATGATATTTTTATAAAGTTCAACATAAAATTAAAATTGCATTATATGATGTCCTTAATCTCATTGTAGGATTAAAGATACATCCAAGGCCACCCAATCCAGGTTAGAGAAGAACGACCAACACAAACTTAGCTAGGGTGTATACTTGAATTTGTATGCTCAATTTGTAAGTATGAAAATGGTTTTAACCTCTAATTACTCAAAAATTCACAACGTGTTCATTATTTACATGTTTTAGAATGTTAGGGGGATATAATGAAACGATCACTCATGGAAGAAGAAAAGAAACTCGCATTCAAATGCAGGTTTCAATATGTTCTTGAACATTTCTAGGCATGGTCCACCATGGGGGGGAACCTTAATACCAAACAAATGTTAGTTTCAAAATTGATATAAGCATGATTTCCAAATAGAAAAGGATGATTTCTACAAAATCAAAAACCCATTTGAGTCAATGTTTTCGTTTTAATAATGTAGGAGATATCGAGCAGTATTCTTGATGGAGGAGATCCACAACTTGCCAGTATTGTGATTGTATAATTATCATATGTAACATACGTAATACCTGTGGTTAGCATTTGTGAAAATGGGGTATACATTTTTTCTTTAATCATTTCTAAATCAACCCAAATGTGTTTGTCACAAAGAATAATAAATTGCTATAACTCATTATATTCCCATAGATTCTCATTTTATACGTATAAACATACAACTTTGTTCCACCACTTGTAACATGTAAGACTACTAAATGAACTCATCAATACAATTCCTTATTCTATCTATTAATATATATATATATATATATATATATATATCAATCAATGATAGATAAGTGACATGTACAACCCCTGTCAATAAATTTCCTTTATAATCAACAAATCCACTCATGCATTTAATTACCTTATCTATTAGTTGACCTGAACCTAGTACAAACATCAATGTAAAGGAAAATGTTTTGATCCGAGAAATTTAGAATATTTTCTCAATAATATTCCTAGTTCCAAGTCATTTGTAACAATCGCTTTCGATGGATTTAAACCTCCATTGGCTTAGGATTTCTCTTTGAAAAAGACTTATAAATCTAGTGTCGGTTTATTATATACAAATTTTTATATGAAATAGGTTTAATAAGATGGTTTGGTTAAAGGATCTAAGCAAGGAAACCTACTGGAAGATTGATCGAAGAAAGTTAAAACTGATTTTAAAGAGACTTGTTAAATAAATATCATGTTAAGCTGGAGAATTTTTAAAGGAATACATCAAAAGTAATCATCTGGACAAATTCATATAGAATTAGCAACATCAGTTCATCATAATAGGAAAACCTAGAAAAATGATTCACAATCATTGGATATCATCAACATACCAATTAATAATTCTCTGAGAGACACAAAATAACAAATGAATCTTTATTGTTAACTGCAAAATCGTTACATGAAAAACAATCATCCATTTAAAATTACCGGTCTACAAGAAATTACATACTAGTTATAGCAGGTCAAAATTCCATACAACTCTAGTGCGAGAAGTGTCACCTACAATTATTTAGTGTATCCATTACCCTATTCTCTTACCAAAAGGGTGTCAAATAAATACAATCATTGATCCATAAATTAAGGATATATTTTTTGATTATCTAACACATTACTATCACATATACTACCGAGAACAAAAAACAAAGTATTTCCATTTGGAGTAAACATCCCACATCTCTATAAAATCTAGATAACTAGCATACTCTAAATGGATTTGAGATTTACATAAAAGATACCTAATCTTATTGAAGTGAATTTTAGACCAACTCTCTAAGAACCCTTACAAGCCGATTTGAAGTTGAGATAGAGTTGTTAAAAATAGTTTAAATGAAGAGATATCTATCTGAGATATATTTTGGACTCTCTCGATAATCTTATAATCTTATCCACACAGTCACATGAAGAGATATCTATCTGATATATATTTTGGACTCTCTCGATAATCGTTATAATCTTATCCACACAGTCACATGCAAATTCCTAGAATTTTACCAATATATGGACTCTCTCGAGCTTCATTGAATCAAGTGTGGAATTAGAAAAGCTACAGGATCATCAGTCTAGATTGAACCTCACTCTAAAAGAAGAATGAAAGAGTAAGAAGAATTCCAGTGCTTGAATGCCAAACAATCATGGTGAAATTATCGAAACAAGAGGCAAAGATTTGACAACATAACATTAATCTCATATCACTAACCCGTATGTAATACATTAAGGATACAACGAAGAGAATTCAAATCCTCTAGGACTGATCTGAATTCCATGACTTGAGCTGACTCTACAGATCACTAACAGTGTAAAAATCACCACCGGAGACTCATTGTTGTAACTCTAGACAACTAAATAAGTTCACAATAAGTTAACTGACCAAGGTAGGTGAGAAAAGAAACCTAACCTCCTTAAATCATGCAAATGTGGCACTTGGCTAACTAAATATGAACTAACTGATTCCCATCAGAGCATAACTCAACATAGACTAGGGTGAACTCATGGTGGGACTCTCATGACTCAGTGTGGGTTCCTAAAATATAGGGATTAGATTCTGGAGCTCCTAAAATCATCCAAACTTGTGCATCAAGTGGTATATGGTCCCCAGATAACTTCCCCATGGAACTAATGAAGTGGCAACATACTTCTAAGATAGGAAACTAACATTTAGACTATGATGGACAAGGGAGGATTACAAATTAATCCTAACATCCACCGTTAATCTAAAATTGAAAAACCCGGGCCATGGAAACTAAGACCAAAGGTCACCCATACAATCTAATGCAAAAAAGTAACTTCTCGATAAACTGAGGAAATGGGGAAAACCTCATGGGAACCCACCCCCCACCCCCAAATTGAAAAGTGAAACCATGAACAAACTAAATCAAGCCTTCACACTAAGAAGAGATCAAAGATCGTATATAAACAAATATATTTTCAATGAAATATTTTGTGAATATGTTTGCAACTTCCTCCTCTATAGGGAAGTAATGCAGCATGATAGTCTTATAATGCACTAGTTCCTGAATTTAGTGCATATGGACTTCTATGTGTTTGGTCCGCTACTTCTGTACTGGATCACTCGAAATTTTAATTTTGCTTTGATTATCACAAAAAACACTGCTAAAGGAGAAGTGTGAATTCCAAAATCTATTGGAATCCCATGTAGACAAACTTCCTAATTAGTTGCATTTACAACCCATTGATACTCTGCTTCTGCTGAAGAGAGATAAATAGTTGCTTGCTTCTTGCTTAACTAGGATATTGGTCCAAATACCAACATAAACAAAAAGATGAAGTATATTTTTTTGTCAATACTATCTATAGACTAGTTTGAATCAGTAAATCCAATTAGATCTAGCTGAGCACTAGTAGAAAAGTGAATCCCAAACTTTATAGTACCATGCACATAATGCAAGATGCACTTTGTTGGCTTCCAATGCATCTCATGCATTAGAGGAAATTTGGGGTCTAAAATGGGCCTTATAAGAAAACGTGCCAACAATAAGTTCCTGTGAGTTGGAATTCAAGAACCAATAGAATTTCAATGAAATGAGTCAACCATAATGGTTGAATTGACATATTTGTCATAAATAAAAACTACTTTTTTTGTTCGTATTTTCGACATATCTCCCTATGTTTTTACTCAAATTTCGATTAGGAGAGCTCCTTGGATGCAGAATTTGATTCTGCATCCAACAAATACCCACACTGCATACTTTTGATGAACCCCGCTACCCAAAAATAAGAAATACCCAAAAAAACGTGATGATCATCATGCTTTTTCATGTATTTCTTGTTTTTGGGGTAGCGGGGTCCGTCAAAAGTATGCATTATGGGTATTCATTGGATGCAAAATCAAATTCTGCATCCAAGGGTCTCTCCCAATCGAAATTTGAGTAAAAACACAGGGAGATATGTCGAAAATACGAACACAAAAAGTATTTTTTTCTTTATTCCTCCAAAATTAATAAATATTATTTTAGTATTTTAACTATTATTCTATTATTTTCCTTAGGAGGCCCATTTTAGACCTCAAAATTCCTCTAATGCTGGATCATTTATGAAACTAGCAAAAACGCTCACAACATATGATAAGTCTAGTCTTGAATGAGTAAGGTGCAATAAGCTAACAATCAACAGTTTGTAGAGAGTACTATCAACTAGGGATATAGAACCACCTTCTTCCAATATGATGCCAGATAGGAAGGGGAAAGATGTTGGTTTGTAATAAGTAATATGGAACCTCTTGAGAAAATCCCTTACATTTCTGGACTATGTAATGATGATCCCCTAATCTTTTTTATTCAATTCAAGGATAATAAACTACCTCAAAAAACCTAGACCTATCATGGAGAATTCCTTGTTAGAAACAAACTTGATATCCCTCAATCTAGCACTTCAAACACTGGTAATGAGAAATTCATATACATATAGGACAATAAATAGTAAGCAACCTCCTTTTTGCTGCATGTAGACATTGTAGTCAGACTTGCACCTTTCAAACTTTTGTGATAGTAAGAAGGAATCCATCTTGGCATACCATGCCCTTAGGGATTTGTTGAGCCCATACATATATTTCCTTAGTTTGCAAACCAAGGGGGAATATTCAATGTAAACCTAATGTTATATCATGTATATTTCTTCTTCCAAGTCACCATGGAGGAAGGCACTCTTCACATCCATGTGATGTACTTCCCATTTCTTTTAAGCTGCAATGATCAAAACCATCCTTATGGAATCCATTCTTGCAACAGGGGTGAATGCATCATTGTATTCCATCCCATGAACTTGTGAATACCCCTTTCCAACTAACTGAGCCTTGTACTTACTAGTAAATCTATATTCTACTAGTTTGTTTTGTAGATCCATTTCCAATGGACAAGCTTTCTCCCTGAAGGTAAGGAGATAATTTCCTAGTACTTGTTGTTCTACAGTAAATCATATTTATCATCCATGGATGCGTGTCACCTTAGATAATGTAAATCCTCTTTGTAAGACCCGATATCAGACCCCATCATCATGTAGCACCTCTCTAGAAGTAGTGGATCTCTATGACATGGCGTTAGGTTCTCCTCCTGAAATTGAGATTTGGTTCTTCTTTTGTCAGATGGATCCCCAACATTGTTCCCAACCGCTTCAATTAGTTTTTGTCCCATTTAGGTCAGGCTTGGATTGGGAGTAGGTGATGGATTAGGATCTGGGTTCGCTTGATCTTCATTCTCAATATGAAGATATGATTTGTCTTGAACCTCATCTTTGGAATGTGAATCCGAAATATCAGTAGAAACAACATCACATGAAATTGGAATAGAATAAGTTTTGATACCTTCCTCTTCATTTGGATAAACATCATGCGGTGCATATTCATTGATTTGGACACTCCGATCTATGAAGCATATTTTGGTTGCAATATTCATCAGTTTGTAATCTTTTGCATCATATACATATCCCACAAGAATGCATTCATTACTTTGAGGTTGAGATACTTTCCATTTGTTAGATGGAATTTTGGCCCATTCTTTGGAGCCAAAAAACCTCAAATGTGATACATTAGAATTGTGTCCCATCAGTGCTTTGAATGGAGTGACCCAGACCACTGATTTGTGAGGTTCTCTATTTTGTATGTACAAAGCATAGTTCACTGCTTCATCCCACATATATGTGGAAGATCTCTTGCTTAAAGAAGGAAGGTAACCAATTCTTTGAAGGATCAGTTCTTCCTCTCAGCTACACCATTATGTTGTGGTGTATATTGGAATAAATGTTCCATTTGAATACCTTCTGAATCACACAGTTGCTGAAATTCTCTTTTGATGTACTCACCTCCATTGTTTTATTTGAGTGATTTGATCTTCTTCCCAAGAGTTTTCTCAGCTAAGGATTTCAAAACTTTGAATGTTTCAAACACCTCAGACTTATTCTTAAGAAAGTATATCTAACAATACCTTGAGTAGTCATCAATGAAGGTCAGAAATTATCTGGATCCATTCATGGATGTTGTAGGAATTCATCTAGAGACATCACTATGAACCAATTCAAGTGAAGAGCCATCTCTTGCTACCTTCCCAACTTCATACCTTCACTCTGGGTTCTTACCTACCAAGCAACAATTGAAGACGCCTTGAGAGGAATTGATGAGAGGAAATCCCTCAACCATCTCTTCGTTGTGTAGCCGGTGGAGATATTTGAAATTAAGATGGAAAAATATCTCATGCCAAATTCTATTGGTTTCATTAGCATGAGTCAATAGGTCACTTGGTATGAGTGAGGAGGAAAATGTGAGAATTCATATGCCTTGAAGGAATGATTTTTAACTCCTTTTGCAATCAGGTTCCCAATAGATATTTATGAGATCTCCATCGATTCAAGTTCAAATATAACTCACTTTGGTGAGTCTATATGGGTCATTTGATATACATGTATATCAAATATGGGTCATTAAATATGTTGTATGTATACAACATATTTGTTCCAAAGGAGGGAACATAGAGGAAAGTTTTTTAAAATCCATGCTCAAACTGAATTGAACCATTTCCATCAACTGGGGTTTGAGAGTAATCTTAAATGTTTATGCTAGGACCACTAGAGAGATATAGAGAAGAGAGATATTCCTTGGAGGAAACCATGTGGTTGGAGGATTTGGAATCAATGAAGAAAGTTTGCGACTAAAAGAAACATGCCTTCAATGCATGGAATCTCTCATGATCTTTAGTCTTGTTTCAAGGATCAATATCCTTATGCCTTTAGGGAGAGAAACATTATTCTATTCAAGGAATATTCACATCCGGTATGATGTTTCATTCATACATAGGATCTATAGATGATTCCCTCTCTTGCAATAAAGACACTTGGTCTTCTCAAACATTTTATTCTTGTCCTTGTTAGAACGAGAGGTTCCATCTGAAGGATTGTGCTTCTCCTTAGGTTTGGTTTCAGTGTCATTTTTGTCCTTCCCCTTCTATATCCCTTTATCTCGCACATTCTTGGTCTCCCCAACCAGAAGATCTTGATTCTTGGAGGCTTTGAGGGCTCCAATTTGAATGAAGTTGTATTTTTCTTGAATGAGGGATTCAATGAATGAATTAAGTGAGGGAATTCACTATATTGGGGTATTGAGTCTCCTAGAGTGGAAGGTGGACACAAATACTAAAAATTATGGGCTAATCTTGCTCAAAGTGGAGAGCACTAATTACTCATCCTTATTTTCAATTCCAAAATGCTTGTACTGCATGACTAAAGATTTGAAATTGGAGAAGAATTGATGGATGGTTTCCAAATTGCTGGGTAGAATACCAATCAATTTATTCTCCAAAATGGGGCCTCTTAGCTCAACTTTCCAAAAAGTGATTTGAGATTCTGTCATACTTCCCTTGGTGTTTTTAATCCATTAAGGTAGAAGAGTAACTCCCTGGAAATATGAATGTACATGAAACAAAAGGTTTCATCCAATTTTTTCAAATACTTCCATTTGTCTAAAGGATGCTAGGGGTTCAAGCTCATTTCCCATTGTGATCATTTACAGAACTTAGGTGTGCTACACAATATGCATATCTGTCCTCCAATCCAAATAATTGAAGGGTGTGAGGATCCTCGATGTCAATGCTGCTGAGTTATCAATTTTGCATATTCAGGAGCTTCACACTTTTTTTGAATTCTTCAATTTACCTGCATAAAAAATTCAATTCAAAGGAAAACTAGTTCAATCATTCTCTACTTCGACATGTGCACATTATCAAGGTTCTTAACACTTGGCTATATGTCTCTAGATAAATCCAAAGGGAGCAAGGAAAAGATACCAAGAATTATGTTGAACCCAGTTGCTTCTGGTGCATGAATGGATGATTTCGAGGATTGAAAATGGCGTGAGAACCTACTCTGATGCCATGTAGAATTAGAAAAGCTACATGATCATCAGACTATATTGAACCTCACTCTAAAAGAATAATAAACGAGGAGGAAGAATTTTAGTGCTTGAATGCCAAACAATCATGGTGAAATTATCTAGACAAGTGGAAACATTTTGACAACATAACAATAATCACACAATCATTAACTTGTATGTAATACATCCATGATACAATAAAGAGAATTCAAATCCTCTAGGAGTGATTTGAATTCCATGATTTGGAGTGGCTCTAGAGATCACTAAATAAGAAAAAATCAACACTTGAGACTCACTAGTGTAACTCCAGATAACTAAATTAGTTGACAATAAGTTAACTGACCAAGGTAGCTGATCAAAGGAACCTAACGTCCTTAAATAATCAAATTTGGCGCTAGTTTAAGTGAAGATATACTAACTAATTCCCATCGAAGCATAACTCAACACAAACTAGGGTGAACTGATGGTGGGACTCCCATGACTTAGTGTGGGTTCCTAAAATATAGGGATTGGCCTTTGGAGTAGCTAAAATCATGCAAAATGGTGCATCAAGTGGTAGGTGGGCCCTAGATTACACTAGTACAAAATGAGGAATTAGCTACTACGTGACTAAAAATTCTAGTCACCACAGGTTTTTCAAGTGATTTACTACTAAATATGACCAATTTTGATTGACCCAACTATAAATGACTAAGTTAGTCACCAGTTAACAAATATAACTAGACAATAAGTGACAGAGTTAAAAATTACTAACATAAACGACTAACTTAGTCATGACATAAAAAATGACTAACTAGAAGAATATGAATTAGTCATTTTTAATTGTGTCATGGAAAATTGCAATTGTGACAATGAAGTGTTACAATTTAGTAAATTTTGTAAATTGTTTACCTTCTATTAGTAATATTGGTGCCATGCACTTCGATCTTCAGAGATCCAACAAAGTAATTGAACGAATTTTCTCTTGACCATCTTTATTCCTGCTGCACCATTGAAGCAAACCGTTAAGCGTGTGCCAAAGGAAATTAGGTTTCTATAGTGATGAATTAGGTACTAGAACTAGTACCATATAGATACCTAGAAGCATCATAGCTAGTTGTTGATCCTTCAATGTAAGAGTCCCAAGTCCCATACTGAGGTGTTTTTCTAACTTCAATATAACTATCATGATTTGTGACCATTGAACTAGCTACACCAATTGATGTAGCTTCACCAGGATCAATTCCTTTAAACGTCGTAGCAGTTGATCCAATAATAATTGAAACGATGGAAGCACCAAGAACAATGTTTTAACCAATCAAAGACTCAATTATAATTAAACTGGGGTGCTGAACCATAACCAGTCTCAGATCCATATGCAGTAAAGGTAGAAGCCTGAACCCATCTCGAAGTTTTAGGTAAATATTTCAATTCCTCGATCTCTAACAGACCTCACCTCGCAGAATATGATATGTATAATGCATTGATGACCTCTCCTTATCACTATCAAGTTAAACCTCCTTTATGCATTATTGGTGAGGTAAATTTTGCATATGACGTCACCACCCTCCCGATTCACGATGTGCACAACTAGAGATATCCAGTGAGGTCTCTACAACTCTAGATGTTAGTGGATGTGTTTGCTGGAATCAATCCTCTTCTCTAAGTGCAATATTGTTGTTAACCTGTACACTCAAAATTAGTTCAACTGATTGTCATCAATGTTGTTGGGCATTTGTCTAGTTATGTGATGGTAATTTGAATCCTTTTGGGTTAATAGTCACACTAATCTATGTCGATAAGTTTATTAGGGATGCAATTCATGAATGTGGGGACACATCAAGTGGATTTCCCCATAATATTTATTTGAAGAAAATAGAAATGTTAAATATCATGAATGAATATATAAATCTTTAAGCCCCAACTTTAGTTGTTAGAGTAATAGCTTGAGTGGGTCTAATGGTTAAGAACATGTGTTTCCTCCCAGGAGGTCACATGTTCAAATCCGGAGGGGGGTAGGGTATGTACACCTATGTAGACTTCAACAGTTAAATAGTTGCACAGAGGAGGTTCCTTGTCCCACAAATAAGGGGGTCTCATGCAACAAAATTGGTGTCTTGCTTGACTGTGATCTTAAAAAGAGATTATTATTATTTCTTGAAAATGAGGAAATAACTTCAACACAAATGGAATGGAAGTACACAAAAAATCCCTTTAGCAAAATAGGTCGACGTACCTAATCGAAACCATAGATTATTCTCAAGAGATCAACACCTCAAGTGATTGGGAGATAAGTTTCAGACTCTAAATCATAAGCTACTAGAATGATTAACATAAATTTAAACCTAATTAATTATTAGGAACTTTAAATTAATTATTATTATTTTTATTATCATAGAACAACAATAATTATATTTACACCCCCAAAAAAAATTAATGTAACTTTCATTTACAAATCCATGAATATTATTATTTTTATTATCATAGAACAACAATAATTATATTTACACCCCCCCCAAAAAATTAATGTTTTAGTTTACAAATCCATGGAAAGGACTTGAGTTCTTGATATCTACTTTGAAATTCATTGAAAATAAGATTATACAGGCCACTTAAATTCAGAGAAAACACTCGCTTGGTATGTGAAAGTTCCTCTTTGGAATTAAGCAGGTGTGAAGGGGTGGCGATCAGCGTTCAAAATTGAACCCTTTCGAGCCCTTCCAAAGGGTTCTAGCCCTTCCTAGAAGTGTAAAGTTAAAATTTACCTTCAAAAAAAAATTAAAATCTAAATTTTACCCTTCTAATTAAGAAGGGAATAATTTATGTCAACATTTCAAAAGAAGGGCAACATTTGAAATTACCCATCCATATAAATTTCTCAAGATATTGAATTTCCTATGCTATAAAATTCAAATCGTCATTCAAAATATTGGAAATTTGATAAATTATAATAACTCAATCACTCATGTAATGCACTCACTACTTAGCTGTGCAAGATGACTAGTAATGATTGATCACTATGAGACACTAGCCATCAAGATGTGACTCTAACTCCCAATGGGGCTGCAATCTAAAGTGTGGCGATGTGTCAACGACTACAACTATAACAATAGATAGCAACTACTAGTCTACTACTAGGCCCAAAACAAGCTCAAAACTTTGTTCCTACTACTGATGTGAACCTTGCTACCAATGTCCACTCTTTTGGACCAAAGCACCTGCACAATGGTTATTAATAAAATTAAAAAAATAATTGTTGAATAAAGAATAGTCTTTCAATTTGATGGGTGGCATGATCATCATGTAATCTCCCTTCGACTTTTATACATTTGTGGTTTCTCACAACAATTGTCCTCAACGATCACCATCAAAATACATATTAAAATTACCTATGTTTACATCCTCTTCTCTATAATACTCATCTCATAGTCATAACTAAGGATTATTATGCATGCACATCCTCGTATTATAATATCAATTAGGTCAAGGCGCAAAGACAACCATAAAATATCAAATGTGTCAAGATGCAAAGAGTAAGAGACAACTATAAGTAAGTATTATATTAAATTTACCATATAAGAATTTAATTGACACTATCAACTGAGATTTGACACATTGGATTGTTGTGATATTCTTATCACTCCTTACGAATGTGATTGCAATGAATTCTTTGAAGGTGAAGTCTATAATTTTAGGTCTTCTTCCTAATTATCATGCATTTTGGTAAGACAAAAAGGAGGGTAGAGTCCTGCAACAACATGGAAAACAGTTTCGACATAGAGGTATACACATTAATTGTTTTCATTAAATAACTTAAATTTCCTACCTGTGACTATCGATTCACTGAATCATGGACTAGTACAAAACATAGCAAATTTGAGATCCATGAGCCCTTAAATACTCACACCTAGAACTTTCTCAAATCTAGCCATTAGTAGACTTCTTTTGGTATTTTGGTTCAATTTAAAAGGCAGATTGTTGAGGCTCAGACATGCAATGTGTTGCAAGGCTTCAGTTGATTTAGGATTGATTCCATTGCCCCTCCATCCCATACATGTATGCTTTCATGACAAGTGTTGAACAACATAATTTGATGCCCCAACCCCGGTTATGCTAGCGTTGCTAACTTGCTTGGTATCGAGGATTTGTTTTTTTAATGTTTTATGAGTTGTGTATTATTTTTTCTTAGGTGCCCAATCCCCATGATTCTTACATCTCTCAAGTTTGGATTGTTTCCCTCTCTCTGGTTTAAATTAAGTTTTTGTTTATATATATATATATTATAGCCTCGTTTTGCTTAGTGACTTCATTTTGTATATAGTTAATAGTAAGTAATTTTCGCATGGTTCTAGTTATTCTTTAAGACTATATTTAGTTACGACGTCTTGCAATATGCATAAGGTCAAGCGGATGCCTCAATATGGTTGTCACATAGTCTAAGTAGTTTTTTTTATAATGAAGTGTGGTCCAACTCGAAAAAAAATACAATAAAATAGTTGTTATGTTAGTGAACTATAAAATTAATGATATATATATTTGACAAATTAATGTGTTCAAAATAGGTTTGATTGAAAATATATCTCCTAGAATAAATAACCTTCCAATTGAAATTAAGACGCCCCCTTCAAATTTGATCATTGGTGGCGAGTGACAATGAATTCAAAGGTCAAGTCAAAGTAGCAGGATTCTTCACGACATGTTTACAAATATGGATCGACAGGCTATAGAGGGAAAGCATCCGCAGTTAATCCCAAGAACTCTAGTCAGGTGTGGATTTAGTAAACGTATATCACAATAATTTACTCAATTACTCAATTACATTCTCCAATTTGTCACACAGAGATACCCGGATTGAAAAGCATTTTTTTTCACTTGCGACTGGATACTATCAAATCCAATGCTATCGGTGTACAGTAACCGTTTTTGGAGGAATTGGGTATCCAGTGTCTTAGGGATCCAAGTTTGCCATTGTTTAGTTTAGCATTTAGCACTAATTCTCACCATTAACATCAATTTGGAATGTCCAGTTTATTTTTATTATTATCTTGATTGGAAACGTTTCGAGGATTTGCACTACACGGGACTAACTTTGTGCCAAGTCAAACAAGTAACTATTCTGGAGAAATTGTACAGAACTTGCTCTCGGCCCTAATACTTATTCCTTTGAAATTAATACTATTTGGGTGGAACATTTCACATTAAGAATGAAACCCTACTAGATTGCTTAATATTTTACCAACCTCATCCATGAACCAAGGTCCCATGGGCTGATTGGTCAAATTGTTTGGACCTCAATGCACATCGCAGGCCTAAACTAAATGACAACATAAAATTGAAAGCACTTCCAGAAGCACACCCTGACCGGCTACACCACATAGAGTGGGTGGCAGGGTTGAGGGGTAGCTATTCAACAAAAATTGTTCGAGACATACGACTGGATTCATCCCTTCAATACTCCTCTCTAAGGGTGGGGCATACCACTGCGAGAATGGAGACCTAGTGGACACTTGAGACTCTGACATCCACACCAATGAACCAACGTGCCATGTTGGAAAATACCTATATTTTAAGTTTTCCTTGTTTATTTGGACGTTGATGGAATGGATCTTGTAGTGAAAGATGGAGATTTATTCCACAGGAAGTACTGTTGTTGATGTATGGCACAATTAAGATTTTCATAAGAAAGAAGGTTGATCACCCTCAATACAGGTGACATAGCTGCAACTTGATGCTTTTCCAAATCACCACCTTGCTTTTGATTTGATAGCCATAACTGTTTTGGAAGAAAATCACGTGCATGGGTGTACACATACAAAATCTGATATGTGAATTGTTTCTTGGCATTGTTGATTTTTATATGTGCATGGAGAAGTAGAAACAATACATGGGAATAACCTTTGAAAAACAACTTATTTAAGTAACAAACACCAAGATCATAGGCTGTAGAAAACTACATTACCTTTTACAATCAAAACAAAGAGCAGACTAATAGTTATGCCGAGTCTCTAACCTTCCTTGAACAAGATGAAAGGGCTTCAAAGCTCCTTGTGGAGGCAGGGTGCTTTTCATGACACACCCATTACCTACTTGAAAGGAGTACTGCAACTTGATTTTCTGGGCTAGACTTCATTGTGATAATCTTAACATTTATACGCTGGAATTCTGACATACATAAGTCCCAAAGTACCTAGTTCTCATTTTGTAGCCATTTTGCTTCAGCTTCTTTGAGCCTATCAGCCATTTCCTCATCTTTTTCTTCTCCTCTTCATAGGTCTGGAACTTTCCAGGACACTACCCTGGATAAAAGCTTGCAATTTATGGTGCATATTCATCTGTCCATCTGCATGCCTACAAGTGGATACCCAGGCCTTCAAAGGAAACCCAAACTTCTCTTTTAAGCACCAAGGTCAAGACATACAATCTTCCTGGATAACAACATATCTAGGTTGTCAATGTAGATGCTCTAATGTTTCTCTACATTCTTCTTTCAGTGATTCATGATGTCAATGTAGATGCCCTAGTTTGATTACTTCATTAAACTAATTAATTTCCTCAAGTGTCACCGTGATTCATGATGTATGTCACATGTAGGCATGAACATAGATGATTAGTCATCAATTTCTAAACTGATTTTGGTTACTGTCAATGTTTTAAACTATATGCTATGCAAATTTCGATTTCTGATTTTGACCTTTTTGTGTTTTGGTGTCGGGAAACCGGGCAATAGTGAAAATTCAACTTGCACATTACATATACAATGCATTTGACCAGGTAAATTATTCATTTGTGTGTGTACATTTGGATTACTAAATTTGGCACACAAAAAAAGAGTGAAAGGTTTAAATCACTGTTGCTGGACTTTAACTAAGGTCCCCATAATCTGAAAGAATGAAACTTAGAATGTTATTTCAGCAAGTCGAAGTACATGGCTGTTGGGTTATGTTTTCACCCTGCATTGGGACCTCCTTTAATATAACTTTTCTTCTTTTACATATATATATAAATGCTTATATGCAGTGGTTACCTGTTTGTTGTCACTAACTAAAATGGTGGAAATCTGTCTTTCTCAAGAATTCCAATTGAAAGTTTGAACCTTCCCAAGGATGAAACTGATCCTATTATATTAAACGAGATGAAATGTGTAAAGAAATTTATATCAGCCACCATTTAGTGTCTTCCTTCATCTCAAAACTTGTTCTTTGCATTCAAGTAGATATATATCAATTAACTCGGAAATTTCACTACTTAATTACCCTAATCTAGATAGCTACTAACTTTCACAGTATATACATTTCTCATATCTATCCCTGACAGGATTAAATTAGAAATATACTATATCATTGATAAATCTTAAACTTTCTAGATACAGTAAATAATTAAATGACTAAACTAAACAAGTAAAACCTTGAAGTATAGATGAGGTGACAACAGCTTAAGGAACCTGTTCCTCCCACCCAACTCCTAGAGAAGAGCTGAACTGCAATTCTCAGGACCCCCGAGCTTGTATCCTGGTCCACTTGGTAGAAGTACTGGGTGAGATATGTAGTCTAGAAATCCTCTGCAACTCCACTGATTGTTCAGCAGTAACTTAGTTATGCTTAAATCAGTATGAACTCATTTTATAATAGTTGCACTAGTTCAGGTCTTCAGCACTTTTCCACTCAAACTTACTTCATCTATTCCCCTCCATCGAATTCTCTTGTGCACTTCATTCACTCAGAATGATCACAAATCCAGAATGAGTAGCCTCAACTGTCTTCAATGGGAAGTTTTATTAGCATGCCTAGATCTTTTGGGTTAGTTTTTTACTTAATGAGCCACCTGCTCTTGTTCCACTTTCTTGGGGAATCATGACCACAAAAATAGGGAAGTTGCCACCTGCAAAAACTAGAAGTAGTTTGAGGATGTTGATGTTAGGCACACCACACACATAGAGAGAGGGGGTGAATCTGTGTGTGCAATATTTATTACTTTTTCACTTCTAACAATCAACAACTAATTTATCAATGCATTATTCTACCATTTGCATGATCATTTCATAAACATCTATCACTTTATCATTTATAAATCATAAGCATCTGAATCATGAAGTCATAACAAGAACCATAACACAAGAGAACACAACACCATATGATTTTGTAATATTTTTGTATTTGTTTTGGAACGGCTACAACCGTGAGGTAAAATCAACACCTACTGATACAAACAACACCTACTCTTCATCTAGGACCCTGCCTGGTTTTCTTAGACCTTGCTAAGAAGGATTTGAGGAGTCCAATCCTCAAGTCCAAGATTCTTCTTGCAAGAAATCATATGGTTCTGCTGCAAAACCAACCTCTGCTCTACACATCAATATCTCTACTCATCACTGCTGCTCAAAACTGCTCATTATCATAGCTGCTCATCTCTACAACACATTGCTTAGCACCCATCTATAAAACTCACGTCATGTCCTCCCGTGCCAATCATTTTTTGTTACAACAGTTGGATCAAATATTTGTTTTAATGGAATTTCACTTTAAGATTTCATAGAGTTTGCATGAATTTGGTTTTTCTTTCATGGGAAAGATACGACATAGAGGCCCTCAACCCCCAATGGAGGGGACTTCATCACAGCTGGAATTCTTTTATTACTCACCATAGGTTAGCCATCGTAGATCTTGCCTCTCGGGATCAATCCTTGTACAATAAAGATAGGAAAACAGTTGTTACGGTAAGTCAATTGTGCCATGCCAAGTTACTTCATACATTTTACATATACAATTTGGTTTCATTCTTTAGTTTTAAATGCTTACTAAATTTATATACACTTCAAGTTGTGGCATTGTAGGTTAATAGAGAAAAATTGATTACTTCGTCCTAACAACTCCTTCTGTACATGGATCACCATTAAATTGAGGTAGATTTTCTCAACATTAAACGGTGTACTTCCTCTAATTATTCAATGCACGTTTGGGTAGCATTTAAGGCTTTATCTTTGTCTACATGTCTCTCATTTTTCCGGAGTTTTGGCTTTCCAAGACACATTTCAAAACCCTACATGTTGGCAGGGCTATTCCTCCCACGAACGCTTCAACAAACCAAAAGGATATCCAATATTTAATGGTGGATGCCGTTATTTGAGTTGAGGATTATTTTTGATCTTTTAGGATTAATATATATAAGTGGATATACACCCGGTCACCCACTCAAGCATGGTCCCATGCGGTCTTTTTCCAATTTTCTTATAAATAATTTGTATGGGTTACAACATGGAGTTAGTTTTAAACTTTTGCTAAAACATCTCATAGATCCTGACCTCCAAAAACATTTTTAGTTACAGACTAAGAATGGTATGAAAAATCTGGCTAAATATAGATAATGGCATGATTATATTAATTGTGGTCAAGATTTTTTATGTAATGACTGCATTTGCTAGTCCTGGTGGGTCTTGGTATGGATGCAATTCTCTGCATGTATGCTCTTGTGCTATGGATAACGTTTCTAAGTAAGAATGACAATCTTTCTCTTCTCTTTTGTGCATGTATGGTAATTTAGGTAACCTTGCGGTGGGAGCCGTAGGGGATCTTCACAGTCCACACTCGCTCATTTCCCAAGCATTTTCAACTAGAAATTATTGAAATGTATATATCAATGACGGAATGAATCTCGAATTGGGTTTACTTAAGTATCAGTGTGTAAGGATGGTCCGTGTAGAATTCTTGATTTTTTTAAAATTATGAATAGGTATATATTTGTATGAGCATGACGGAAACTGCATATAAAATTCTTGAAATAATTTGTTGAAATTTACTAAGAAATTTAGTAATTTTTTTTTAATGTTGATACCAAACTCAAAAATGAGGGAATATACAATTTTCTATGTATAAAACGTTTTTACAGTGAATTCCACCTATCCTGGAGTGTTTCTTTGACAGGGTACCAGCTAGTTGTCCATCCTCCAACTACAATGTAATCATATCTTCTTGCAGTTGTTCTTTCAGTATCCACAATCATTGACACAAACAGATTTGGATGGGATGGTGGTGTTGCTGCATGAGAAGAGAATAAGAGTTGATTGCAGCTCAACATCATTAACATCAGTAGAAGCCGTGCATGAATATTTCCAAGAACCTTTATACAAAGAAAACTCATTTATCCCCTAATTCCATTACAATTTTAACCAAAAACACTCCTCCACCGATCAAAACACTTAATTTTTGAACAAAAGGCGACAAAAACTCAGCATGAAATCGGACAAAAAAAACTTTCTCCGGAATCCTCTTCTCGAGGCAGCATCCTGCAAGTCATAACAAATAATTATTGATCCTAATGTGACTCTCTATAAGGCCATATCTGAAATCCTTGTGCACTAAATATATTCACAAAAAAAATCATCCATTCAGTCCTTTACATAACATAATTCGTCCTTAAGTTAAAGAAACTGCAGAGCTTATTTTTATTTTCATTGTGTTTCCTCCTGACAGACAACTGTCAACATCATTGCCAGCCATTAGCATCATTTTCCTTCAAGCCTTTGGAAGATGTGTATCGATTACAGTCTATCTATGAAGCTTTTATAAGTGTTTTCCATTGCAGTTTATGCTAATTAGGAATCTATAAAAAAAACAATTAAGACCATATTAGCTCTACATTGCCTAGATGACTGGGTGAAATAACGGTGGATTCGTTTTGAAAAACTCATTATCCAATCAATCTAACAAAACCACAACCGTGGTGATGATGAAAACATAATGTCAATTGACCATCAACCATTTGAACAAGACTTTCTTTTATATATATATAAAATTAAAAAATATGAATTCCTATCACTGATTGTTGCTGCATATAAATTGCCATGTTTCATTACAAATACCAGTTAAGGAGAGTATTATATATTTTATATTTTATTAAAACACAAAAAACTTTTCAAGATAGTATTTGCTCATGGCTTACAATGAATTTTTTTTAAGCTTACACATCTCACAATATGAGGTACACTTCTCGGAAACCAATAGATAAGTTAATGTTATCGTTGCCCATGAAAAAACTAGATTTGACCTCAGAGATAGTGGTCACATTCATACATATTTAGAGCACAAAGATTGTGGGAGAAGGCCACAGGGGATTCACCCTGTTTAGCAATATTTTATCACGTTCATTCATAAAGGGGGTTTTTAAATGTGAAAAATAAGGCCGAATATATTGTAGGTATTATGGGGTGGAGAATAGGGAATGGGAGGTTTATATGTATTGTGAGGGCATAAAAAGGGGTTTCTAGTAAAAATAAGGAATATATTGTAAAAATAGAGGTTTTTTAATTGGAAATATGTATTGGAAGGCGGGCTCAACTAAAGGATTTTTGTAAGTAATTATCAATATCTAGTGAAATTAGGGGTATTCTTTAATATCCCATGAACGGAGGTGCTATGACATGGTGTCACTAAGTGAAGACCCCATGGAGAAGGTTAAATTTTTAATGGAGTTTTTTATTTTTATTTTAAATTTATTTCATTGTGGACCGGTCTTTTTGTGTTTGTGGATATTATTTATAAGCAATTTTCATATTATTATTGTTTTAAATATAGATGAACTCATTTATGATATATAGATAGATTAGTGATATGTATTTAAGACTCATTTCTAAAAGTATCCTTCACATCTTTCGTTGAATGGATGAATGAACAATACTTCCAAGCAATTTAATCATACCCATAACCACCTTTTTTTAGATTCAATTAAGATAAGCACAAGAATTATAACTTCCTTACACCCTTAGACATTCACAAGGAAGTTTTACTTGGCATGAGAAGCCACAAACAAGGATACTCTCTTATGGCCAAGTCAATAGGCATTAACTGGGGGTTAAACTGGCACAATTCACAAAAATTCCATTTGAAATAAGAGAGTAGCTTTGTGATTACTAATTCCAGTCTATTAAAAGTGCTTTGTAAAAAAATAAACTTTTCACTAGGATATTCTAGTCAATTCCCGTGATAGCATGTTAGATTAATCATTTTGCATGCTCTTTCAGAAAATAAATGATTTGAAATGTGATTTGAATTAATTCAAATATTAATTTGATGTCGGTTGGTCTATAGAAATTATATTTTCAATCACTAGTTTTTGTTTGTGAAATATTCATTGCAGTTAAATATGAGTTTGAAATTTCTGGGAGGTATACTTGAGATATGTTTATTATCTTCATTTCATTATTTTTTAATTATTGTAAATCTAATCTTAGAGAATTAATCTTAGATCCATATAAGCTCTCCTAGCTTACAAGCTATTTTTCCTTTATATTTAGCATATCATCTCATTGTTTCTATTTGACAACCCTTTTAACCAATATGACAAATTGTTTTACTATTCTTTTCTCAATAAATTTCCATGCTAGCTATACAATTATAGAATCATTTGCATTTAAATTACCCTTTAATCAATTGAAAATATTTTCATTTTTTAAAATCCTAAATGACAATTATTTATATTATTACTGAATTCATTCTTCAACAAAAATAAATAAGTTTAAATGCTTTATATATTAGTTGATAAACTACTGAGACAATTGTAGTTGATAAGCATTGAAATATGACAAATCAATTATACATATATGTCATTGATCTGTGAAATATCCAAGTCTAAATGGATGTATCCATATTTAAGATGTAATAAAATGACTACTAAAAAACCGATACCTGCTTTCCCGGATAGATGATCTATTCGATCAGTTTTGTGGGGAAACTATCTTCTCAAAGATAGATTTAAGGTCGGGTTATTATCAAGTGCGAATAAATGATGAATAAATTTTAATACATTATTTAGGACCTGTTACGGTCACTATGAGTTTGTCGTGATGCCCTTTGGGATGAAAAACGCACCTACTGCGTTCATGTGTTTATTGAACATCATCTTAAGTAACTATATGGATAAATTTGTGGTTGTCTTCATTGATGACATATTAATATACTCTAAGAATGAACAATAACACGAATAACATCTAAAAATAGTCTTGCAAGTGTTAAGAGAACAACAACTTTATGCAAAGTTCAGTAAGTGTGACTTTTTCAAAGACAAGATTTAGTACCTTGGACACCTAGTGTCCAAGGAGGGAATCTCCGCCGAACCAGAAAAGGTAAAATCCATCATGGAATGGCAGATTCCTAAAAATGTATCTGACATTAGATCATTTATCACAATTACTGGATACTACATGAAGTTCATAGAAAGTTTTTCTAATATTTCAGCGAGTTAAAATAGAGCATCAACATCCAGCAGGATTGTTGCAGCCATTAACCATTCTAGAATGGAAGTGGGAGACCATAAGTATGGATTTCATTATCGGATTGCCTAAGAATTTTAGACAACATGATTCCATTATTGTTGTGATTGAAAAATTAAGCAAAGCGGCTCATTTTATACCTGTCAATTCTACCTACAAAGCTGTTAATATTGAAGACATCTTCATGAAAGAAATATTCAGGTTACATGGCATACCAAAAATGGTAGTCTCGGATCGAGACGTGAAATTTACAGGTAATTTCTAGAAATCCATGTTTAAAGGCTTGGGTACCCAGTTAAATTTCAGTACTGCATACCATCCACAAGCGGATGGGAACACTACAAGAGTAAACCAGGTTCTAGAGGACATGCTAAGAATGTATGTTATGGACAAACCAAGTAAGTGGGAAGATTACCTACACTTAGTTGAATTTGCTTATAACAATAATTTCCAAGTTTTTGCAAGTATGAGTCCATTTGAAATTTTATATGGGCGTAAGTGTAATACTCCAATCTCATGGAGAAACCCTATTGATAGATTAATATTAGGACCTAATTTATTAGAAGATATGGAACTATCCGTGAAACAAGTACAACAAAACTTAAAGGTTTCCCATGATAGGCATAAAGGTTATGCTGACTTAAAAAAAACTCCTAGAGAGTTCCAAGTGGGTGATCATGTATACATAAAGGTAAATCCCAAGAAACATACCTTGAGATTGGGCAAGTGCAAGAAATTGGCACCCAGATATTACGATCCATTTAAAATTCTAGATAAAGTAGGGTCAGTTGCATACCAGTTAGCCCTACCACCCAGTATTAAAGTACATAATGTGTTTCACGTTTCTATATTGAAAAAAATATGTCCATGATGTTTGTCATGTGATTGACTAGAATGTGATCTAGGTGGAACCATAGGGAGAGTTCCAAGTGGGACCGGAGCGCATTCTTGTCAAGAGAGAACTTTTACTCCGAAACCGTACCATGGGATAGGTAAAGTTGAAATGGAAGCACCTTAGTCTGGAAGAAGCTACTTGGGAGTTGGAAAGTAATATGCAAGAGGAATATCCAGGCTTATTCCAAGAGGTTGACATGGATGAATAAAAACAAAGGTTATAACACCAAGGACGGTGTTATCTTTTAAGGGGAGGTGTATATAATACCCCATTATTTAATATTTTGGAATTCTGTTGGAAAATACTTTGATTATTATTTATTATACTTTGACAGGAGGTCAAGAAAATAAATTTATTTGTAATAAAACATTCCTTATTAATAAAAATTGTTCAAGGAGAACACAAGTGGAAATAGCCGTTGAAAGAGTGTTCGCTAACCCACAAATGGGAAATCACAAGTGGATGAGACCACCGAGTGAGAACTCGAGATGTAGGATTCATTATCCCTAAAAATAAGGTATGCACTCCTATTTGAGTTGCTGAAGAGCAGGATGCTCATAAATGACCAAGTCCTAGGAAAAATACTATTAAATAGTATGGCCATGAGCAACAAGAGGATAGTATTGGACGAGGATTAACATCTATGCAATGCAAGAGATGGTGCATTAAGATATTTTTCTCTTATGGTTCAGCGAACAGGCTAGGGGGTTCTCGAGCAAGTAATTTGGATGCTCGGGGAGTTGGTTGGGAGGAACAACTTCTCCACTTATGTTTTCCCAGTGTTGGTGCTAGGTTCCTACTCTGTTTTCTTATGAATGATTCTAGTTGCAGTAGGATGTATATGCGAATTTTTAAATTGTAGTTACCTATCCAAGAAGTACTGTTTATTCATTTCTGTAGAATTATTATCCATGTTTTGTTTATCAAAGATGTGTACAATGATAGTATCGTAGTAATTAATATTTTGTTCTGAGCATAATTCTGCAGAGCTTTTTCTTGTTGGTCTGTTATGGATCGGTTTCAATACTTGAATGATTTTAAATTTATGAGTCTACAATTAATGGAATGAATCCTATGTTTTTTAACTGTAGCATGTCTTCCTACATTTATCTAAGTTTTCTTGTCTGTATCAATGTCGTCAATCTCTTCTAACTTTGCTTCCCGAGTTGGGAAGGTCGATTGAGATGATACTATTGGTTTAGAGTATAGATCCGTAAGTATTGCAGTTGAGATAATTTTACATAATATAAAACCTTAATTTACTGATTAAATCCCCAAAAAAACTTAGCGCAATTAGGTTCCCTAACGTTAGTCATGATTTAGACGACGAATTAAAGAATGGATACAGACATCAAGTTAATCTTGAGATCAGTGTTAACTTACACTCATTTAAACCCCAAATCAAAAACCAAAAACGCTTGAATTCAAAATTAAAAGTTGATCCACAAAACTAGAAGATTAACAATCCATATCTAATTCGCAGCAAGATTGATAGTTCACAGAAGTGCGAAAGGCAGATCTGTGGAAGTCCCGAAGAGTTTAAAGGCAACTCGACTTCCGCAATCCGCAGGGTTAGATGTTGATTTCCAAATTTAGAATATCAACGATCCAGATCTAATCCGCAAAGCAGATCAACGACTAATGATAGTCATGAAGTTTCATTGGGAATCCATATAAGATTTCAGATCAACGGTCAGGATTAAAGCTGTAAAAAGATCGATGGTTAATAGAGGATGCAGAAGGTGGAATGCAGGAACCAAGATAAATACAAGGTAAAGTGTTAAGTTTTTCCAAAGTCCAATTTCTGTATAAAAAAAGATCGGTGGTCAAGGTTGTTTTCCGCAAGGATCAACAGTGCAGAAATTTGAACGATCAAGTGATCATTTCATGAAGTTTTCTACTTTCGAGGTCTGCAACGGAGGGTGGAAAGTGGAAGGTGGATATCTGAAAGATCAAGTGACCGTTTCATGAAGTTCATGACTTCTGAGGTCTACACTGAAAGACAGAAATCGAAAGGAGAAAATCCCAAATATCAAGTGATTGTTTCATGAAGTTCAGATTTCCAATCTCTGCAGCAGAAGGCAGAAAGAGGAAAGCAGAAAGGTGAGAATCAGAAAGGCAAAAAGCTGAAAGATCAAGAGATTGTTTCATGAAGTTTCTGACTTCTAAGGTTTGCAATGGAAGGAAAAAAAAGGGAGGAGGAAAGGTGGAAAGCGGAATGCGAAAATCCAAAAGATCAAGTGATTGTTTCATGAATATTCTGACTTCTAAGGTCCGCAGCGGAAGGTGGAAAGCCAAAAGATCAAGTGATCATTTCACGAAGTTTTCTACTTCTGAGGTCCGAAGTGGAAGGAAGAAAAAACTCAGTTTAGTGTAGAAATGTCTGTTATGCTTGTAGAATGGATCTATCAATGGCAGAACAACTGTTACAGGAGTCCTTACGCCTAAGGATGATTATACAAGGATGAATTTGACCATTTAATATGGCCAGGGTGTCTTTTTATTTATATTCTTTCATAACAATTGGGTATTTTATTTATATGTATGCAGATATACGGATATAGAGATTTTTTTTATTTGATTTTTGAGGTTTGTTACAGACTATCATCTATGTTTTTTTAATCTATGGATAAAGATGAGACAAGTATACTGTCCATATTGATCTTATGACAGTATTTCAAAATTTGAAATAAGCATTTATTAATATATATATATATATATATATAATAACTTGTAGTGGATGAATAATGTAATGTGCTCAAAAATTGAAAAAAAAAATTAGTAGGCTAGTAAAAAACTACCTATGTTGGACATTATTGGACTTGCAAAATGTGTCATACTCTATTTACACTGTTTGTTTTATCATAAGTTGTTCTTACGTCTCGCTTCCTTACTTTCTGATGTGATTATTAATCTGTTTAATTATGATGTCGTAATGTTGGTTAATATGCTATTATTATGGTTATGCAATGCTATGTATGCTCGATACTTTGATTATGTACTTCACTGATTTTCATGTGTTTTTACTATCGTAAACATGATTCTGACTTAACCTTGTTAATGGATAAAGGGATGGAGTAGAGGGACTAGTTCTCCCATGTAACTAACTGAGCGGTAATAGTTTCTACTTGTCCTAGCGGGCTTACTTAGTTCTTTCAAACTAATGCATTCTTGTCCTGTTTATGTGCAGGTATCCTTGGCGACATAGAACTTGTTTACAATGCTCAATGGAAGGTACTGATTGTTTAGATTACTAGCGCTCGCATTTTGCATATGTTGTCCTAGTGACATTATACTGATTGTTATTATTATCTTTACAGTCTTTACCATAGTGACGGGGTCACTATCACACTTACTATTTGCGTGACTCATACTTGTTATTTACTAGACCTTAATTATCATGGTGTAAATGTTTTATGGCTCAATTATGTACTATCATAATCTCCCTACATGGTTTGATTTTAACATTTGATTGGAGGATAAAATACTTGTAATAACCTTGGTTTATGCGTTCCATGGCATATGAAATATGCCATGGTTGTAGGGCTTAAATCCTAAGTCTAAACATTGCATAGTGGATTTATATAAATCGCATGGAATAGAAATATATGACAATGTATCATGCATGAACTATAGGGTCTTGGGTTTGGAGGCAGTTAATGGGAAACAAGGTGGCACTTTTGATGTGCATGGGGAAGTGTGGCATCCCGGCTTAGGGCTTGGATCAACAATGGGGTTTGGTCATTCGCAGCTTGGCTGCTTATGCTCTGCTCTTGCGCAGTATGAAGAATATGACTTCTGTGGTTTTGACAGGTATGTGAACGTTCTGGGTTTCTTTAGTATCATTTGTGGTTTCAGTTGGTTTACATTTCATACTTTTCATGTGCCTTTCTCTCTTTGTTTGTAGGTTGAAGATTATAGAGAAGGGTTGGGATTCATGGCTCGTGGATAGTGTAGTGGGAAAAGACATACCCATTCGTGTAATCCTACTCTGTACAAGTGAAAACCGATTCCCTCCCTTTGCTTACTGGTTAATACAGTGATGATACTCGTCATGATTGTAATTGCTTGATTCTGGTTTTCATCGATGCATTTTTGTTTTTGAGGTTTGACTCTGTCTGGAATGAGCTCTGCACTTTGAAGCGACAGACTTGGGTCTTGTTGTTGTGGGGTTTCGATTTTCCTTCGGGCCTGAACTTACAATGTAATGGAAATGTATTTATTTGATGATTCTGGGTAGCGAAGAGAGCCTGGGTAACCATCGATAGGCTCTGTGCATTTTTTAAATGACGTTTTGGTTATGTTGTAAACAATGGCAGCACCATTGCTTGCAATGGTGCAATGGTGCAATGGTAACGACTGTGTAACTTGGGAAAGACTTTATAAAGACTATGTTTATAAATTTATGCAGCGTCGATTTCTATTGTTTGTTAAATCGTGGACTGTGTGGAATTGTAATTTGTTGTATGCGATGGTTTGTGGATGATATATGCAACAGCGTTAAGGTTGGGGCCATGCCATATGGAATTGGTGTTCCCTCCTTCGTAGTTGTGAAAGCTTGTATTACTGTTTACTATTTTTGTTATGGATTAAGATATGAAAATGGGGGTGTCTGTAGTATAACCCAGTGACTAGAAAATGGCGGTTGTTGGTAACGTTGTCAGGGTTAAATAGTGTGGGAAATTGTTGATTATTATTTTTAAATGGATGAGGCCATAGATTACGGCGTATGTAATTTGATTAAGGTCTTTTGACCACTGTGTAGAGAGGTTATGATTTAATGGCAGCCTATGTATAAATCGTATAGCGTGGATTTTTTAAATTAACACAGACGCTACAGGATTTGATCATGGGTCGTGTGAAGTGATGAGGGTTTGTAGTTATGGATAAGATTTGGGATTAAGTGCCCACAGGATTTGATCCTGCAACCTCTGTGTAAATTACCTTGCTTTTTTTAATGATTATTGTTTATTTTAATATTTGTGGTTTTGTTATATGGATATTGTATTTTATGGTATGCGATTTCTATAATGTAATTTCTAATGTTAGAGGGTTTGATTTGTTTTATTTAAGCAATGGTTTTATAATGTTGATAACAACATTACTTCTTATACTTTGTAGATGTAGCTAGCATTAATGTTATAATTCTTGGACCATTTATATGGTCTCGATACTTTGAATGTTAATGGATTTTTGATATTTAATTGGTTAATGGAAAGTGATAATGTTTATCCTGGTTATTAGTATGAGTTTATTTATACAGACCCTGAGAGGTCTTCGATGTTTTTTTATCTTAGCTTGGTTACTTTTAGAATTTATGGTTACTCTTAGATAAAGAATACTGTGTTTATAATATTGTTAAATTAGTATTTACAGTTCTGTTTTATACCTAATATAACATATATAAAGTGTTCATTAGATTCTATTTATTATATCAGTTTATTATAATCTATGATTAGGTTTTCTTTAAGCTTGACCTGAATCTAGGTTTTACCTCTAGACAAGCTCTACTGGCAATATGAAATATGCCAGTAGGGTTTCTAAACAAATACAATATATAGGTATTATTTTTAAAAATAAAACCTAAGATTTAAAAGAACAAATTTTAAGTTGTAAAAGAGAATACGGGAGTAATATGACAAGAAACCAAAACCTTGGATAAATCCTTGAACATAAATGAAATTACAGATGTAAAACTGAAAGAACAAAACCTTTGATAACTCTAGCATGGGAAATAAATTACATCCTAGGGTTTATAATTTAAAATTTAAACCCTAAAAGAATTTGTCAAGGACAAACAAAGCACATAGGATTAGAACCTGTAATATATACACTTGCATAATCTAGTGAACACTTATTCTAGGAAATGTAATAGGCAGTCCAGAACCTCATACCTGAAAAGTGAAGGTCATTTAATGGTTGAAACTTGCACACTCAGTTGCAAAGCATTAAAAATTCATAGGCAGATATGACCTCTCTATAGATGACTGAATCACTTGGGAACTACCACATTCCACCCAACCATGACCTAGAACCATTACTGGTTTAAATCCGGATCCCCTCGAGCTGGTTTCCAATATGCAAGTAGCTTAGAGTTCCTAAGGTAAGGCTACCATAGCTGGTATAATAGGTTTGGATCAGTTTTCCTTTTTTCTCTTAGGAAAATGTTCTCCAAGAAATCTCTTGAGAAAAACCAAGCATAAAATGACTCCAAAAAGATGGAAGAGATCCCTAAGCCTCTCCTTTGCTTGGGACTTTATAGACAAACGTTTTCAGTCAAAGGGGCAGTTAAATCAAGAATAATTTCATTTCTTGATTTAACCCTTTTTATTTAATTTAGTACTTTTAATATTTCAACTTAGGAACTTTCAACTAGTTCCTAATTGGACTTTTATAGGTATTATAATATTTAATCTTTATCTTACTAATTGCGCTGAGAGGCGCTTTCTACAGCTCAAATTGGTGGGTGAGATGTGTCCCGTCTGTAACGCTGATGTGGCACATGTTGGCTCATTAAAATAATAATAATAAAAAGTAAAAACAAAAAAACTTATAACATGTCGGCTTATAATTTAAAAAATAAAAATATTATACTCATATAAATATACAACTATATTAGGGCAATACTTACAAACTAAGAAGTAAATTCAATTAACTTTAGTAAGAAGATATTATAAAACCAAGACATATACAATTTAATAAAACCTCATAGGGAAAAACCAAACTTCAATAATAGATTTATTATTGGTGGGCCAAGGCCACGCCAAGGCTAAGATCATCTATCCTTATCACTTTGGCAAAATACAACTAGCAAGAAACCACGTGCCACTAAATGTTGAAATATTGTAACTTCGAAGAATATTCTATATGTATATTTTTGTGGTCACCGATGGTCCTACCAGGAGAACCACTTGTATTACATTGTACCCTGATGCTCCTAATCGGAAGAACTAATAAGAGTCATGAGGTAGTCCCCTCTAATTGTAAAGGTGGGTCATTAGCACCCCAGTGTGGTTACTTGAGCCTACATGTGTAACTCGATCCTACATGTAAAATGAGTTAACTTAAGTGAAGAGATGAATATAAATAGAGGTGTAGTGCTCCTCATTTGTGACACACGCACTCTCACTTGTGTAGCGCATTATTGGAGAAGAGAAGCAGCTGGAGAAGGAGGAGGATTAGGCTTTGATCTCCTTGCTGTTTTTATCTTTTATCTTTTTGGGGCTTCTATATTGAGGAATATTTTGTTGGGTTTTTCCCTTTAGGGTTTTCCCAGGATAAATCTTTGTGTTCCTTTTTATGGTTGTGCTTGTCTATCTTTCAGTGATCCTGTTTATATGCTTTTGTCATGAAAATGAAATGAAATACTGATGTCTTAGCTAAGCATATGAAAATTTAACATGGTATCAGAGCCACCCTGAAAACAAGACATTTTGCAGCTATAGAATGTAGGGCTTCTTACTTTTTGGTTCTCTCTCCACAATTGATCAGCAAAAGAAGGCTAGGCTGACTCTCCATTGAAGGGCGCATCTTTTTGTCGAAGCGGAATTCGATTCCAAGCATTTTTTAGTTTTCGGTGTGGGAAATTAGGCCTTCTTGCAGAAGAAGAATTTTTGAGTGAGCCCAGCATAGGATTTCTCTCCTCATCAAAATTTAATTCTAGAGACCTGGATCAAGTTTTTTGGTTGGGTGAAACTCTGGGAAAGTCAAACCCTAGTTTGACCCCGAGCTAGAAAAAATCCTAAATACTAAAACTGCTAAGTTTTCGTACATTCGCTATATCTCGATATTGGAGAAGTTACAGGAGATGAAAATTTCAAAGGACAAATATAAAATCCTTTTTTACACTGTGTCCAAAATTCATCCTTAGATTCACTATATTTTGGGAGATATGATCCCTCCAAGTTAGGGTTCCAGCCTCTTCCAGAATTCATCCCTAAATAGGACACCTGGGGAAAATTTCTATAGCTTGGGCTACAGAGGTCCAAATATAATTCCTGAAGATGTTCCACAAAGGGCACGGACTTTAATTTCTGTGGTCCAAATTTCAGACCCAGAATATGAAACAATGACATTATGGCATGATGTACAACTTCACTATTTTGAACAGTCCTGTAACAGGTCACCTTGGGAAAATGATCATAAATATAAATTGGTGAAACAAATTTTGATGAAACCTGTGGTTTTGGATCAGGAACATACGAGGTTACCTCAGTGCAAAATTTCAGACACAAAGGGACATCAATTGCAGAGATATCATAGAAACAGTGACATGCATTTCTGCAGAAGCTGAATCATCTGATTTGAAAGATGAAGAATCGAGATTTCCAGAATCCAAGTACATCAATCAACTCACCTCATTCAAGCACATCTCCTGGTAAGGTCAGTTTCTCATTCCACAAAATTTCAATTTTTTGTAATTCTCTAGCAAGATGACTTCAAGCACTAAGCTTGAAGACAAGCTAGAAGGCATAGAAAATTTTCGAGCATGGAAAAACAGGATTGGTCTTATTCCCCAAGAGAATGATCTTGATAAGTATGTCAAAGAAGAAGTGTCAGAACCTGGAGAAGCTGAAGCCAAGGAGAAGCACAGAAAGGATATTATTAGGGCACAAATAATTATTTCTGACTCCATTAAGGATCACTTAATTCCTCAAGTGTCATCCAAGAAGACTCCAAAAGAAATGTATGATGCCATTTACAGAATGTTTGAGGGAAGAAACATCAACAGGAAGATGAATCTAAGAGCTCAACTGAAGAGCATCAATATGAGTCATGGAGAATCCATCCAAGACTACTTTTCAAGGGTTTACCAGATAAAAGAGCAACTACAGGCTATTGGATATAAGCTTGATGAAGATGAAATGGTTATGACTGCTCTCAATGGTCTCACTAGACCATGGGAATCATTCATTCAAATGATGTGTGCCAGGAAGGAAAGCCTGCAGTTTGATGTGGTATGGGAAGACTGCATTCAAGAGGAGACTAGAGTGGCAAATAGAGAAGCCTTACTAAAAGAGGATGATCAATCCCTAACCACTCATACCAGAAAAAGAAGAAGGAATCAACCCATCTTCAAGAAGGGAATTCACAAAGAGCATCAACCTCCCAGAAGATTCCAAATATCGAAAGAAAGTCTATCAAGTAAGGACTACTCTGGTTTTCAATGCTTCCACTGTGACACGATAGGACACATTGCTAGAAACTATCCTATAAAGAAGCAAGAATATAAGCAGAGGATCAACAATAACAAAAGATATCATGCTCATCTAACTGAAGATGAGGATGAAGAAGAAGAAGATGAACGACCTTCGAGAAAGCCAGCAAGAGAAGAAGATGCGGAAGAATATGTACTATTTTCTGCTCTCTCTGGGTCTGTGACTCCTGGAGAAGACACTTGGATTATTGATAGTGGTGCTTCAAATCACATGACGGGACAAAAGAAAACTATGTCCAAACTTGAAGAAAAGATCTCTCCTCAGAAAGTATCCATAGGAGATGACTATCAATATCTGATCAAAAGAGTTGGTGAAGCAAGCTACAAACTTGAATCAAGTAATCCCTTAAAAATGAAATATGTATTATATGTACCTGGTTTAAAGAAAAATTTACTTTATATCTCAGCTTTAGATAAGAAAGGATTCAGAGTTGCTTTCATAGATGGTCAAGTACTTATGTGGCCCAAAGAAAAGAATATTGAAGATGCAATCATCATTGGTGAAGAAGAAGGGGGCTTGTATAAACTCAAGGGGCACTAAGAAACAACCTTTGTGCATGAGTCCACTAACCCTAGTGAACTATGGCATAGAAGGCTTGCCCACATCAATTACAAGGCTCTACCTCATGTGAAAAAAGTAGTGACGGGATTACCAGACATGAAGATCAAGCATGAAGGCATTTGCAAAGGATGTGCAAAGGCAAAGAACATCAAGAATCCATTCCCGAAGAGTGAAACAAAAACAAAAGGTACGTTGGAATTGATTCATTCAGATGTATGTGGTCCAATGTCTTCCACATCCTTAAGTGGCTTTGAATATTATATCACATTTATTGATGATTATTTCAAGAAAGACTTGGATATACTTCTTGAAGACAAAGAGTGAAGTGTTTGAGAGATTCAAGGAGTTCAAAGCCTTGATAGTGAATCTTTCTGAAAAGAAAATTAAGATTCTTCGATCAGATAATGGAGGAGAGTACACCTCAAAAGAGTTTGATGCCTTTTGCAAAGATGCAGGAATAAAGAGGGAACTAACTACTCCCTACAATCCCCAACAGAATGGGGTAGTGGAAAGAAAGAACATAACCATCATGGAGGCAGTGAAGACAATGATATATGATCAAGATCTTCCAATGCACTTGTTTGTGCCAGAAATTGTTTCCAAGGCTAAAAGAAACAAGCCAACACAATCTCAAATAAAACTTGATAAAGTAAACTAGGTTTTAGGGTTTCTGAAATGCTTTCTTGGTTGTAAAGTTTGGTGACAAACAGGGGATACACTCATGAACCAAATAAAAACTGAATCATAAGCAAGGAAAGATAGAGATGCATCATATAATCACCAGAATCCAACAGAACATGATATTGAAGTTCATTCATAAAAGATAAGCATTACCAGCATAGAAACATAGACCAACAATGAATTTATCAGTTAAGCAACTAAACAAGTCAAAAATGAAGCCAACATACAAACTGAAGGGTGAAAAGGATCATCTATTTCATAGTCTGTCATCAAATACATATAAGAGTTATGATACTTACCTCACAAGTAAGTCCAAATGACCTCTTGAAGTCCTCCAAAAATTGAACCCTTCTTCTGTCCTTCTAATCTATCTAAATACTGTTTTTTACAAAATCAGTTAGGGTCTAAACCCTAATTGCCCTCAACCAACTCGATGGGATAAAGTGAGATTATATTTACAAAGTAAAATATTTCTTCTAGAATAACTAATTAAACTATTCCTCAAAAGACACAACAAACAAACTGACTAACTTATCAAACTCAAAGGTCTTTTGCAGCCTCAGCTAGTAAGGCTATTCCATCCAAAGCTTGAGCCTTCTTCCTAGCTCTCTTTTGCTCATCTTCCATGTCTGCTAATCTTCTTGTGAGTTCTTCATTTTGCTTCTGTAGACTTTCAACAGTTAGCTTCAAATCTGCACAATGCAAATCAGTGGTTCTCTTCCTCTTCAAGGCTTCCTTGGACACTACTGTCAGTTCTTGATAATTCTCATTAACTTCTTGCAAATCTTCTCTAAGTCTTCGGTTTGCTAAGATCAGCCCATCATTCACTTCCTGCATGTAGTCCATTTGATGTATGTATTGTTTAATAGTTCTTTGCAGGTTCTCCCTATCTGAATCAAATGGCTTCCCTGTTGTGGTATCTTGTACATCACTGGGCATCCATGGTATATTAAGCTTCTTGAAAATGTCTGCATCTTCTTCTAACAGATTTGTAGAAATATCAAGAATACTAGGGTTTTCCTAAGTGTCTGTTTCCTTAGGTATAGTTTCATCTATTAACAGCTGGTCTTCATCGTAAGAAACTTCAGTTTCTTTTTCTTGTTGTTGTTTCCAACAATTCACCCCTCAATTCCATAAATACAGTAGACAGCTTTGTGTCAGTGAGGCTGGGCTCTTTTACTGCTTTCGATGGCTTTTCATCTGAAGAGTCATCATCAAGAACAGTCACTTCTTTTGTATTCAACCTAGGATTCAACCGTTTTTTCATATTCAGCCTTAACTTGTTTCTTGGCCTGGTTTTTTGTCTCCATGTTGAAGCGAGCTCTCCCAACATTTTCAAATTTTTACCTTGATGTTTAATTGAAGCAAACTCCATGGCTATCACTTTGTTCTTCTTTCTCCTAGGTCTGACTGTCTTGTTTTCCAGAGTGGAAAATTCCTTGCATGTACCAACCCTAGCTTCAGTTTTGGCAATGGATTCATCTTCCTCTAACAGATAACCTTCATCCTCTGAAAGGATAGTGATGGGACTCCTTTGCTGGGCCTGAATGTCTTCTTCTTTTACAGCAATCTGCTCTATGACAACAGTCCCCTCTTTCATGACAGCTTCTGCTGTTTCCCTATCCTTCACAGGCTGATCTTCTTTTTGTATAAATCGTGAATATTCACCTTTACTGTCAGCTAAAAATTTTTGAGTTTTATTGTCATCCTTCAAGGGATCTGGTGCTTCTTCAAGTTTAACCTCTTTCTTGTCTTTAGACTTGATCTTCTGACCTAGTTTCCTAACTAGGGTTTTCCCCTTATCCACCTGCTTTTTGATTTGCTGTTCCTCTTGCTTGATTTGAAAACCAGTCCAGAAAAGGAAATAATTCCATGTCTTCCCTTCCTTTTGTAGAGCAGTACTAATGATGAGCTTAATAAAACCATGGTGGAAGATGGATTGTGAAGTATGATCCTGATGCCCCTTGACTCTACTGGACATCTTCTGCAGACTTTTGAAAAGGAAGAAAGGAAGGCTCATTTTGGATTCACCAACCATATACTCTAAAAACCTAAAATGGTATTTGAAGACATAGGCATATCTGCCTTCACAGGTGATATAGCTTTGCAAGATTCTAATGGGTTCCACCCACTCACTTCTGAAATTTTGGATTAGTATGCCTTTGCTCCAGTCTGGAGTAATATTAGGTAATAGGTACCTCTGGGCATCAAAAGTGAAAGGCAACTTTTTGAACCACTTTTCACCTTCATTTTTCATTCCTGTAGCTTCTGCAATTAACTCCACAGTCAACTTGAACCTCAGTGTATCAAAAACTATCATGTCCTGGTTATAGCTTTTAGCAAATTGATAAGAGACTTCAGTATTGTAGCCATCAATCTTTTTGAAGAAATCTAGCCACCCTGCATTCTAGAAAATCTCTACACAACCTGGGAATTTCTCAATCCAGCTTACATCAGTGGCCTCAGCCCTATTTATTTTGCCACTTTTACCCATCTGCTTCAATGGTTGAACTCTGTGACTTCTAGGGTTCTGTTAATGACCTAACAGCTGCTTTTTCCTCCTCAAGCCTCTAAGGCTTTGATTATTAGCTTTCCTCAATCTTCCTTGACTGTTTACTTTTTTTTTTAAATGCAGGATAAGCTTTACCACATGCTCAAATGATTTAGGTCACAGAATGCTCCACACTCCTCACTAAAACTGCTGGTGAAACTAGCTATCATCCCAGCTGCTCATTTAGAGAATAAACCATCTCCAGAATGTATGACAACACCTGTGTATTGTGGTTCTGTACAAAAAATAACCCTTAATGCCTTTAAATGCAACTTATGAGTTGTCTCTGTGCAAAAAAGGTTTTACACAAGTGATTTCAGCTACCAGCTCCTTTGATCAATTTGAGGTTTCTAAGATTAACTGGAAATTGTTTATCTAGTAGAGGAGGAGATATAAGTACAATCTTCTGTCTGCTCATTTTCTACTCCCATTTGCTTTTAGCACCAAAAAAAGTAAGCTTTAACACCTAATAAAATTAGGTCTTCTTGCAATTTCAAATGTTCGGCTCCTTCGTTACACTGTTTATAGGTACCAAATCAATTTTTGAAATTTGAATACCATAGAATACACAGCTCTTCACCCTGTCATCTTTCCAGGTTTCGAAAAGGTAATGGTTCAATGTAATGCTGCTTTTCAACCTTCCACTCGCCACATCATATCAAAGTCTCTTAAACAGATATCTCTTCGGCATGAATCATGTTTAAAGGAATAACTTAATGTTTTCCTTAACCAATTTTAACAGAACAGACTTTACCGAGAAAGCCCCAAATTAGCAGCTATCGCGGAATACCTGATTTATGTCTTACTGTAGTCGCTTAAAATCACTGCTGAGCTGTCTGATTGTCCAATTTATCCATACAAATGTCTTCATGCGTTTAGTTTGATTCCAGGTGGCAAGACGAGAAAGCCCTAATTTCCTGTGTAACTGTGAAAACCCCAATTCTGCTCTATAACAACAACTTCCAGCTTTTTGGCAAATGTCGTTGCTCCACTACGTCTTCAGCTTTGCATTGCATGTATGGAATAACTTCCCTCACATCAAAATCGGTCTCTGCCTCTATCTGTCATGATAAGCTGCATTCTAACTGATGATTATCACGATCTCTACTATGACACGAACCCACCTGTTTTCATGATGATTACTGGAGAAACACGTAGCAAAATCCTTAAATCATGTGATTAGTCACTTAGGAATTGAAATCGTGTGAAAATTCAGCTTAAAAAGCATAATTTCTATGCGCGCGATATTCTTGTAGTGCCACTGTGTTAATTTTTCATGGTTGCGCTACAAGAATAATTTGAATTCAATTTTGGCGCAATTTTAAACATTTTTTCCACTTTGCATGAGGTTTAAGTGATTTTTAAGTGATAACTATGCTCATGATATGATTTGTGACATCCTTAATCAATATAAGTCCTATGGATCCCTTCAAATCCTAAAGAAACACAAAATAATGAGAAACCTAAAGGCAAAAAACTTGAAAATTTCACTAAAAACCAAAATTTTTCCAAAGTAAGTAAAAGGACAAACTCAAATAAGCAATCTTAAAATAAAATGGCAATCAAAATATAAAATCAAAAGAAACAAGTTCATGACTTAACATCTGGCTCCAGCTGCGGGATGAAGTCCTCCTTGTGAGGCTTCAAGAACCTGTAGACTAGTGCCTTCTGTCTGCTATCTATTTGTCTGCAAAATTTCCATTGGGCTATGGAGTCTTTATTAGGCTTCACTCACACCGGTATGTGCAATGAAAAGTGAAAATATCCTCATAGACTGTTAAAATGCTTGAGGAATCGCCCATTAACAGGACTTGACAATTCCTCACCTTCCAAAGACTGCAGGACAAAAGTATTATTCTCCAAAACTTTAGACACTAGGAAAGGGCCAAACCAGAGGTTATCAAACTTACCATGCTTACCTTTTTGCTCTTTCCTTGCATCCCACCTTAAAACCATATCACCAACTGTGAAAGTGTTTTCTTTGATGTTCCTGTCAAATCTGCTTTTGATCTTCAATTTGTACAACTGTGCCTTTTCATCCACCTTTTCCCTGCTCTGCTGCAACTCTATCATTTCATAAATTCCTCTATGCATATCATTTGGCTCCTCCTGGGAATTTTGAAGAAACTTCATCACTAGGAGTCCCAATTGAACAGGGAAACTGCCTCTGTACCATAAACTAACTGGAAGGGAGAAGTTCCAATTGCTTGTTTTACTGTTATCCTATCATCCCACAATGCATATTTCAGCATTGAATCCCATGATCTTTTGTTATGCTTGAGCAGCTTCTTAATACTCTGAATGATGTTCTTATTAGAGGATTCAGCCAAACCATTACCCTGGGGATAGCAAGGAGTTGAATGCTTCAGTAGGATGCCATTCTTTTCACAAAATGCTACCATTGCCTTAGACTTGAAGGCCTTAGCATTATCTGTCACTAATTTCTGAGGACACCCAAACCTACTCAGGATATTTTCTTCAATGAATTCCATGACTACCTTGTCTGTAGTGTTCCTAGTAGGAATGGCTTCCACCCATTTCGTAAAAAAGTCTGTTGCAGTTAGAATCCATCGGTGTTGTCCTCAAGAAGCTGGATTTATTTCTCCAATAAAATCCAGACCCCATTGCTGAAAAGGAGAACTTACTGCAACATGTTTCAGGGGCAATGACAACAATTTCTGTTTGCCAGCAAACTTCTGACAAGGGATACAGACTCTTACCTGCTGATAAACATCTGCAAACAAAGAGGGCCAATAATATCCAGCTCTTAAAATCCTGTATGCTATTGTCTTCCAGTACTTGTGCCCTCTACAAGCACCTTCATGAGATTCAGCAATTACCCCTTCAATTTCAGATTTTTCCAAGCATCTGAGTAGGATACCGCCTGGGTCCTTCCAGAACAACTGCTCTTCTACTAGACAATACTTAGTAGCTTTAAGTTTTAAGGATCTAGCAGCTTTCCTATCCAAATGGTCAGGACATTGCAAAAACAACAGAAAATAAACAATGTCTGCATACCATGTTGATGATGAATAAAAGTAGATGATCTTCTCCTTTTCCAGTATTGCTTGATCTTCTTCCTGAGCTAATTCTTTAGTCATGACATGCAATCCCAGAGCTTGACAATTTGATTCAGCCAACAGCTTGGCTAGACCTTGTCCCTTGAAAAGCTTGGTAGGTCTGATCTCTACATCATATTCCATGATATTAGCAATCCACCTGCCTCTTTTCCCTTCACTATCAGGCTGTGTTAACACATCTTTTACAGCAGCATTAGGTACAAATGAAATAAATTTAGAATGCAACACATAGATTCTGAAAAATTTTAAATCCTTTACCAGAGCATATGCCTGCTTTTCTAAAATATTGTACTTCAGCTCAGAATCTCTGAGAGTTTTACTGAAGAATGCAATAGGCTGTTCCTGTCCTTCTTTATTCTTCTGCAATAAAACAACTGCTATTGTATCTTCTGATGCAAATGAGAATGTAAGAAATTCTTTGGTAAAATCTGGGCTTACTAACACAGGAGCTTCAGTAAGAGCCGCTTTGATTTTCTCAAATGCACCCTTTGCCTCAGTGGTCCACTTGACTTCCTAATCCTTCTTCAGCATGGCTGTGATCTGTTTGATAGTTTCAACAAAGTTTGGTATAAACCAACGTAAAAAGTTGATCTTACCAATGAATGATTGAACATCCTTTTTAATCCTCAGTAAACTTATCTTCAGAATTGCTTTTACCCTTTCAGGATCAATTCTTATGCCATCAACAGACACCAAATGACCAAGCAATTTACCTTCTTGTACAACAAAGTGTGATTTATTTGGATTCAATGATAGGTCAAATTTTCTACACTTCAGGAAAGTCTACTTCAAATGTTTCAAATGTTCATCATCTGACTGTGAGAAAATAGTAATATCATCCAAATAGATTACCACAAACTTGTCCTTTTCTCCAACAAAAGCAATATCCATTGCTCTCTGAAAGGTGGCTCCAGCGTTCATTAGACCTGTAGCTAGGGTTTTCACCCTAGCTTGTGCGAATGAGCACCTACTAAGGAATCTGGAATCCTTAGTAGCAGTTCAATAATGTAAACAAAAATAAAACTAAGCTAAAGCAGAAAAAGTAAATAATATGAAGAAAAACAGTAAAGAAATGTGTAATGGTGATTTTATTTATGTTACCTCCAATGAGGAGGTTGATGGAGTTCGTTGCGCTGGTCCGATGTCGGTGGCTTCGAGCTCCAAGCTGCTTCTTTTCCTTTTCCGGTGGTGGAAATGGGCCAAAAGGGTTCTCAATGGTGAAAGTAGCTTGATGGTAAGCTAGGGTTTCGAGAATAATTTCGGCAGAGGCAGGATGCTTTTGACTGTGGATGTGAAATGGGGGGTCTCCACCACTTATTTATAGTTTTTTAGTGGTGGAGTGCTGGCCCATGGTTTTGGAAACCATGTGGTTTAGGGCAGCTTGTTTAGGGTTTTTTCCTCCTTTTCCTCATTATTTTATATTTTTTCTTCCCTTTTGGGGATTTTGCTATTTTAGAGGAATTTTGGACATTTTTGGAGGAAAATT
>LPNX010824358.1:18588-335461 GCA_001517045.1 Pseudotsuga menziesii | reverse complement strand
TATATATATATATATAGATATATAAGCCGACTTTTTTATGTGACACGTGTCATCTCCACGTTGAGCACGGAATTACACTTCTACCTAATTCTGGGCTGTAGAATGCGCCTCTTGACGCAAAAATAATTCAATAAATACAAAATCCCTTGCCTTTTTCTCAAGATTCTTTTGTTTAAATGGTAATGAAGAGGAATTAGGCTACACTCAAATTTAAAGTTAATATCTTTCTCTCTCTTTTAATAAAGTTTTAACTTATTTCTATTTAAGGTTTTAGATTGTAATTAAAAATAATAATAACAACAATTGCATGTAAAATTTTAATAATTTATATCTAATAAACAAATCATTAAATTGAAATTTAATATTTTTTTTAAAATTTTAGCTTATTTATATTTAAGTTTTTAGATTTTATTTAGAAATATTAAGTATATATAAAATATAATAATTGTTTCAAGAAAAAATTTGAAAAAATTATATAAATGAATATTAATATATTTTGGTTAAGTCAAACTAGTGTGATTTGTATTCAAAGGGTTCCATTTGTTAGGCTACTTAAGATTCAAATCTCAACAACGGTGGAGGCTAAATTTAGCACATGAGCCATCCTGTATCATAATTTTTTTAAACCAAAAAGCAATCCCACAAGTTAGAAATATGAGTGAAAAAAAAATTAAAATGTTTTATATTTACATATATTTTTCATTAACAAAATAACTAAATTGAAACTCCTTACCTATCTAATTAATACTTTAAAAAAAATATTCGAAGTTCTTGAACTTTGGGGGCAACGTATCTATGGCATTGGACTCTATTTTTTCACAAATTTGACAATATCTATGACATTGCACTTTAGCTTCACTTAAAAACACCATGACAAAGTATCAAATAAATTTTTAAATATTTATAGGAATCTAGAATGTCTCCTAAAGTTTGATATTTGCATTGTTTAGAACACATAGAGTTATCATATAAAATATTTTTTAAATCAATATAATATTGTAACATGGCACACTATACATAAACGATATAACGTAGCTAAACCTAGTAAATACACATCCAAGAATGAGATTCTAATGGCACTTTTGTTTCAACTTCACAGAAAACCACCTTGTTGGGAATATAACTTAAAAAATATAATAGCACCATTTGAAACAATTCGGTTTGGTCATGGTTGGCAAAGGAAGGAACATGTACTTTCATAGGGAACCTTAATATTCTATTCTATACTATAGACTCTTAGACTTTCGAGAATCAAATAAAATCATGGTTCATCATGAAAAGTATTAAAAATGATAACTTGCACACAACTTTTTGATATAATATTATTATCACTTTTTTATAATCTGATCTAGATTGAACTATACCAATTCACCATGCATATGATTAATCCTCTCAGTATATAATTTTCAAGCCAATTTTACATAGTAAATGCTATACATTTAAATCTATGACATGTCAAACCAAAGCTAGGTCTATGGGCCCAAACACACAATTCTATCGTTGAAAACATTATACATCTTTTGAGATTCTCCAAAATCTTAACTCAATACTTTATTGAACTTAATATCTATGACTGTCCTTAAAAAGGTTGAATATTGTCATATTTAAATACATTATAAATTATAAGATTAAATATGTCAATCAAGTAACTAAGATAAATAAAAAATTATGTAAATTATGTGAAAGAAAAAAATATTTGGTTATTGAATATATATAAAATTATAGGAAGGATAAATAATTTGAAAATTATGGTTTCATTAGTATTTGGTTTACAAAATTAGTAAAAATATTAACAAATATAATAGTAAAAAATATTAACGACAAAAAACATAGAAAAATTTAATAATTAGTAATAACAGGAAAGAGTTTAACAAAAATATAGAATGTAAAATGTGTGATAGAGTCTATTCAGAAGAAAGAAATGAGGTGTATGACATTTTCCTTTCAAAATTCTCTTTAATGTTGAGTATCAGCTCAAATGCATTAATATATCCATTAAAAATATAGAATGCAAAATGTGTGATAGAGTCTATTCAGAAGAAAGAAATGAAGTGTATCACATTTTCCTTTCAAAATTCTCTTTAATGTTGAGTAGCATCTCAAATGCATTAATGTATCCATTTTGGTAGAATACTTCTTACTTGCATATTGTTTTTGAATATGAAAAGGTTTAAGATTTATCATTGTGGGACATTTCTTCACTTCAAGTTAAGTCCTCAATATTATAAATATGGTGGTGTAAATGGATATTAGAATGGAAGGAGACACTTGCTTTAGAGTTCACCATAACTAATAAGAAATGATTGTAAATATTCGAGCGAAATTCTGTTGCATACTCAACAAAAGTATAAAAAATATTTTAGTTATTGAATAATATCAAAAAGATTTAGACAATGAAATCTTTCAAAGTTTATGTTCAAAACTCTTCACAAATCTAATTGAAACAACATATCTTAATTTTTAAGTTTGTCTTAATTTTTTTGAATATTAACATTGTCAAATTAGAAATTATTAGGTTAGGTATAACAATTAAATAAGTAAGATAATAAAAAATTATGTGAACAAAGAATAATTGTGCAAACAATTACATATAAAATACAAGAATGCTATATAATTTGAAAAGTATCATTTTGTTGGCATTCAATTTATACAATTGGTGAGAAAATGAACAATGATGATAATAAAAAATTAATAATAATTGAGAAAAGAAACCATGGAAAATTCTAGGAAGTGGTAATGACAAGGAAGATATCAACAAAGATATATAATCTAGAGTAGGTGATAGAGCCATTTTAGAGGGAAGAAATGGGGTGTATGATCTATTTTCCTTTCAAAACTCTCTATAATGTTGAGCAGCATGTTAAATGTATTAACACACCGATTTGGTAGAATTTCGCTTACTTTCACAATGTATTTTGAAGGGTTTAATATTTGTCATTGTGGGAACTTTCTTGATTCCAAGATAAACCCCCACTCTTATAAATATGGTCGCATAAATGGACATTATAATGTAAGGAGACAATTAATTCAAATTAATTCATTAATTAACTAAAAAAAAATGGTGGTAAAGATTATACCAAAATTTTGTTATTCAACAAAAGTATACAAAATAATTTATTTATTGAATGATAGCAAAAGGATTTGGACAAAGAAATCTTCCAAAGATCCGGTTAAAAAATCTACACAAATGAAATTGAAGTGATAGATCTTAATATCTATGATTGTCTTCAAAAGGTTGGAATATTCCCATAGTCAATTTAGAAATTATTAATTTGGATATGACAAGTAAATAAGTAAGATAATAAAAAATCATGTGAACCAAAGAAGAATCATTCTAATGATTACATTGAAACATTATAGTCCGACACTACATAATTTGGAAATTATGGTTTTATTGTCATTTAATTTACACAAATGGTGAGAATATCAATTTTGACGATGATAAAAATTAAAAATAATTAAGAATAGAAACCATGGAAAAGTATAGGAAGTGGTAGTTACTAGAAAGAGATCAACAAAGATATAGAATTTAGAATGGGTGATAGGTTCTTTTTAGACGGAAGAAATGAGGATGTGTGATCTTTTTTTTTATTTAAAAACTCTCTTAAATGTTGGGTAGTTGGTCGATTACATTGCTACATAATTTGGTATAATTCACCTTACGTGTACGATGTCTTAAGATATGTAAGGGTTTAAGGTTTATCTTTGTTGGGTTTTTATTGAATTCAACGTATTCTTATAAATATGGTGATGTAAATGGACATTAGAATAGAAAGAGACAACTAATTCAGAATCCATTCTTAAATAACTACTAAGAAAAATTGTTGTAAAGATTCTACCAAAATGGTGTTGCATATTCAACAAAAGTAACAAATTTATTTATTGATTAAAGATAAAATATTTGAGATAAGAAATATTCAAAGTTCAAGTTCAACACTCCGTATGAATCAAATCAAAGCAATATATCTTAATATCTATGATTGTTTTCAAAAGGTTTGAATATTCTCATCCTTAAATAATAAATTATTAAGTTGGGTATAACAAGTAAATAAATAAGATAATAAAAAAATTATGCTTAGCAAAGAATAATCAACGATTACATAGAAAAATTATAAGAATGCAATGTAATTTGGAAATTATGGTTTTGTTGGCATTCATTTTACACAATTTGTGATCAGATCAATGGCGATGAAGATAAAATTTAATAACAATTGAGAAGATAAGCTATGGAAAAGTTTCAACAAAGATAAGATATGGAATGTAGAATGGGTGATAAATTCCCTTTAGAGGGATGAAATGAGGGTGTATAATATTTTATCTTTTAAAAATCTCTTTAATGTTGAGTAGTAGGTTGAATACATTAACACATCCATTTCGTATAATTATTCTTACTTTTACATTGTTTTTTAATATTATGCAATGGTTTAAAAATTATCAACGTGGGATATTTTTTTGACATTAAGTAGAGCTTAATGATGGTGTAAATGGAAAATAATAAGGAATGAGACAATTAATTTGAGGTTCATCATGAAATAACTAATTATAAAATGGTTGTAAATACTCTACAAAAACGTTGTTGTAGTCAACAAAAGTAAAAAAAATTGTTGGATATTTGTTTACTCCAAGTAGAGCCTATATTCTTGATGGTGGTGTAAATGGAAATTAATATGGAATGAGACAACCAATTTGAAGCATATCATGAAATAGCTACGTAGAAAATGGTTTTAAATACTTTGAGAGGGAGAGAGAGTAGGTTCAATACTCTTTATAAATTAAATGGTGAGAGAGAGTGTGTGTTCAAGTTCAAAACTCTCTATAAATTAAATGGAGAGGGATAATATATATAGAGAGAGGGAGGGAGAAAGAGAGGGGGAGGGAGAGAGAAAGAAACATAGGGTAAGATAAGTGTCATCCCAAGAATCAATTGGCATCATTGACTTGTGCATAGACTACTAAATTTCAACCCATGTTTTTTTTGCATCATACATGTCAAACATTGAACACATTGATGTCACTATGATCTCATTAGAATTATAGTGCTTAAGAGACATTGGTAGTGTCCAAAAGATGTCACTTAGGGAACTCTTAAGAGCTATTTTTTCAATTTAAGAAGCATGGCCTAAATGTCTCTTAAGCAGCATCAGTCACATAAACTCTACATCACATAAGAGATGTCATCCATGTGTCCTTTTTTTTTGGCTTCAACGTCTCTTAAGAGAGGTTAGTTACGTGGGAGATGTTAGCCATGTGGCCTAAACATGGAAGGAACATCACTTAAGAGAAATTTAACATGTGGAATGGGTGTTACTCACGAGATGCTCAACTGACATCAATTACTTTCTAAAGCAACGTCCACTTGATTTGTTGAACGTGGAACTAACGTCACTTAACGAACATCCCTTGCACATTTTTTTTTATAATAAACAGGTTGATGAACATTCCTTAATAGAAATACATTATATTTTTAAAGTTATGTTAAAGGGTCGAAATTTCCATGTCAATAGTAAGGGAAAACTACCAATCACAAGTCCCAAGTTAGACCTGATCATATTCAGGATGGTGTCTCTGACTAGTTAAGGGCCCAGTTGTTGCAATGGTTTAGGGTTTTGTTTGAAATATTTTACTACGTTTCCTTTTCAATTTTCTTTGTATTATATGTCTATCCTATGAATTATCCTAAAAGGAATAAAATATATAAAACCTAAACTATCCTAATCAAAATAAAAACACATGGCCAACATGATGCATATATCAAAAGATATTAGAATTAAAGCTAATGAAATTGTTCATTTGTTCAATGATAAATTAAACCTATCACTGTGACAAATAATATGAAGGAAAACAATTATTTTGCATCGTTTCATCAACCATGTCTATGCCTTCAATATATTTTAGTAAAAATGGTAAGTTATAGGTTTCAATACTTACTATACTTATCCCTTATTTGAGAACATAGTCCCCAAAATTTAGAACATAAGTATCAAAATAAATATTAACATAAAACAAAAAATAATTGTTGTAACAATAATACACATCCATGTAGATTAAATATGAATCACTGAAACATGATGCATTCATGAAGAGTAATAAATAAATAATTCTAAATTGCATGAAATGATGAAAACATAACATTAATCATATCACCTGCAGAATTGAAGAAAAGTATGCAACATTCTAGCATTAAAAATTGCTTGTAGAGCCAACATTAGACTTTTTCGTACACCATATTTATATAGTAGAATACCAAACTATAAGATGAAAGGGTTGTACCCCCACCCCCACCTTTAGCTTCGTAATTTTTTTTCTTAAATAGTCTAATGTCAGGGGACAATTGAATTTGGTAACTAACAAAAATAATAACTATCAGTCACTTGCAACATAATATAAAAAGGAAATTAAAAAAAAACCTAAATAGTTCCTTTGTGGAATTTCTTCCACTGAGCATGCAATATCTAATCCTTTCTGCCCGACCATCCTCTAATTTGTAGAACTATACTTCAACACTAAATATATTTGGATCAATGTATCTATCCATATAAACTCTAATCCCTTTCGCAAATGAATTGGACCAAGTGGCATGTTCAAGTGGTTGATAGAGGAACTCATTGAGGAGATCTTGGTATACCTTTGTTACATATTTTATGGCTTCCTCACTTTGATCTATATATTATTCAATGACGACAATTTTCAAATTGATATAGTAGGCTTGTTTCAATTCATCTAGAGAGGGCATGCTGAATTTATACATGGAGACATTGAAATATTTCCAAATCCTTGTGCAATATCTACTGGTGCTATCAATGATATTATTAGCATCCTCTTGAGTGAAATCTGAAGAACTCTTCCATGCCCTTATCTTCACGATCTCGTGTCTCCCTATCTTTGGAAAACCTTCTGGGGTCTCTTTATAATGGTGTTCTAGTCTAAACATTCATCTTATAGATAATGTATTAACTTGTATTCATATTTAATTCCTTCTTCATTAGCTAAATTAATTAAATTTCCATAACGTTGTTGCAGTTCATCAAGATAAAAAAAAAAAAATTGTGCTTCCCTTAGCCTGTAATTAACTTTCAATGCTTCTTCTTTTGTAGTGCCAAGGGGTAAATAATTTTCCTCTTTATGGGATTGGATTTTAGACTCAACATCTTCCTTCCCAATATTCATCGAATCCAAATTAGTTTGATACTCCTTGTTCAATAGATAAACTTTATTATTGTTTGGATTGTAGTTGTTTCTGCTCTATGAAATGTTGATACTCAGAATGAGAAGGTTGATTCCTTACCTGCTCCACTTAATATTCAAACTATTCTGTTTGATCCTTGTAGTGAGATACCAATTGATTTACATCAATGACAAAATACATGTTCACATTCAACAATATACCAATGAGGGAGGATGCATCGGAGGTGATTTCTTAAGGTTCTTTGTCTTTCATGTTAAACAACCCAAGGATGTATGATAGGATTTGGGTCCTTTGTGTATTTAATGGAATTTTGGAAACACTCTTACTTTCCCAAATAAAAAATTAATTGACAATTGATATCACAACGATGTTGATCTCCATCGTTGAAGCAGAAGACGCATATCCTGATCACATTGAGAGTGGAGTCCTTAGGTTACTCGGGGATATAAGAATTTAAAATTGGCTACATTTCTATGCTTCCTCCTATCTTCTCTTATCATTTTCTTATTATTTTCTCTTTTTATCCTTGGTAGTGAGATCCTGTTGCTACCTCTGTGACTTTTCCTAGATAAGTTGTAATTTGAGCGATTTGGTATTGACCACTTCATTTTTATTTTTCTCCTCCTCTTCTATATATTTTTGGGTTGATTCTTATTTCATCTATTATTTGAAGGAATATTTTAGGGTTTCCTCTTCTTACTCTCATTTTATAGTTTACTGTTCTTCATGTTGTTCCTTTATCTCATCTTCTTCATTCATTATTCATTCTTGTTGCACTCACTAGTCGACTAATTGTAGATTAGGTCAACCTCATAGGTCATGTTGGTTGGTTGAACCGACATGTAGTTACTATAACTGTTTTGTAAATGTATATATAGGATGTTGAGCCAGATAGATACTTGGTTCAGTTTTTTGTATGAATCCACATGTCTAATTGAGTAATATAATCTATTATTATGTCTACCATTCTTGTCTCTTGTTCTGTTATCGTTATATCATTCTTTATGTTATCATTGGTAACCTTGCAATCTGATTGATTACAACATTGGTTCTGTTACCGGTGATACATATACGGATGAAATGACTATGACTATATGATCTCAGAGCAGGAGATTAAGAAATGGTGGGAACGTAAGATTGCAAATTATTTCAATAATTATGCTAGAAGAAACAGACTGACTATTGCACAAGCAAAGGAGATGTTTTTCTCTGAAACAAATGAAAAGTTTATCGAGTTTGTACCTCAGTATTTAAAGAAACTACTGGATGAAACAAGCAGTAGAAACTAAAGACCAAAAGTTACTTCAGAAGTTAACAAGGGGAGGCCGTACAAATTTGTCACAATGGTTCGAAAGAATCACCAACGAGTTCTGTAACGAAAGACTAGTTGACGAAAGAGTCTCTGTAGATAGAATCAAAGAGAGTTTCTACAACAACCTAACCGAATGGTTTGTGTGCTCACTGTGGACAATTTTGTTCAAATTCTTTCTCGACAAGGATGTGGATCATATTGTCGAACCTCGTCTATTACTAATAAATTCACCATCAAACACAAACTGGGCAGTCAAACAGAAGGAGTGGGAAAAATGTGTCGAAGAAAGAGAGTGGGAGTACTTTCTAATAAAATAAACAGCTCCACCCGGGCTTACTAAAGATTTTGGGTCGGATATGGGGGGGTAGCTAGTCATGTCTTATATTAGAGTAAGGGAATTCTAGTCGAATTGTGAAAACACCACCACTAGTGATGAAAAGTTGGGCCAAAACGGAGATAATTCTGATAGTTACTCACAATAGCAATCCAGATATATAGAATATAGAACGAGAGAAGAGGCTAAAAAGAAGGGAAGAGATTAGAGAGCAGGCTATTATGATCGAAAGGAGAATGGAGAATAGAGTGATAGAAGAAGAAGAGAATCCATTAGAGTTGGGTCAAGACCGATAGGTAGAAAGAATTGATGAAGAAATGTCACCAATGGAGGAATATTTGTGGATAGAGCGTGATAAAGCTCTCCAAGTTGATATACCCCAGAATATCACACCTCATTATCCATTAAATTCTAGCCAGAGTGCCCTAGTTCAAAATATTGATCAGGAAGATTTGGGACTACGAGTTGGCGAGCTAGGTGTATGGAGTCGACTAGAAAAAGAAGGAAATGATGTTGACCATTTGGTAATTCATCAACTGTAGGAAGGAAATTGGATTACTTTTCAACCCTTTTCATCTAACTGCAATATTCACCTACTCTACTCGAAACATGAAGGAACACCCCCCCAGCTAATCATAGCTTCAGATAACACACTAGACCAGTCAGATCCACAAGAGAGGATACCTCAGTATTAGCAATATACATGGGTATCATCAGAAGGTGTTAACATAAATCAACTTCTAGTTGAAAGCATACCGACTGCTACGGATAAAACATTTGACAGAAACGAAAGTTATATCGAGAATAGCTGTGAAGAAAACAAAGTCACAGGAAGTAACCCACCATCTCCACCAAAACCACCACCCCCTTCCACCACTAGGAACATAAATAGACGTCGACGATATGGCGCACATGTCTACACACATCCCCCTATATGACGACGATGAAGATACCATACGACATTTGTTCGTCTGCAAGTTGACTTGGGAAGAAAATGTTGTTACTAATGAATATCGACAGATGGCTCAGTTTGTTGGTGAAGACGATGAATGCTACTAAGGCACAAATTAAATATAATTTAATGTCATTCTTCAAGACTCCATATGCAAATCATCTGGAAAAAAAGAAACTAAACACTACAGTCCAGAAACTGACAAAAAAAGTTCGAGAGTACAATAAAAGATTTAAAGACCTACTAATCAAGTTGGAGTATAATATATATGAACAATTGCTAATCCAATGGTTTGTTGCAGGACTCCTACAAAATATCTGAATGCACATCAGACTAGACAACATTAATACATAGGAAGATGCATTAACGAAGGCGTTACAAGTAGAAATGGACGAGGACTATCCAGTAAACCCTGTTGATAGTCGTATTGAAGAAAAATGCAGATTATGTAGAAGTCAATACATGATTTAAACCTCAAGGGCCACAAAGTATGGTGTACGAAATGCTCGACGGTCGAGCATACAAAATATTGTTTCTGACAAGAATAAATTCGACAAGATGTACGGTTCGTTCAGTCGAAATTATTTTGTGACATTTTCCAGGAGCACGATTTGCATGTGACAAAATATTGTCCATATAATATGAAGAATGAAAAATATCATTGATGCACGATATGTGAGGTCAAAATCCATGCAATAGTCGAATGTTAGCTAAACCTAAAGAATCGACAGAATTATCACATGGCTTACTAGACACATGTTGTAGAAAAAAATAATAATGACAATAATACAAGGAACACCAACGATCCAAACGAGCAGAAAAATCAAATATATGACGACCGAAGGTATGAGCGTCGGTATGATAACAATCATTGTGGAGTATTTTCAGGTTGAGGCCAATTATTTGGGAATTAAGTAAATAGACCATGTCGACCAATCCAGTGTTATACTTTCTTAAACGAAGGGCATCGACTCGCTGAGTGTCCATACAAGGATCAAAATTACCTTAAATTATGTATAAGTTGTGTTGTCGATGATCACTCTTTAGAGGATTGCCCCACCATGCTTGAAAAGATCAATAATAAGAAAGACGTTAATGTCTTATCTAGTGTACAAAAATGTAATGTTGTTAGAACTAAAAAAATACAAATTGTCACTTGCAAAGGCACAAAAATAGGCCTGGATAATCCCAAAATAAGTAAAATAAAGAATAAAGACGATTATCCTAAACCTACCATACAAAAAAATTTATATAATGATGCAACAAACATATTTCAAGAATTAGCTACACAAGAAGTAAATGATGATGCTCGACATAAGATGTCTCAAGAATTAATTAATCTAATACACTATGATAATTCTATTGCAAAATTAATTGACTTATTGTACAATCTTAAAAGTAAATTCGGTATAGACAAGAAAGCTAAAAGCATATGTAGTTTGAATCAAAATAAAAGTGACGCCGACCCTTTAGTCGACCTAGAAATTGAAGGTTACCATGTCCAACAAGTCGTTCTCGACTTCGGATCACATGTAAACATCATGACCAGGGAGACATCGGAAGAATTAGGTAAACCTCAACTTAATGAATTTGGCATATATTTGAAACTAGCAAATCAAGGACTAATTGAACTAGTTGGTGTCTGGAGGAATGTCGACACAACCATAAAAGGTATCAATACGAGACTCTACTTCAAAATTATTAACTCTGAGGAAGGATCCAGTTCATTTTCATCCTTAGTAGGTGGACCATGGGGTCAAAAGATGAAGGAATCAATTTCACTAAACAAAGAAAGAATAAAAATTAAAGGAAATGAGTAGAAAGTGATTGTTCCTATTCATCCATCACAAGGTGAACCATACACAGAACCTATAGATGAAGAAGTCAATGTCTGACAACTATACCATATACAAAATAGTGAGGATTACGTCGAACCAAACATATATGGAGAGCTTCACTTAGGGAACCCAAATTCTGTAGGTTATAACTCAGATGCAAAATTATATGACTAGGAAATGGAAAATTATGAACTACAAGCAAGGGAATGTTGGACCATCCAAGCCATTCTGAAAAATAAAATGCGACAATGTTTTTCTTTGTCTATAATACTGAAAATATTTGAAAGAAAAGTTAGGGAATATCCATTCCTAGCACCAATGAAGAAAGAAAAGTCAAACCGATCGTCAATTAGGTATAAGGAGTAGGAATCACCAGTCCTTCACATGGAACAAGTATCTAAAAATATATATGAACACAACCGACTTCAAAATCTAGTCAAAACATTTACAGGTTAAGTTTCTTGGTGGTGGGATACCCACCAGTTGAGACTACGATCATGGTTGACAGCTTCAATGTACTTTGTCGAAAGATTTGGAGGAAAGAAGCTAAAAAATCAAGCACAAATATCAGTCTTTACATAGGGCCAGGATCCTGAAAAACACATCATTACATGTGAAAAAGAATGGAAAAGACTTGGATATAAAGATGAATGAATATGACCGCATCTATTCCCATCGACATTATATGATCTACCAAAAAAATGGTACAAAATGGAAGAAGCACGAGGTGAAACGTTATTATGGAACAAAATTAAATAGAATTACATCAAGGAATTCAAGTTTATACCTAAATATGACCAACTAGTAGAAGCTACAAAGTAAATAAAAACGTTTATAAAACCAATTATTCGTAGTAGTTCGACAGAAACTCACAACCGACCGAACGTCTCATGTCATAATATTCGGTTAACTAAATTTCCACAGTCGACAAGACTTTGACTAGAAACCAAACACACAAATGGAAAAAACTTACAATGGAAAACTAACCATCATGAAACAACAAGACCAGTTAAAGAAATACTAAAAGTTGAATTGAAAGAAAAAGAAGGACCTGAATGAATCATAACAAAAAAATTCCCATCAACATCTTCACAATTTAAAGAAGGAAGTCGATAAATTAATGAAAGCAATGTGCCAGAATGGATGGATGCAAAAAATTAAAACAAAAGAAGTCGACATATCTAACAATGATAGACCTAAGCTTGCAAAAATCGGAGATGACTGGAATGAAGAACAAACAGTAGTAATCATCAACTTGCTAAAAGAATTTCAAGAGGTCTTCACTCTGGATTATAAGGATATTAAAGGATTATTTCAAGACATGGGAGAAATGAAGATCGACTTAAAACCCAATTCAAGACCCATAAAGAAACCATCATATAAACTTTCTCATAAATCTACAGAAATAGTGAAGAAAGAAATTGATAATATGTTAGCGGTTGGGATTATCTACCTTATTAACCAGTTGGAATGGGAAAGTCCAATGGTTGTGCAACCAAATAAGTGTGACCCGACACGACTAAGAATTTGTGTAGATTTCCATGAACTCAACAAAGTCACACTTATAAACCCATTTCTGACTCCTTTTGCAAATAAAATTCTCAATGAATTTGGAGGACATGAATGTTATTAATTTATAGACGGTTTCTCAGGCTATAATCAAGTACCGATCGCCAAGGATGACCAAAAGAAAACAACGTGTGTATGTGAATTTGGTTCATTCGCCTACAAAGTCATGCCATTTGGTCTGAAAAATGTACTAGTTGTATTTTCACGAATAGTGGTTAAATCATTCCAAGAATATATCTACAAAACAATGGCTGTGTATGTTGACGATTGGACAATTTACTCTATGTTAAAATATCATTGCAAATGGACGAGATTAATGTTAGAAAGATGCCGACAAATTTAGTTATCCCTTAATATAAAAAAATATATTTTTGTAACTCATATAAGAATTATACTAGGACACATTGTATGTAAATAAGGTATCAAGATCGACTTCGCTAAAATCAAAATCATTCTTGACTTAAAACCACTAGTTAACCCGAAACAAGTCATAATTTTATTGGGGCATACAATGTATTATAGAAAATTTATTCGACATTATTCAAACATGACATATCCCTTAGAAGAGTTACTAAAAGAAAATCAATAATATGAGTGGACTGAAGAATGAGATGCATCATTCGACATTCTAAAGAAAAAAATTATCGAAGCACCTATTTTATGATTTTCAATTTGGTCGACAAAATTCCATGTACATATCGACGCATCTGGTATAGCAATCGATGTGATATTGACACAACCAGGAGATGGCATAATGGATTATCTGATTGTGAATAGCAACAGAAAACTGAATAAACCTTAACATAATTACTCAAGAACAGAAAGGGAAGCACTAGGAATGGTCTTCGCGCTTCAAAAGTATTGAAACTACTTGCTATCTAATCATTGTGTGTTTTACATTGACCAACAAACATTAAAATACTTAGTCAATAAAACTTTACATCATGGTAGAATGTTGTTGGTTACTATTATTTAAAGAATTTGAGTTCGAAGTCATAGTTCGACCAGGGAAAGAAAATGTCGGACCTGGCCACTTGTCGAGAATTGACACAGGGGAAGAACCAACTGGAGTGGAATATGACCTACCAAATGCACATATGTTCATAATAGAAGTTGTACCTTCTGAACTAGCAGAAATAGCTCAATTCTTAAAAAACGAACAAGCACCAGAAGGAATGAGTGATAAACAGAAGAAAATTCTAGCAATGAAAGATGCACCTTATAGTATAATAAATGAGTTCATATATAAACTCAATTTAGATGAGGTAATTCATCAATGTGTTTTGGATCATGAAAGATAAACTATAATGCATGAAGCACATTATGGCTCAGCTGGAGGACACTTTCAGCCTGACACGACTGCTAAGAAAGTCCAACAGTTAGGATTATGGTGCCTGACATTATACCGTGATTGTCAAATATTTGTAAGTAAATGTGACTGTTTCCAATGACTAGGTTGACCTCTATCAAGTACCAAAAATCCTTTAATACTAGTAAACCCAATTTTAACATTTGAAATTTGGGCGATCAACTTTATAGGAGCATTTCCAATACCTAATAGAAGGACATGAGCACATTATATTATTCTAGCAATCAAGTACATCACTAAGTGGGAAGAAGCAGAACCCATCGAAACCTTCTCTAGTGAAGTAGTCGTGAAATTTATATATGAAAATATTATTACTAGATTCAGCTGTCCACTGACCTTGATTATTGATCAGGGGTCACATTTTATAAAAAAAAACAATTGCAGCTTTTACAAAATAGTTTAAAATTGAACATAAAAGAAGCATAACATATCATCCTCAATCCAATGGTGCAATTGAAGCATTTAACAAAAATCTGACTAGAGGCTTAACCAAAATATGCAATACCGACAAAGATGATTGAGACAAAAAAATTCTTGTTGTCCTATGGGAATACAGAACGATGTACAAACGATCGATAGATTAGACACCGTTCAACTTGTTTATGGATAAGAAGTAGTTATTCCTTTTCCCTTTCGACAACAAACACCAATAATTGTCGACATATTACACATCGATGTCGAACATGCTAGGAAAGAACGATTAATACAATTGACTAAACTAGAGGAACATCAATTGATCGCAATACAACATCAAGAGATCCAAAAACAACAACAGAAATCTTGGCATGATCATAATATTAAAAATAAAAACTCATCAGTTGGAGACCTTGCGTTGTTGTATAACATTCGAGTAAAACGAAAAAAAAAAAAAACTACACACAGAGTGGATGGGACCATACATTGTAGAAAAAATCAAAACTAAACAGATCAGTCCATCTGAAAAACATTACAAGGTAGTGTATTTCAGAAACTTGTTAATGTTGCCCGACTAAAACGTTACGAAAACTAAAAATTCAAAAAAAAAAACTATAGAAACCTAAAACAAAACATAAAAAGAAAACAATACAGAAAAACAATATGACAGGGCCTTGGATGAATTCTCAGGAAGGAAGTAGAAGTTTACCATTTGAAATATAAAACCAACAACATCATAATCATTGACATGATGAACATCACACATTCCACTGACATTTCCACAATCATGATGGACATTGACATAAAGAAGTCTCAACGGTCCAATCAAGTCATAATGATCATCGACAGAAGGAGCACCAAAACCAACGTGCATTAAAAGAAACCTCGATAGATCATCCTTCATAGTCAAATCCGCCATTAATACCTCCATCTACCAAATCCCTGCCCGCTCCACCTATTTCTGCTATAAATTCCACAACTAATAAATACTAAACGCCATTCCATGAAGCGCTAGAAAATTAGAGCTACCAAACCCCTGAGACCAAGATGCCTATGTGTGAACTAGAGAATTCAACCGACACAATGGAACCTAAAAAGAAAAATACGAGATCCGCAACGATCAAAATGAAAGAGTTAGAAACAACTACAAATCCATTGGTACAACGAGTGGATAACAATCGCAAAGCGAAAGTTATAGAAACATCATGGGCAAGATTGTGGAAGGAAATGAAGACATGGTCATACAAAGATGGGAAAATGACGGAGGAAGCTCGAAAGGTAAGTCCAAGCACAATCCTTAGTTACATGAATGAAAATCTGATGGAAATTTTTATGGGAACAAAGGACATCATAGCACAGTTCATTGTTAGTCGATACTACAATGGAAAATTGTATTTCGAAAGACCTGTCGAAATATCTGGCGACATAGTTTAAAGGCTTTCCACGATATCAAAAAAAGGAGAACTGGTACCTGTAAGATCAAACCTATTTCTAATCGAAAAGCTAACAGGAACATTGTAAGGAAAGAATTCAAGAGGACTAGTAATCAGCCAAATTCAAATTACCACACCCAAAATAGTGGCGAAGATTGTTTTTGCGGGTCTGACAAGCATAGGGAGAGGTTCCAAATTAAAACTATACATGTTGGAATCCATCGTAAATGTAGCAGAAAAAAGGGAAAGTTTACCACTAGGCAGAGCACCTAGCAGAACTTATCAAACACACTTGTGTAAAATGTCAAGAGGAGGGCACACCAATTAAATTTCCTTCCCTTATCATATGGATTGCAATGTACCATCTTTGACCAGTCGAAGATCCGGACTTCAATGAACCAAACAGAATCGGTAAGTGGAATTTCAAAGATTTTTCAATGGCTATGAATCAATAGGAATTAGATAAATCCAAGGTTTGGTTGGATGCTTGCTTTCAAAATTTAAAAATAAAAATGGCTAGATGGAGGGTACCGCAGAATATCCGACGATGTCTGTCACTGAATGCACACATTCAACTAGAATTAGACCACACTTCAGTGTGGTACCTATAGGGGGATGGAGGAAAGGATAAACCCCTATACTTTTACCCATCAATCAAATATATCTTTGCAGATCTAACTCGACAGTCTAACACCAAGTTAGACATACCGCCAATCACAAAGAAGATCGATCAACCGATCGTCGAACCCTTTACTAACCAGGAACAAGAAGAGGACTATGAAGTATGACTTCATATCAGTACTTTTACCCTAGATGATAGTCCTACAGAAGAAGTTAACACTCTACAAGTTTCCATAATACCACCAATACAACATCAGGAGGAAGAAGCAGTACAGAGAGATGAAGAAACCCAATCTGATAAAGGAAAAAATCCGTCAGCTAGCTGTCGAGTTGTCTAAATATTGACAAAAGAGGAAGAATACAGTAAAAGGAAATGGGAAGTGTAGGTTGTTACTTTTGGAATAGTCAGATGATTAAGATGAGCTACATGCTAGAGCTACGCAAATTCTAAAGGACACTGCTAAAAATAAAATATTAGTCGAGGAACAATTCAAAAAGTTTGTTGCAGAAGAAGCCAAGAAACCTCAAGAAAATAAAGTAAAAACTACTACTCCACCTGAGGTTTATCCAGTCAACCTCACGTCCACCCCACCACCTCCATAACTAGTTCAAATAGTCAAAGAAGTCTTACCGACTTCAACCTCCATTACACCGACTATACCCGTAAACCCATATTTACAAGCGTTACTGGAAAATATCCGAACCAGAGTAGATAAAGATATCGACCTGCAAGATTTCATTAACCAACTACCATCGTATTTTTCCTACTGTTCAACAACTAATGATAACGAGACCAGTTATCATTTCAGAGTCCCCACAACAAATTCTATCGCTTCCCCAAAACCTTGACCACTTGTAAAATTCTACACCAAAGCCACAAATCGTGGGGCATATCAAATATAATTTCCAAAGAAACCTAGATAAAACCACTGATATTGTAGCACAACAAATATCCTCATTTATTTTGCAAGCCACCGAAAACCCCCCACCCCCTAACCCGACCGATGAAGAAGGCAAACAAGCTATTTCTAAAGAGCTTGTTGACCTCGACCAAATTGAATCAATAACACTAAATCAAGAAACGGTCGAGAATGTGGAATCGATCGAAGCCCCTGAATATGTCGAATCCCCATAAATTGTTGAAAACCCTTTTTCGACAGATTCCATACCGACTATAACACCATCGACCTTTGGAAAACCACCCCCTCTTCATTCACCCACACCACCTTCACCTACACCGCCATCTACCATCCCCCCACTAGAAACCCAGTTACCAATGTACTTTACCTAAAAACACCATAGAGAAGACGCAGACCATACCTCCATCGACAGAAGAAGAGGAAGCACAAAACATAGAATAAGAGCGACGAAGAAGAAAATATAGAAAAGAAAGAAAGAAGAAAGAAAAGGAACATAAAAAACAATTACAATTGGATCAAAAAAAAATACCATCAGTTATTCACCTGACTCAGTTAGGATCAACAGTAGCATTCGACATGCAAAAAATAAGAGAAGACTGGCTAGACTGACTAGTGGTTTCCATCAATAAGGAGTCAAGAATAAGAAGAGAGAAAAGAAAAGAACAACTAGAAAAACTAAAGACAGTCCATACTGAATCCCTGACAAAGTGTGAAAGCTTGGTGAGACAATTCATTTCAATCTCGGAAGAGGTCAACACTGACAAATCGTTGGATAAAGAATACCAACTGTCTGAAATTTTCATGTCAAAACTTCAAGCACAACTACAAGAAAGGAAAGAAGAGCAAGTAGAAGAAACTACTATATTACTGAGAAATCAGTAGACAACATTTTCAACAGCCTACACTATGCTGAGAGAACATATCACAGAGTCCAATGTAACAAAAGAAGTCTTGAGAAATTGGTTCATCTACTATGACCAAGTGTTTTAGCAGGTACGGGGTACATGTGAACTCATTAGTTCACTCCAGGACCGACAAGTGAGCATGAAAGAAATGGAGAAAGCAATTCAGGACCAGCTTGTGCTAGAGATGGAAAAGTTAGAAAAATTAGATAAACAAAAACATTAGTGGATTAGGCAATCCATACCCATCCTAGTCAGTCTCGACAAGATTCGTCCTCATATGAAATGATTACTTGAGATGGTCGAAGAAAAATAACAACTTCTGGGACCTGACATGAGCAATATTTTTAACATAGACATACACTAAAAAGTGGAGAATTTGTTGAGTCTCACAACTCTAACCATAGACATCCAAAATGCGCTTTGTACTTGGGAGGAATTCCAGCATCAGTTAGTAATTACTACAGAATCTATTGTGGAAGTATGCATACATAAGCAACCATCAATTAGGTAGCACAACCCATTAAAAAGCACTATAGAAACTACTCAAGGCAGAATTTTTTCCAGCTCCCTGTTTCTTCGGGATGAACAAAGATTTTGTGTTGGGGGAGATGTTGAAGGAGCTAGTCGGCTAAGTTGACTAGACTCACTAGTCAACTAATTGTATATTAGTTTTACCTCATAGTTCGTGTTAGTTGGTTGAACCGACAGGTAGTTACTATAACCGTTTTGTAAATGCATATATAGGTTGTTGAGCCATATAGATACTTGGTTCGGTTTGTTGTATGAACCCACATGTGTAATTGAGTAATATAATCTGTTATTATGTCTACCATTCTTGTATCTTGTTATGTTATTGCTATATGATTCTTTATGTGTATCATTGGTAAACTTGCAATCGGATTGATTACAATAGTATGCTAATGGCTCTAGATACAAAAATACTATCATATGTTGCAAATGCGATTTTTCCAGGCATATAGATAAATACTATCACACTATGAAGTGTTATGTGTGTGATAAATGTGGCCACAAGTCCTCAAAATGTTTCCTCAAAGTCCAACAATGAAGTAAATTTGTTAGCAACAAGTGTGTTGAAATTTTTTCACCCTAGGACAAAAGATCAAGTATGTGTAAAGAGGCTCGGAAAATAAATGTATCTTAGGATAATTCCAATTCAACTCAGTCAATCAAGAATATATGGATGAGAAACACATATTAGGAATGTGACAAGTATCAAACTAACATATGTGCAACAAACCAGCAAGTGATTGTTGCATACATTTCTAACCGATAGTGGTTATGTAGAGTCCTTGAGTACAAAACAGGTATAATTAAACACTCAAGGATTGATAAAGTAAGTGGGATTTCATTGAAGTTATTCGAAGATGTTGGGAAGGGGTTTTGGGTACATTAGTTGTGTAGCATCACGAGTGCTGCACAAGATCAAAGACACCGCGCAAGTGTAAGATTGGTGTGCAATGTGGAGATCCGAATATCTTTTATATTTTGCATCACCTTTTGTTGTTTTGGACCATATTTTGTGGATATTGGTCATCATTTTGTAAAATCAGTTAGGATTCAGTTAGGAAGTTTTCCAAGTGGACCTTGCATGTAAAGACGCAAGCCTATAAGTAGTTGTTGAATTACAAGTGAAAGGGAGATTGGAAAGGAAGGCATTAGAGACCTGGATAAATACTTGTTGTTGTCGGGGATCTGTTGATCTGTGAATTTTTTTGCTGATTTTGCGCAAAAGTAATATGATAAGGTGGAAGTTGATTTGAATCATTGTGTCTATCTATTTTACTGTTTTATTATTTTCTAGGACTCTACGATGAATGTTATGTGAATGTGCGACATAAACCTATGATGTTATGTTTCCATGTTCCTCATGATGTTATTCTATTAGATATGTTTGTGCATCAATATGTTTACTGCAATTATGGTTGAATGATGCGATCTGATGAAGAACAATGATGAATAATTCTATGAATGCTTAAGTAAATGGTCAGATGTGTTAATGTTGCACTAAGTTGTTAAGTCGATGTCACATTGTCCTCTCATATTCTGCAGAAACTTGGTTTTGTCAGCTCTCCCTCGAACATCTCGGGTGAGACCTCATCCTCTCTGCAGGTATTTCTCGAGAGGGTAAAACATGTTTGGGTCGGTGCTTAGGAGATCATGGTGCTTTGGCTGTCGATAGAGTTGGAACCCCTGTCGACTGGGTTTTGTTGGCCGGGTTTGTGTCAACAAAAGAATTTCTAATTTATAGCTTGAAATGCATTGTTGTTATTATAAAAGGAAATTAGTCATGCATAAAAAAGTAATAAAACAATGTACAGGTTTTACACCATGATTGCGCAAAAATAGAAGCTTATGTATTATATTCAAAATATGATTACAAAATTGTGGAGCTTCAAAGCTCACATTACATCAGGACATAATTGGGAGTTAAGGACAAAACTGAAGAAGACAAAAGATGAATCATAGATGTAATATTTTGGAATGCACAACATCACAACAAAAGTTATGATTCATGTGACATTATATCCTAGATCTAGATAGAAAAAACAATCTCACTTAGAATTATTTACACAAAGAGATAGAAATAAAAAAGAAGAAATATTGGATAGAACACTAAAGGAAAATCACTCCATCGGGAAGTTTTCCACTCTGATATTATTCATTAACATTAGTACAATATATAGATTCTATGAAGAGACAAAATCGAGAGGTTTAATGGTGACTAGAGTAGCTCACATTAATGTTGTCTTATCTTGACTAATTCCCCCAATCAATGACATTGTGCCAAGTGTTACTCCAAGCAGTGGCCATAATGATGTGAAATGAACCTATGTGGACCATGAAGTGGTTAGGCTAGTAAATTTTTTGAAAGGAACCATCATGAGGGCTCTAGAGGTGGTTTACTTTCTTGATTTTGGACCATTAATGAACAAATTGAGCAAATCCTCAAGAAGGTGCACCCAGTCACCTTAAAACATGGAAATGAAATAACTACCCCGTAAATGTAGCATATAGGGGTGCATTAACTCCGTAGAATAAGGAAAGTAGTGGGTAAGTGGAAAAACAAGATTTTATGGCATAACCACTAGTCTAGGTGGGTCAAATGTGGACAAAATAGGATCCAAGATGCTATACTAGGAACTAGAAACATTTTAACATGGAACAACTTACACTAAACACTTGGAACCTTATACAAATATTATTAACCAAGATCTAGATGGTAAATATGTTCCAACAACCCCCCTTAAGGAACCATGTTTGTGATCAATTATTGCGGGCCCAATAAATAAGGCTTATGGTCACCCATTACATTATTGATCCATATGAAGTGAGGAAAGAGGAAAAACCACATGGGGAAAATACTCCCTAAAAAAGGACATGAAAGAGAAACCAAAATCTGTATACACACCATACTAAATGAGTATGTCTGGAGGAATCCTCTTCTTGGGAAGAATTGGAATGTGCTCAACCAATTCCGTAATGTGTACATCTATATGATGAATCCTGGGACCATGTAGAACAAATGAAATACACTGATAGGAGACTTCCAGAATTGAAATTTAAACCAACCAGGGTTCCAATGTCCAAAAGAGACTTGAATTGCTTGATAATAAGTGACCCCAATTGAATCATAAGGCTCTTAAAGCATCAACTTCGAAAGAATATTGTAATCAAATCCAATAAGGTGGAACAAGAGTCCCAAATGTGCCATTGTGATGGCTAAGGACTCTCCATCATCTATGCAATTATGAGAATCATTGCTAACAATCATATAGGAATGCATAAGAAGCATGGATCCAAGGAGAGAGAATGCAACATCTCCAAGATTTGATCCTTCTTCCAAAACATCCAAGGGATTACTCTTTCGGACACTAGAAGATTAAATAGAAGAAGCATGGATCCAAGGAGAGAGAATGCAACATCTCCAAGATTTGATCCTTCTTCCAAAAAATCCAAGGGATTACTCTTTCGGACACTAGAAGATTAAATAGAAGAATCATGGAAGAACAATGATGAGAGATGGAAGATATTCTATTCAACATCATCGATGGAAACAACTTTTATGTTATCTTCATGAAAAAAAGCTTCATGGAAAAGAGTGGAAGCCATAGAGGAAGAAAATTGAACTGGATCATTTGTTGAATATTCTACCATTTCTTCATGTACCTGAAAACAACACTCTTTGAAATTCCTTACTTCAACAATATGTTTGAGAAATGCCAAAAGAAAAATCCAAATGACCAAAGGTAATAACTGGAAGAAACAATGGAAACTGTTTTGCATGAGACTAGCTCTAATACCATGTAATATTTTGGAATGCACAACATCACAACAAAATTTTTGAGTCATGTGACTTTCCAACCTAGATCTAGATAGAAAAAATAATCTCACTTAGAATTATTTACACAAAGAGATAGTAAGGAAAGAGAAAAAATATTGGATAGAACACTGGAGTAAAATCACTCTAGTGGGAAGTTTTCCACTATGATAATTTTCATTAACATGAGTATCATATATAAATTATCTCAAGAGAAAAAATTGAGATTCTTAGTGGTGAGTTGAGTAGATCACATTAATGTTGGCTTATCTTGACTACTTCCCCCAATCTATGATATTGTGCCAAGTGTAACTCCAAGTAGTGGCCATAACGAGGTGAAATAAACCTAGATGGAGTGTGAAGTGGTTAGGATAGTCAAAAAGTGTGAAAGGAACCATCAGGAGATAGCTAGAGGTGGTTTAGTGGCTTGGTTTTGGACCATTAATGAGCAAATTGAACAAATACTCAAGAAGGTGCACCCATTCTCCTTAAAATAAGGAAATGCAATAACTACCCCATAAATGTAGCATAGAGGGGCACATTGACTCCATAGAATAAGGAAAGGAGTGGGTAAGTGAAAAAACTATCTTTTATGGCATAACCACTTGTATAAGTGGGTCAAATGTGGACAAACTAGGATCCAAGACACTAGACTAGGAACTAGAATCATTTTCACATGGAATAACTTACACTAAACACTTGGAACCTTATACAGATATTATTAACTAAGGTATAGATGGGAAATATGTTCCAACAATAGATGTAGCTCTAGGTCAAATTCTACAACACGATTGGAAGACAGAGGCGAAATATGCAAGTTTGATTCCATTAGAGTTGGCTCCGCAAGTTTAGATGATTTCAATAGAGGAAGAAGATCTAGTGTTGAAGTTGATGAATTGGGCTCAACCCCAATATGAATCAAAATATCAATGTTTGTTGCTGCTGCTATTCCATAATATCTACTCATATACTCAAATTGGATAGTGTCTCTAAGGTATTCTAGTTGAAGCATGACTATTGTGCCCATGGAAAGAAATTGGATTCAATTACATGTTTTTCCAAATACCTAGGTACATCTACTATCATCTAATAGATTCCTACTAACACTGAACCACTATGTAGAGGCTTTCAAGGGAATTATTCAAACACTGGAAATAAGACATGATGGAAAATGATGACTGAAGAATGGAAAATCAGGATGCAAATGATAGGATAAGCTTGACAAAATATGAAATAGGATGGTGAATAGAATGAAAATACTGCCAAATTATAAAATAGAGAAGAATCTCATAACATGCTTGAACATAAATTAAAGGGACGTCGAAGCTAGAGAATTCATGCATTGTACAATCCAAGGAAGATCACGTTGAGTTAAAATTTAATGCATAGGATAAAAGGTGATTTGGAAGAACGATGTCGGAGTAATTTATATTGTACACACACACCACATGGACAACATATTGTGCACATCACCCTCTCCCAGGCATGAAAAAGGTTGAAAAAAAGTGTGAATTGAAGAAAATAAAACACCTCGCATCCACAATTCAAGACAAGACCGTTTGCAGTATGCATTAAATTAGACACAAAAAATGTGAATAAGGAAAAAGAAGGTAGTCCACCACATATGACATAGAGAGAGAGCTATATGCGATCTGGCATAGTTGAAGCAATAAGCAAAAATACAGGGGGAGATAGTAAAGAAGAATCTCCCTTTTCCATTGATGTCAAAGGGGGAGAGAAGCTAAAAGAAGAAGAGAAAGAGATAATATGAAGACAAAAGAGGAATATCCCAATGACAGGGGTAGAAATTACAGAGTAAATAAACCAAAATATAGAGGTGAGAACATAATCATAGAAAAAATATTTGACACACATCTTCAGGATACAAGGAAGAGTTGAAATACACACATCTTAAGGGGGATTTCGATACGAGTACTGTCACTCAAGGTAGTTTTTACATCAATGCCAAGGGGGGATATTGCTGAATATATGTTTTCATTGACATTAAAGGATGAAAGATCAGAATTCAAAGATGTCAAAGGATCAAATATTAGATGGATCAAAAGTCAAAAGAATGATATGAAATTGATAAAAGACTTTCTCTCACAACTAGCTTGAAGAAATACATATGGGAGAATTTGGAAGTCACATAAAGAAAGTATACCACCATGACATTGGTAAAAAATACACACATATTCATACACATAGAAGAACATTGAAAATAACATAGATGCATAATAATTATTTGTGAGACTTATGAATAAACATAAATAAATTTATGTGTAAAACTCCCACAAAGAAGTTTATAAATAGTAGAAAGATTTGTAAAGCAACATAAGAAACAAACTGATGTGTGCAAAATTCTGACAAGGATGTTGGAATTTGTGTGGCATAAAATGCACAAATATTATTTGTGAAAAGTGGCATGTTGACGCAAATATAAAATTTCTATAGATGCAATCCAGTGGGGGGTCATCTAAAGTTAAGGGACTTCACCAAGTGGACACATCTCTTGAGTCAAGAATATTATAAATAAGAAAGAGTTGGACGAGGTGAAGTAAGATTTTGAAAATAAATATCTGAAGTAACTTTTTGACAAGATTCAAAATTTAATTGGGGATATCAATGGATCGTTAATCATAGAGATTATCTTTATGTAGCGGAGTCATAGTGCGCAATACAATCAGTGATGAATAATGAGTAAATGAAATGGAAGGAAGGATACATGTAGTTTGGATGTGTGAAGGTATTGATCACTAAAAACATATATTGTAGAACAACAAATGTGATTGAGTTGAAAACTCCATTTAGACACAGAACACAGATCAGTCGAGAAGACACTGATCAAGGTTGTTTTTGCACATTGTATTTTGGGAAACTTTTCGTTCAGACATAGATGTGCATACATAGATTAGAAGGTTACAACAATTGTATAATTTGAAGAAAAAGGTATTTCTCTATTTGCAGTTTTTCTATACAATCATATTTCTTATCCAGGAGGTCGAACAAGTAAAGGAGTAGGGGGTCGAAGTCTCCTTCCAGTTTGTGCTTGAAAACACAATCATGTGTGGAAACATACTTTATTTGGGTGAAAATAGTATTAAATGGTTTGTATCCTCCTTCCATTGGGTGCTGGAGAACAAAAGAAAGTTGGTGTTTCTAGAACAAGAGATCGTAGTTTTCCATAGGTCAAAACTTGAAACCACATGTCATATTTTGCACAGTTAGACTGGAATATGTTTAGGTTGGTGCTTAAATATTGTGAATTGGTGCTTACACATATTGAATTTGTTGTAGGTCGGTTCTAGAAGTCCACAGATTGTACTTGAAATCGGATTAACACCTGAAATGAGTGGGTGATCATGTTTGGACACTGCAATCCCCCATTGATATAATTGCACACATATATTTATATATATACATTTTTTCTCAAGTATTTTATGCACTATTCTAATTATTGTTGTGAATACTGTAAAGTTTTAAATCTCCAAAAATATGCATAAGTTGAAATTGTACATATTTTTGATATTATTGATTCACTCCCCCTCTCAGTAATAATTTAATACCAACAATAATTGTTAACATTATTTGTTGCTTTCCCTTTGCGATTAATATGCAAGTTCTCATATACTTAATTTTGAGCATAGGTGCTCAAAATGGAGATGAAGGAAAACTACCAATATCCCTATTCGAGAATCAAGCACCATAAGCATGGACAAATGGATGTCATGTTCGATCAAATAATGTCATTCCATGAAGTTATAAATGTGGGGATATTATAAATCTACTTCATACTTAGGATAAAATATTTAATCATTTTTTTAAAATTCCTACCTACTAGCCTAGATAGTTGGCATCCACTTGCACCACTTGGTAAATACTTGATATATATACCCCATTAACACCTTTATCCTAATTCTAGTTTGATCATGTTTACTTTATTGACTATCAGAATTAGTAACTGCGCCTTCCTGCATATTATGTATTTATTATTCTTTATTCCAACTTTTCAGTGGATAAGGTAAAGCTAGTCAACTAGGAAACTACTATATTTTGTTTCCTACCCAACCTACATGAGTTTCTCTCTAGATTCCAGGATTAACATGTTTTTCCATCACACTTGACAACTCATTCATTCTTTATCTAATTCGTGAGTTCCTTGACAAATTTGGAAAGTTCTTTAGGCACCTATGGGGGTTTATCATATTTAGTAAGCCTTATTTATGAGCTAGCATGAGTTGTCTTCCACCAACTCAATTTTCCTATATAAGGATTCATTAATATTGTATTAATCAATCAAATCATTATTGATAACCAATCAATTATTCATGATCAATCAATTATTCATTCTTCACTTCTTCATGTGATTCAATATCTGTATTATTCTCTCTATTTTCATTATGCATACTTGTGAGAATTATCCTATAGCAAGATCTCCCTCCTCTACTTCTTATTTGCATCAAGGATCTATTTCTACATGGTATAAAAGCTACAATTTCTGCATGGTATCATAGCGCAAGGTTTTTCAAGTTCAACAGAGTTGAGGAGATATATGTTCTCTCTATTAGAGCACATCCAGTCTCCTATTTCTTTCTGAAGAAGAGCTTGTTGTTAAGCTTACAAGATTTATTTGTGTAGGTTGCAAAGAGTTTATTCTTGATTGCATTAGCATATCAGTATGTATTCTTCTTCAGCTATGATCCTGACTCCCTTCAACTATCACAAATGGAAATCCAAAATTGGAATTCTATTGCGCAGTAAGGGACTATATAGAGTTTCTATGGCTTTAGAAAATGAACCAAATTTTGTTGTTGAGAAATCTAAGAGGAATAATAGGTTGTATGAAGCCTATGGATTTATTTTCCTCTCTATTTCCATTGATCTACTCTTTCATCTAGATGATTTTACCACTACAAACCAAGTATGGACCAAACTTGAGTCTCTCTTTGGAGTTCAAGATGAGATAAGAGTGCATTTGTTGGAGAATGAGTTATTCTCATTGAGTCCAAGCATTTTCTATTATATTGAGGGGTTCTTCACCAAATTCAAGTCACTTGTTCTTTTTCTCAAAAAATGTGGGATTTAGAAGAAGGAATATCAATTGATTCTTTCCATCTTATCAAATTTGGTTCCATAATACTCAGTTTTTGTATCTATTTTTCATGCTACTAGACTTGTTATTTCTAATTGGAAAATGCCTTCTTTGAGTACAATATTTGATTCGCTGACAAATGAGAAAGATAAATTGATCTAGATGGGTACTCTTAGATATTCCAAGGGCAAGGATCATGCTCTCATAATTCAAGGAAGCAAGAATGTTAAAGAATTGTAACCGCGGAAGATACTCCATTTTGTATTATTATTGTTATTACCCATTTAGGAGATGTTGTTCCTCCAGTTAGGGATGTCATTGATGTAATTGGTGATTTAAAGTATTGAATTAAATCCTCTATTGTAATACGGGTCAGTAGTACCCACTAAATTATTATTAAAATGTATTTTTGAATCATCCAAGGAAGTTAGCCTTAGTAGCAAGGAGATGTTGACCTAGTTGGGTTATTAGGCCTCTCAGCTGATCCGTATAAATAGGAGAGGATCCTCCCTCATTTGGACAAGTAGAAAACTCAAGAAGTTATGCTCGAGAGAGAAGAGACAGTCCACTGGAGGAGAGGAAGTAGTCTAGTCTTGTTATTGGGTCTTACAATGTTCTTGGGTGAAGTCTATATTATACAGGAATTTTTGATGGGTTTTTCCCTACGAGGGTTCCCCAAGATAAATATTTGTGTTCTCCTTTTCTTTGTTGTGCTTTTTATTCTTTCAGAGATCCTTTTTTTTGTATAACAACTCTTAAAATCTTAACATGGTATCAAAGATAACCTGAAAAAAGAAATTGTGCAGCAGTTGTTCCATCAATTTGACAAGCTAGGTTTTACTATTCTAGATATCTCCCTTCTTAGATCAGATGAAAAAGAAGGTGCACTCAACTCTCCCTAGGAGGGCGTATCTTTCTATTGAATAAATTTTTCATTTCAAGGATTTTTACTTTTTGACCTAACACTAATGTCGGGAGAAACTAGGGCATCAAAATTTTCAAGATTATATCCTCAGATTCCAGAAAAACAAGATACAATATAGCTCTCCTAGGGGAGGCGCATATTGTCCTCCTCTCAGATCCACAAGTGATCATACTTGGAAAATTAGGGTTTCCTAGCCAAACCCTAGGTCATCCTGAAGTTGGTTCCAGAAAAGGCCTCAAACTGGTAAGTACTATCTCCTCTATTTCCATTTGAGGTTCTCTTTCATTAAATATGACAAAAAACACCAAGATTGATGGAAAGCTTTAGGGAGAAAATAAATTTAGAGCATGGAAGTACAAAATCATGCTCATCCTTGAAGAACATGGCCTAGATGGCTTTATCAAGGAAGATGCAAAGGAATCAAAAGAATAAAAGGCAAATTCCAAACACAAAAGTGATATGATCAAAGTGAAAAGGCTCATAGCTAACTATATCAAGGATTAGTTGATCTCCTAGGAATATCCAAAGACCACTTTTAAAGAAATGTTTGATGCACTAACTAATATGTTTGAAGGTAATAAAATCAACACAAGAATGGCCTTGAGGAACCAACTCAAGGGTGTGAAGATACAAAATATAGAAACAATACAATCATATTTCTCTAGAGTATCTCAGATCAAAGAATAATTGAAATCCATTGGTGATATGGTTGGAGAAGAAGAAGTGGTAATGACCACTCTAAATGGTATCCCTAGAGAATGGGATTCCTTCATTAGAGGAATGTGTTCTAGAATAATACTAACCAAATTCAACAAACTATGGGAAGAATGTGTACAAGAAGAAGGAAGGATAATCAATAGAGAAGAGAAGCTAAATGACAATGAAGATCAACCTCTAACTATACACACCAAGAATGGTAGATTCAAAAGGGAGATTCAAGGTTCATCTCCTAGAATATCACCTAGCTCCAAGAATAAAACCAGAAGGGATTACACATCCTTTGAATGTTACTCATGCCATAATATGGGACACATTGGTAGATATTTTCCTCTTAACAAATATCAGTCTAAGAAGAAGAATCGGAAGTACCATGCCCATGCAACTGAAGAGAATGAATCAAAAAAGGAACGGATCACAGAGAATGAAGACTCTAGTGAAGAGTCAGCTCTCATAGGAGAAATCACTCATGGAAGTGACACTTGGATTATAGATAGTGGTGCTTCTAAACATATGACATGGCATAAGGATTCACTCTCTTTTCTTACCCAAAAAGACTATTGTCACAAGGTACAACTTGGAGATGACTATTAATACCCCATCAAAGAAATGGGAGAAGAATATTGGCAAATTAAGAACTAGAAATATCATGAAGATGAAATAAGTATTATATGTTCTGAGTTTAAAGAAGAATATTATTTCCCTCTCGGATCTAGATAAGAAAGGGTTTAGAGTTGAATTTGTAGATGGTGAAGTATTTATGTGGACAAAGGGGAAAACAATAAAATATGCTATTGTTATTAGTATCAAAGAAGGATGACTCTACAAATTGAAAGGACACACAGATTCAACACTTACAACTAGCACTATCAGTCCATGTGAACTATGGAAAAGAATACTTGCTCATGTAAACTACAATGCATTACCAATTGTGAGCAAGGTAGTCATGGGTCTACTAGAGATCCAGATCAAATGTAAAGGATGTGCTTGTTGGGCATAGGGAAATGAAAGAAGAATTCACTTATAATTCTTCTTAAGTATGCGAAGATCTAAGGTAGAAGAAGAGAAAGGAGTTGCGACAGAGGCAGTGATTGAAGGAAGGAAGTGAAGATCGAGGGAAAGAAGGGAAATGAGGCATGAAAAAAGCATATAAAAAAGAAGGAGTTAAGGAAATAAGCAGTTCAACAGGAAATTGTGACAGACATGACAGAAGGAAGAAGTGTGACATAAGAATATGTGTGACAGAAAAAGAGGTGCGACAAAAGAAGAGGTGCGACGTAAGGAAGGAATGCGACAAGGAATGTACGACAAAGTAGCAATACCAGAAGGTGCGCAGTGCTATAATGGATGGAAAATGATAGTAGGGAATAACAACTAGAAAGTGACAACTCAAAAATATCATGGGTCATAGATTCAACACTTACAACTAGCAGTACCAATCCATGTGAACTATGGAAAAGAATACTTGCTCATGTAAACTACAATGCATAACTAATTGTGAGCAAGGTAGTCATAGGTATACCAGAGATCTAGATTGACCATGGAGGAGTATGTATAGGATGTGCTTGTTGGGAACATGGAAAGGAAAGAAGAATTCACTTATAATTCTTCTTAAGTATGCGAAGAGCTAAGGTAGAAGAAGAGAAAGGAGTTGTGACAGGGGCAATGATTGAAAGAAGGAAGAGAAGATGAAGGAAAAGAAGGAAAATGAGGCATGACAAAAGCAGATAAAGAAGAAGGAGTTAAGGAAATACATAGTTCAAGAGGAAACTGTGACATCCATGACAAAAGAAAGAAGTGCGACATAAGGATATTTGCGACAAAAGAAGAGGTGCGACATAAGGAAGGAATGCAACAAGGAAATGTGCGACGAAATAACAATAGCAGAAGGTGTGCAGTGGTATAATGGATGGAAAACAATGGTGGGGAGTAACGGCCAGAAAGTGACAACTCAAAAAGATCGTGGGTAAGAAGTTGGCTAGAGTCAGCAAAAACCACACTTATGAAATCATCTTTCTAATTTGGGCCATTGGTGCCTACTTACATGTTTTGATAGAATAAGAAAGACAACCTTTTGGATAACTGTATGAAGTCAGCTGAAAGTGATAGGTAAAGACTGTAAATAGGTTATAAAAGGAGGACCCAATCTGTATAAGGGTTAGCTTCTCCACTATTATGTTCTCCTCTATTAGAAACTCCCCTATTACTGTTGTCTATTATTTTTCTAAGTGCATGGAATCAAGTATCTACAACTAAGTGCACAGAAGTGTAGGATAAGTTGAGTCGATCCAAGATGTGTGCGTATCATTAGTAGAGTCAAGTAGGGAGGGAATAGAAGAGAATATCAAAGAGAATGAGAGGAAGAAAGAGTATGTGTAGATAAATAGGAAGATCTAGAAAAGAGTCTGCAACTTAGTGTGCAAACAGAAGGTGCAAAAATTTCTCATGCCAGATGAAGAGCACCTTTGTGGTTTTTTCCCAGATGGGTTTCCACGTTAACTAACGTGTCGAATGTATGAATGATGGATGTGTTTAATATGCATGCATATATGTTTCTACAAGTGAATGTCTATGTATTTTCTTATAAAGAGTATATTGATATCTTTTGCACTGTTATTGTGAATGTGTGAATGTACTTATGTTGCATTGGGTTGTCGATATAATACTTGCACAAGGAGGAATTGTGTCACATCTTGGCTATGTAGAATTAGTTCCAAAACTCCACCCATAAACCTTAGTCAAGCACCTTGGCATGTCAAAAAGGGACTGAATCCTGGATCTGGCAGTTAACCATATAGAAGATATCTAGTGAGACCGCATCTGCACTGTAAGTGCTGCTGACCGATCCTTCGTCTATTGGGCCAATATCTTAGGATTTGTTGCATTAAGAAGAAGGGACTGAACCTGATTCGAAGGGAAGTTGAAAATACAACAGATGGTTCTATTGCCAGGAGATGAACCATTTTGGTGAGGGATATGTTTTGGTAGCTGACGAAGCAAGAAATCCAAGATTCGGTGGATTTCAAAGTGTTAGATTGTGTACGAGAAGAAAGTAAATGATCTCGGTGGAACCCAACAAAGTGGTTAGGTCGATACCTATTGTTGTAATCTCATAGATCACATAAGTTTACCAATAATACACATAAGAATCATATAAACATACAGAGACAAGAGAAAAGAATAGGTAATAGAATAACAGATTATATTATAGAATCACATGAGGGTCCATACATATAAAAAAACTGAACGTGAACTGAACCAAGTTCTTAACTGGCTCAACAGCCTATTATATATGATTACAAAATGGTTATGAGTAACTACTTGTCAGTTCGATCAACCGAAATGACCTTTGGAGGTTGACCTAATCTTCGATTAGTCAGTTAACTCGACTAGTTGACTCACCAACTAGTTCCTCGAACATCTCCCCCAGGAAAAAAATATTTCTTTGTCCCGAAGAAACAAGGGAGTTACTCAAAAATCTGCTGTCTGAAATAGTTACTGCTTTTGCTTTGTCCTCACAGGCTATGTAAATGAATGGATGGTCGTTTCTGAACACAGAATTCTACAATAAATTCTACCTTGATGGCCAGTTGGTGTTGAAACTCTTCCCAACTGCGCAGAGCGTTTTGGATATCGATGGTTAAGGTTGTGAGGCTTGACAGAGTCAACATTTTCTCTTGAATGGAGTAGTTTGTGATGTTTTCCAAGTCAGGTCCCAACTCCTGAGCCTTTTCATCTATTGTATCTAACAATATTTTCATTTGTGGGCAGATCTTATCAAGTGTGTTGATGCTTTGGGGTGCTTGGTTCGTCCATTGATGCACTTGTTTTTTTAGCTTTTATAGCTTTGATGTTTATAATATGATCTGGTCCTAGATTGTTCTTCTCATGGTTTTATCCAGACCTTGTTGTTTTTCTAAGTTCTGGTTGTGTTCACGAGTCTATAGAGTCTATTGGTATACCTATCCATAGTAGGTGTAACAACTCTGTAGGACTTCCTCCGTGGTGATAGACTCTTCCAAGTGGTCCTGCAGTACCTTGTGTGCCTCAGAAAATGTTGTGTACCGCTGCCTTAGTAGCACAAAAGTTTCTTCCTTTTGCTCGTTTCTCTTAATCTGCAGCTGTGTCTGTAGGTTTGACACGAAAATTTCAAATAATTGGTATGCTCTTTCCAATGGTTTATCGGTGTTAGTCTCAACCATCCATGGTATCACTGTTTGTGCAAATTCCTACATTTAGTCAAGAATTTGACTTGTTGTGTTTTCACGAGATTTTCTTTTTTGAGTTTCCCATTGTGTTGCATGAATGGTTGTCCAAGTTGGAAACCCAACAGAGAAAATTTCAAGGAGGAGAACCGACAGAGTGGAATCCTTAGTTGATTCGGCGATTGAAAAGTTTGAGAAACTATGTGTCGAGGGATGTATATTTTTGGGTAGACAGTATTTTGGATGGATATGTTATTGAGTTTGCTGTCGGAAAAATAACGTCATATAGTGAGGTGGAGCGAAAAATTTTCTAAGGACCTCATGGAAGATATTTGTCGTCTTTAAAGACGTGGATAAAAAGGCTTGTATGTGAAAAAGGAATCCTATGAATGTGATAGTTGGAATCTATGGACAGAAAGGTGGGTATGTCACAGTAGAACTGTGTGAAAAATGGTGCCAACTGAGTTGAGATGTTCCCTAGAGATAGTGGAACTGAACTAGAGTTTGTTTGTTTAAGAATTGGAAGAATATTTTGGTCAGGAAAGTGAAGAAAGAATATGACAGGAAGAGGGAGTTGTGTTAGAATATTGTGAACATTCAGAAATAATATCATAACACAATATAAAATATGGAAAGCATTACTAGTTTATCCTTCTATCTACCAAGAAACATAAAGCATGAAATAAAATTGGAGAAAAGAGAAAAACAATAGAACACTGATATACGTGGTTCACCCAATATGGGCTATGTCCACGGGAAGGGTTGCATCTTCCCAGTATTCTAAAAAAGATCTCCAATATTACATGGCATCCTCACATATGCATCACATCAAGCTCCATCATCCAATTGTGTCACAATCATGTGTGTACAAATGGCATACATAACATCTGATGTGTGATGAACTACAATCAACACATACCCAAAAGGGTCCCCTCCACCTCTCTTATATACCAAGAGATTTGGACTACGATACATCCCATAACACATGTGGGATAAATGAATTTCCACCTCTTTATATAGAGAATGGTTACAAAGGATATAATTACAATAATGCATGTGGGATAACTCTATTTTATAATATTAGAGTTATTTTATGCATTTAAATCATATTTTACTAATATACCACATAAGTCATCATTACATATTCTAACACTCCCCCTTAATGATGAATGGGAGAAAGAATCCAAATGGAAGGAAGGTGGAAACACACACACATCCCCCTTGATGAAAACTTCCAAAATGCTCCATACGATGCGAATAAAAAACACACTTCACCTCATGGACTTGATGAAGAAAAAATCCACTTCTCATGAAACTACATCCGAACCAAGTTGTATGATGAACTTTTGCATAACACAATAGTGTGTGTCCAATATAATAGAACATGTGGATGCAAAATCATCACAACCTGTAACTCAACTGATAGCTGAAAAAAATATGCAATAGACCGTATGACGAAGACAAGAACCTTGGATCCATACATCGAAACAGTCTTCAGAGAGATATTACTGAAGATTACATTGTGAATACAGGACCCTAATGGTATTTCCATAGAAACATGAGCCAAGCAGACAATCTTCACAACACATATGAAAGATGCATAAACAATATAAGATGGATTCCCATCTTACAAAATTAATAGAATATTGTGATATAATATGATAAAATTCAACATTACATTCCTTCTTAACATCAACCATCTGTGTTGGAGTGAATGATAAGTTGAAAAGAGGAACAATGCTAAAAACCCATAGATCTGCAACCATCATATGCTTAAACAAGAAAGGAATTGCAAAAGAAAACTATCCCACAACATAGATAGATAATCTGCACAAAGGAACTTTCAAGAGTAAAGCATATAATAAACATGACAATCCCCAAAAACATAAAAGATGATAAAACGACATTGCTCAAGAACATATAGATAATAGGAATTGATTCTATGCAAGACCATATAAATTTTGAGCAAAATACTATCAAGAAAAAAGACATGATTTGATTTAATAAGTAGAGGCGCATAAACATGAGTGAGAATAATAGATACCAATATATAATAATTATCCAAGATATCATTTAAATATATGAAAACATGTAGTCATCGAGCAACTAATCTTAAGAACAGGTTCATTTCTTGTTAACACCATGTTAATATGCAAGAGATGAATTCCCTCAAAATGTTAATGCTTCCATATAGGAATGTTAGAGACAAGAAACACATGTAACCGCTTCCATATAGGAACATTAGAGACAAGTAGGAACAAAACAACCTCTGCAATCATAAGAATATAAATATCAATGCAACAAGAACAAGGTGTTCATGACAAAGATTTCAAGATTATAAGATTGTTTAAAGCCATATAAACATTGAGTAAAAGATGATAGAAATAAACATGACATGATATGTATGAAAATAAATAAAAATATTTAACATGATCAACATATAGCAAATTATGATCAACCCATGATATCACATAAATTCAAAAAATTGATTTTACTCAAGAAATCAATTAGCAAGAGCATATAATGATCATAAAGAGTTTGCTTATAAAAAATATGAAATTGGTTTTACACAAAGGTCAACAACAACATATAAATAAAGAAAATAATGATCACAGGATAACACATATAGAATCATCATTATCGTTATTAGAAGAGTGAGACCATGTTAGAATATTGAGCAAAAAAAATGATCAAATAAAACGATGATATCACTTATACATATGAAAATATAGCCAATAAACAACTAAGTCCTAAGAATAGGTTTAATTATTGATGTCACCATTACCTTACTAGATATCCATGCCCCTGAAAATGTCAAAACATCTTCCACACAAAGAAGGTTATAAACATAAACAAGAATACGACAACCTTTGTAAACATGATGAATAAGAGCATAAACCTTAATACAAAGAGATCAAGAAGCTCATGAAAATAATTTCAAGATAAGTGAGGAATAAAAAATGAATTTTCTCACCAAAATCAAATCCCAATATCTGCTAAAAGACGGATCTATCACTCTGTAACAAAAAATTGAAAGCAAACAAAAACGGAAAATTTAAAATGACCATAACGTGGTCAATATTTCTCGGAATTTGTAATATAACCTATGTTGGGAATTGGAGAAGTCATTTTGCATGCATTAACATAAATATAACATAAATATGGGCACTCAATCAAAAGATATTCACTCTACAATATTTTCGTCCGTATGGAAAATTTATGAAAAATAACTGATATCTTTGCTTTTAGAACACGAAATCAGAGGATTTTTATGTTTTGAAATTGAGTATTTTTGTAAGAGGAACTCAGATATGCAATTTATTTCCTAAAAACCTATATAGAAAGTGCTAAAAAAATTTCTGAAATTCGCTGCCCAATTTTACATTAAACACTTCTCCACAAGGGTTAGGGTTTGAAAGGAAAAATTCAAATATGTAGAATAAAGCCCATATCTAAAACAAATACCACTTGGATATTATAGATCGGGTCACAAAACCACAAAAAATGAAAATCCCAAGTAAAATCATGAATACATGTTGCTTGAAAATAAATAAATCAATAAATAAAAATTACCAAAGAAGGTACAACATAGCAACCTGCTATGATACCACGTTAGAATACTGTGAACATATGAAATATGATCATAACACTATATAAAATATGGAAAGAATTACTAGTCTATCATTCTATCTACCAAGCAACATAAAGCATGAAATAAAATTGAAGAAAAAAGAACAACAAGAGAATGCCGATATATGTGGTTCACCCAATATGGGCTACGCCCATGTGAAGTGTTGTATCTTCCATTATTCTGAAAATATATCTCCAAGATTACATGGAATCCTCACATATGCATCACATCAAACTCCATCACCCAATCATGTCACAATCATGTGTGTACAAATAACATACACAACATGTGATGTGTGATGAACTACAATCAACACATACCCAAAACGGTCTCCTTCACCTCTCTCATATACCAAGAGATTTGGATTACAATACATCCCATAAAACATGTGGGATAAATGAATTTCCACCAATTTATATAGAGAATGGTTACAAAGGATATAATTACAATGATGCACGTGGGATAACTCTATTTTATAATATTAGAGTTATTTTATGTCTTTAAATAATATTTTACCAATATACCACATAAGTCATCATTATATATTCTAAAAAGTTGCAGCACGACCAGAGAAGAAGACTATGATCTTGCATCGTACTGGGACGAAGGGTCTTGCGACGAAGAAGAAAAATATCAGTCGATATCTGAAAGAGAAGAATAATTAGAAGAATCAACTGAAGCTCCAAATTCGGAATGCAGGTACGACATGCCTACACCACCACACACATCATCAGAGGTAATATCTAGATACTTATATCCAATTGGATTTGTAAATACTAGTACTAACGTTGTGAATAACATACAAGGGAGTTTGGCTAGTCAGAAAATTTGTCCGAACGTACCATCAACTAAGAGGACAGACATTAAGTTGCCAATATTCAATGGAAATGGGTTGGAAGACCCAGATCAAAATTGATTTCTCTGTGAATCCATATGGATTGTGTGACAGGTCCAAGATGAGAACATAAAGAAATCACAGATGATCACGACTCTACGAGGTCGTGCGCTAGACTAGTACATGAAATTTTCTATAGTGCCAACAAGAGTTGCACAGAAAACATTCGACCAGATTCAAGTTGGAATGATAGATGAGTTTAGAAATATGAAGTCTAAGTCACGGTGCATTACAGAGATTAAAGAAATCAAGAATCTACCTACAGAGTCAATTTGGGACTTTGACCAGAGATTCAAGACATTAATAGCCAAAGTGATCTTCCATATGTTAGATGTACAACATAAGGAATGGTTCATTACCACCTTGTTTATGCACATCCAGATCCCATTGATGCAACAGAAAATTGTGTCGTAGACAGAAGCTCTGGAAATAGAAATGAAAATAGAATCATTACCAATTGGAGAAAACGATGTAGGAATGATGCTAATTCAGTCGCAACTGGTCAATATTACGTTCCAACTCCAAGACATCAAGAAAGGAAAGGAAGTGCACGAATAATTGTAGTGTACAAGATGTAGAATAGATAGACATCATAAAGACAATTTCCCGGTGCTCATGAAATATGTCGTAGCGAGAGCGCCGAATCTGATAAACACCCAAGGGATTCCTTGGTGCAGAATATGTCAGAATAGAGGCCATAAGTCGGAAGAATGTTTGAATTTACAGAAGATTGTAAGTACACCAAATATTCTATATTGTAAATTTTTTAAATCAGTAGGACACGATGAGAAATATTGTAGAGCATTTCAGCTACTACAAGATAAAATGGTGGATACCTACTTGATGAATAACGATGAGCAGATGCTAGTTGAACGAGTGCAGCCTCAATATCATCCTACTCAATATCCACCAACACAATTTCAATAACCATATTATCCTTAGCCACAATATCAATAGAATCAGTATCTACCACAACAACAATACCCTCAGCCAAGGGGGGTGGTAATTTTTGAGGTTGAGGACAATAATAAGGAGAATGAGGATTTGATAGAGAAGAGGCCACGTAATATGCTATAAATATGGACAACCAATACACTTTTCCCGAGATTTCCAAAGTCCTGCGAAGGCTTGTACGTACTATAAATCATTTGACCACACTGTCAAATGGTGTCCGCAATTGATTGCGAAATGACAGGCTCGAACTGTGATAAATCCCAATCCTACACAGAATCTGAAACCAAACCCCAACCAAAACATTCAGATGATTTATGTTGATACGAGANAATTTTGTAAAATAATGTTATTTGTTTTAAATTGATTCCTAAGACATTATGTTAAATTTAATGCTAAGTTGAAACTGATGACTCAGCAGAGTCAAAAGACGTGGAATGTAATTCTGAATATTTTATTTTTAATAAATAAAAAGTGGAGACAACAGCTTAGGAGGGCTGTTAATAAGAGTGTTACTGGTCAAACTGGTGGAAGGAACTAGGTGGAGAGCAAAAGGACAAGTGGCAGTATCCTCAAACACTTCCTATGTTGCAAGTGCCAACTTCCCTACATTTGGGGTCATGATCCCCCAAGAAAGTGGGATCAAAGCAGGTGGCTCAATTAATGACAACTAACCCAAAAAAAGACATAGGAAATCTTTTAAAAGTGCCCAATGTAGAGAGCTGAGGCTGCTCAGATATTTTCCAAGAGAAGAATCATTAAGGAGGAATGCACTTCAAGGAATTCATTGGGAAAAAGGGAAACTGTAAGGAAGGTGTTTGAGAGATAAACTGCAATAACTTGATCTGATACAACTTTCTAGCTGAGAGATTTGACTAACAAGTTCAGGACTGGTATTGAGTCTCATGACTAGTACTTGATTATTTGTTGCACCTATTTCCAGCCAGGGAGACTAGAGTAGGCTCGGGGGTCCTGAGGAGTCGTTGTTTGAGCGCTCTCCAGGAGTTGGTAGGGAGGAATGGCCTCCCATTTCTATTGTCGACCAATATTTAAGAACAGGTTCTGCTATTTATTAATTTCTGTGTTATTATCTATGTGTGATTGAATGATGCATTTGCAGTTTATAATGTAAAAACTTAGAGGATAGAATATCTTAGCTTGTTTAGTAATGAAATTATTCTTAATAAGAAACAAATCCTACCTGTGTTTTTCCCCATCTGGAGTAATCCAGATCGTACTCTAGCATAGGTGGTGTATTTAAATGAAGAAAGTATGATGTAAATATAGAATAAGATGTTAGTATGATTATGAAAATGTTTTCTTTTATTTGTTATCAAAAGAAATATTATTCTATACATGGACTAGTGTTAGACCTAGACTGTGAATGTCAGATTATTAGAAAAGGAAAAGAAGCCATATCATTATACTAACAGTAGTATGTTTTGGTAGATAAAACAGTTCTCTATACAACATTCATTTCAGTAACCTTTATATTTATTTTGAAACCAAAGGAAAAGAATATAATAGTTAAAATGTGTAGGGTTAGGTTAAATAAAAATGCCTTTCAACTCCACAGTTTATTTCTTTCCTGTTTAGGATAAATAACTATTGTATTTATAGCAACCAAACTGTGAGTAAGGATAAATAAACCTTAATTTAATTCTAAAGACAAACTAGTTGGTTTAATATTTTATTTATGGCTGGTAATATAAATAATTCTTTCATTTTTGTCTAGCTGAACTTAAACAAGTTCTACAGCTACTAACCTATCTTTTATAGAATTTAAACAAACACTACGATATATTTCATAGGATAGAACATAGATAGTTTTTTATTTCTTTTATTTTATAAATACTAATATTATGATATAAAAAGGGTAACATAGAATACAAAAGGGACTTCTTATAAATTATTTAATATAGAAAGCCTAATATTAAAATAATAAAATACTTTCTCATTATACACCTATAAATAGACTAAGTACAGAGATAATGTATACAAGTATAGGAACAACATTTTTGTTTGTAAGTAAAATAACATTCTTATCCCTTTATAATAAATATTAAGTAAATATAATTTCTGTACTTAAAAGATGTAACTATCAGTTACATAAGTACAACTCTAAGAACATTAAAATTACATAATTTATGAAGGTTAACAAATACAAAACAATATTTATAACCTTATTAGAACAGAGAGAGTTAAGGTAAGTTCATGTAAAAACAATATACAGTTATCCTAAATAATTTACAAGGTAAAAAAATTAAATATAATAACTTGCAGGAATCAAATTAACAGAACATAGACATGCTCGATTCACCGAGCTTAAATAACCATTTATACAATATAAGTAAAACGAATAATTTACAGTATTATATTGTAAACAAAAGAAATTTCAAAAAGAGACAGTATATACATCTTTACATCACAGAGTTAGGGTAAAAACCCTATTATATCAAAATTACAACAGAGGTGTAAAACTAAAGAGTTTAAGCTCCTTTTTAAATGCCTCTTGGCTTCTAAAAGTCAACAGAGTATGGCTTTATCAGCCTTTCTTTCATTTATACATTTATACACAAAAAAAATAGAACTAAAATCAAAATTTACAGTCACGGCCTAAGCCGAAAGCCCCGCATAAAGAGAGGAATTTTATTTAACAGAAACAATGAACCAAGTAAACCCAAGTAAACCAAAACCACGAGGGTTTTGCAGGCCACGACGACCAACCATCAAATGTCCCATAAGTGACTAAACAAGGACGAACTGCCATGGGGTATCTAAGGCTTATTCGTGAGCAAGCGCTTGTCCCAGTCTTGCACCAACCACACAAAAAGGACAGGTTGACACCTGTGTATCAACAAAAAATGATAATGTTAATACCTTGTATTAAAATAAACAATCGTGTAATGAAACAAATTTGCAAGATAACGAAAATGTTAATAGCAGTTCTTACCTCAAAACTTCACTGAAATGTAACCGCTCACAAATAGTAATGCTATAGCCAACGCAAGGAGGAACAAATCCCTCATCTGCCACAGGAAAAATGGAGTTTACACACGCAGCAGTGACCAGCGAAGGCCGAAAGATGGAGCGACAAGCCAAGCAGGAAGAAACGCTTGGGCCGTAACTTTTGCAACTCTAAAAACCTCTCTGCTGCAAAACCCTAAAACCATACAAATCTCAAGAAGTGAAGCCACGACACTCACTACTGGGATGCGGGTGAATAAGACATTGTAGTCTGAAGATTACTAAAGGAGCAAGCAGAGAAGGATAAACCCTGGAGGAAAACCAACAACCTAGTTCAAGCAGCAATCAGTTTGTTACAGCTCATCTTTATAAGTGTTCAATGTGAGCTCACAAGTAGCAGAAGCAAGCTGGGAGAATACCAGCAACGAGTTGCAGAGCAACAGTGCAGTCGAAGAACAAAGTAGCAGAGCGACCGGAGGCCGAAAACAACGGAGGGAATAATAAGCTTAGGGTTCGAGAGAGTCTTTTTAACCACACAACACTTGGCTATGATTTTTCCACGTTCACGCACAAATTATTTGCATGCAGTGGGTAAATCCCTATAGTCTTGGCATGTAATCATCGAGAAGATTTTATTCCAATCATTTGTGGGATTTCTAAGTTACACCATAATCTTTACTCCCAATGTCAACCTATCATGCACGTTGCAACGTAAACAAAAGAATCATTACTATAAAAACTATGCCATAAAACTCATCAAAGGAGTGGGGGATAATACGACCCATCATTATACAGATTATGGTATACATTCAATCAAACGATTATAACTTATGTCAAAAGGTTAAACAATAAACTCCTCGTGGGCGTGGTCTATTCTATGACCCCTTTCATTTATGCATTGCACCTTTCATTTATACATTGCGAGGTATACGTTCAACAAACAACTATAACTCTATCAAGGTTATGCCTTTTAATATTTATAAAAGAAGTTCTTGAAACCTTCATATGATAAGATACCCTTTTTGCTAGAGTTATTTCTAGGTTACCTTTGAGTATTAATTATTAAACTAATAGGGTTTGCAAATGAGATGTTAAAGCCATTTAGGGCTTGTCTTTAGAATTTTGATCATCTAATAACAATAACTGGACGAAAATTTCCAAGTAATTTATGTGTAAAAGAACTCAGTGCATCAACCCTAACTTAATCCTTTTTTAGAGCAGTTTGTAATAATGATATAATTCCTTAAATTTCTAAGCTTTGGAAGTTGGAATTTTGGTACAAAAACTCTTTTATCAATGTGCATTACTTTCATATTGCAAGGAGTAACCAAATCTTTCATGACGTAAATGGTTTATGTTCACAATTTAAGTTATACCCTTAACCTAAAAACCCTGCCATCTTTAGTCTGCGTGCAAAGAAAGATTTAAGGCGTTTACACACACAACGAATATGGTAAACATTGATAAACATCGAAGAGTTTAATACGCAATAAAAAATATAAATTACAACTAGAGAGAGAAAGCAACTGTCACCAATACTGATAGGACGGAATCTCATTTTCCATAGCGTCTTTAAAAAGAATAACGATTTAATGGTTTTACCTCATTAAAGCTTTTGAATTTGAATAGCATTTATATTCTTTTACTGAGCTATTATTTTTGCAATGAACATATATCTGTATGCGTAATGATTATTGACAAGCAGCACCAGATCTTTCTTACCTGTAAATCTGTAAGAGCAGGTAAACTTTCTGCATTAGCTCAAAAGCTAAGTAAGCCCAGAATACCAAGACAGTTCCACCTTGTGGTCGCAAAGAAAAACAAGTCATTAAACTGAAAAAGAATTATTCCAAAAGATAAACATAATCAAGTAGATAATTCAGATTATGAAATTATTAACATATAACTAATTAAAACAATTAGTTGACTGCATTAATGAAGATTATCTGTATTTTCAAAATTTTAAATTTTTCGGAAATTTTGGGATTTTGACATGTGTTATCAGAGCACAAGGTTCAAACTCTAGGCCTTGATGCCGCCCAACTAGCTTTCATAGAACAGTAAATTAAAATAATATGCTAACATATATTTTCTTTTATGTTAAGAACATAAAATTTTCTTTTTTTGAAGTTTAGCAGGCAGGTATGGAAAAGCTGGGAGAGTATGCGCAGGAGGAGTCTCCAGATACAGAAACAAGAAATTTGCCCAGAAAACCTATATTAGAAGAGGTGACTGCCAACTCCTCAGAGTTGTTACAGACTGTAAAAGATTTAAAAACTGAAATGGAATCAGTAAAGAGGGGGAATGAGAGGATTTTGAAGGCTCAGGAAGAATTGAACCAAATTTTAATAGAAAAATTTCAAACTGAAGGAAGGAGTAGAAGGTCAGAATCTGAGGATGTTAGTCATCAAAGAAAATCCAAAAAGATGAAGCTTGAAAAAACTAAAAGTAGTTCGTCATCTGAAGGGTTTGGTGAACGACAAAGTTACCATACTACTAGTGACAGTAGTGAAGATGATTTGTATGACAGAAAGAAGAAATACAAACCATATGAGGAAATTTCAGGGGAGTTTAAAAGGATAAAGCCACCAAATTTTAATGGAGAGACTGAGAAGGGGGAGGAAGCCAAGTCCTGGTTTTCCGGGATGAAGAAATACTTTCATATATATAATTACTCTAATTAGTTAAAGGCAAGGATGGCTATAAATAACCTCTTAGGAAAGGCTGACATATGGTGGCAAGACTTGAAGAGAGTCAAGGGTATAAGAGAAAAAGAAGTTAATTGGAGTACCTTTAAAAGGTATTTCAAAAAGAAATTTCTGTCTGAGCAGTATTATGAGGAAAGAGCTAAAGCATTTTATGAATTGAAATTAGGTTCAATGACAATGAAGGATCTGAATAGTAAATTATTAAGTTTACTTAGGTATGTACCCTACCTAGTAGACGAGAAACCAAAAGTGCAGCGATTTCTTAGCTGTCTACCGTATCATATTAAAGAAAGAATTGAATATGATAACCCGAAGACTTTGGAGGAAGCTTTGAGGAAGGCTAACTTTTGTTTTGAGCAGAACCAGAAGAAAGAAGGCTTGGCCAATTGGAAGGCTAAGAAAAATAACAATCAGACTGAATTTAAGAAGAAGGAATTTGTACCTCACAGAAATTTCAAGAATAATAAGACCAAAAATTATTCTAACAACAAGAATTTCCAGGGAAATAGGAATGGTACTTCCAACAATTCGAATAATTTTAAGGGTAAGGAGGCTGCAAATAACCATGGGAATTTTACCAAGAGTTTTGAACATAAAGAGCCTGTTAAGTGCTGGGAATGTAATGGCCCGCACTATGCCTCGGTTTGTACAAACCGGAAAAAGACTGTTAGCAATATTCATACTATACAGGAGGAGATGACCATTGGGGAACTAACAAGGAGCATGCCAAGAATTAACATGGCTTTCAGCTTGGCAGAGCTGTTAATAAGAGTGTTACTGGTCAAAATGGTGGAAGGAACTAGGAGGAGAGTAAAAGGACAAGTGGCAGTATCCTCAAACACTTCCTATGTTGCAGGTGGCAACTTCCCTAAATTTGGGGCCATGATCCCCCAAGAAAGTGGGATCAGAGCAGGTGGCTCAATTAATGACAACTAACCCAAAAAAAGACCTAGGCAATATTTTAAAAGTGCCCAATGTAGAGAGCTGAGGCTGCTCAGATATTTTCCAAGAGAAGAATCATTCAGGAGGAATGTACTTCAAGGAATTCATTGGGAAAAAGGGAAACTGTAAGGAAGGTGTTTGCGAGATAAACTGCAGTAACTTGATCTGATACAACTTTCTAGCTGAGAGATTTGACTGATAAGTTTAGGACTGGTATTGAGTCTCAGGACTAGTACTTGATTATTTGCTGCACCTAGTTCTAGCCAGGGAGACCAGAGCAGGCTTGGGGGTCCTGAGGAGTCATTGTTTGAGCGCTCTCCAGGAGTTGGTAGGGAGGAACGGCCTCCCATTGCTGTTGTCGACCAAGCTTTAAGAACATGTTCTGCTATTTATTAATTTCTGTGTTATTATCTGTGTGTGATTGAATGATGCATTTGCAGTTTATAATGTAAAAAATTAGAGGATAGAATATCTTAGCTTGTTTAGAAATGAAATTATTCTTAATGAGAAACAAATCCTACCTGTGTTTTTCTCCATCTGGAGTAATCCAGATCGTACTCTAGCACAGGTGGTGTATGTAAATGAAGAAAGTATGATGTAAATATAGAATAAGATGTTAGTATGATTATGAGAAGGTTTTCTTTTATTTGTTATCAGAAGAAATATTATTCTATACATGGATTAGTGTTAGACCTAGACTGTGAATGTCAGATTATTAGAAAAGGAAAAGAAGCTATATCATTATACTAACAGTAGTATGTTTTGGTAGATAAAACAGTTCTCTATACAACATTCATTTCAGTAACCTTTATATTTATTTTGAAACCAAATGAAAAGAATATAATTGTTAAAATGTGTAGGGTTAGGTTAAATAAAAATGCCTTTCAACTCCATAGTTTATTTCTTTCCTGTTTAGGATAAATAACTACTGTATTTATAGCAACCAAACTGTGAGTAAGGATAGATAAACCTTAATTTAATTCTAAAGACAAACTAGTTGGTTTAAGATTTTATTTATGGCTGGTAATATAAATAATTCTTTCATTTTTGTCTAGCTGAACTTAAACAAGTTCTACACCTACTAACCTATCTTTATAGAATTTAAACAAACACTACGATATATTTCATAGGAAAGAACATAGATAGTTTGTTATTTATTTTATTTTATAAATACTAATATTATGATATAAAAATGGTAACATAGAATACATAAGGGACTTCTTATAAATTATTTAATATAGAAAGCCTAAGATTAAAATAATAAAATACTTTCTCATTATACACCTATAAATAGACTAAGTACAGAGATAATGTATACAAGTATAGGAACATAATTTTTGTTTGTAAGTAAAATAAAATTCTTATCCCATTATAATAAATATTAAGTAAATATAATTTCTGTACTTAAAAGATGTAACTATCAGTTACATAAGTACAACTCTAAGAACATTAAAATTACATAATTTCTGAAGGTTAACAAATACAAAACAATATTTATAACCTTATTAGAACCTTATTAGAATAGAGAGAGTTAAGGTAAGTTCATGTAAAAACAATATACAGTTATCCTAAATAATTTACAGGGTAAAAAAATTAAATATAATAACTTGCAGGAATCAAATTAACAGAACATAGACATGCTCGATTCACCGAGCTTAAATAACCATTTATACAATATAAGTAAAACGCATAATTTACAGTATTATATTGTAAACAAAAGACATTTAAAAAAGAGACAGTATATACATCTTTACATCACGGAGTTAGTGTAAAAACCCTATTATATCAAAATTACAACAGAGGTGTAAAACTAAAGAGTTTAAGCTCATTTTTAAATGTCTCTCGGCTTCTAAAAGTCAACAGAGTATGGCTTTATCAGCCTTTCTTTCATTTATACATTTATACACAAAAAAAACTAGAACTAAAATCAAAATTTACAGTCACGGCCTAAGCCGGAAGCCCCGCATAAAGCAAGGGCTTTTCTTTAACAGAAACAGCGAACCAAGTAAACCCAAGTAAACCAAAACCACGAGGGTTTTGCAGGCCACGACGACCAACCATCAAATGTCCCATAAGGGACTGAACAAGGACGAACTACCATGGGGTATCCAAGGCTTACCCGTGAGCAAGCGCTTGTCCCAGCCTTGCACCAACCACACAAAAATGACAGGTCGACACCTGTGTATCAATGAAAAACGATAATGTTAATACCTTGTATTAAAATAACAATCATGTAATGAAACAAATCTGCAAGATAACGAAAATGTTAATAGCAGTTCTTACCTCAAAACTTCACTGAAATGTAACTGCTCACAAACAGTAATGCTGTAACCAACACAAGGAGGAACAAATCCCTCATCTGCCACAGGAAAAATGGAGTTTACACACGCAGCAGTGACCAGCGAAGGCCGAAAGATGGAGCGACAAGCCAAGCAGTAATAAATGCTTGGGTCGTAACTTTTCCAACCCTAAAACCCTCTCTGCTACAAAACCCTAAAACCATACAAATCTCAAGAGGTGAAGCCACGACACTCACTACTGGGCTGCGGGTGAATAAGACATTGCAGTCTGAATATTACTGAAGGAGCAAGCAGAGAAGGATAAACCCTGGAGGAAAACCAACAACCCAGTTCAAGCAGCAATCAGTTTGTTACAGCGTGTCTTTATAAGCGTTCAGGGTGAGCTCACGAGTTGCAGAAGCAAGCTGGGAGAATACTAGCAACGAGTTGCAGAGCGACAGTGCAGTCGAAGAACACAGTAGTAGAGTATCCGGAGGTCAAAAAAAACGGAGGGAATAATAAGCTTAGGGTTCGAGAGAGTCTTTTTAACCACACAACACTTGGCTACGATGTTGCCACGTTCACGCACAAATTATTTGCATGCAGTGGGTAAATCCCTATAGTCCCGGCATGTAATCATCGAGAAGATTTTATTCCAATCATTTGTGGGATTTCAAAGTTACACCATAATCTTTACTCCCAATGTCAACCTAGCATGCACGTCGCAAGGTAAACAAAAGAATCATTACTATAAAAACTATGCCATAAAACTCATCAAAGGCGTGGGGGATAATACGACCCATCATTATACAGATTATGGTATACATTCAATCAAACAAGTATAACTTATGTCAAAAGGTTAAACCATAAACTCATCGTGGGCGCGGTCTATTCTATGACCCCTTTCATTTATGCATTGCACCTTTCATTTATACATTGCGAGGTATACGTTCAACAAACAACTATAAATCTATCAAGGTTATACCTTTTAATATTTATAAAAGGACTTCTTGAAACCTTCATATGATAATATACCCTTTTTGCTAGAGTTATTTCTAGGTTACCTTTGAGTATTAATTATTAAACTAATAGGGTTTGCAAATGAGATGTTAAAGCCATTTAGGGCTTGTCTTTAGAATTTTGATCATCTAATAACAATAACTGGACAAAAATTTCCAGGTAATTTATGTGTAAAAGAACTCAGTGCATCAACCCTAACTTAATCCTTTTTGAGAGCAGTTTGTAATAATGATATAATTCCTTAAATTTCTAAGCTTTGGAAGTTGGAATTTTGGTACAAAAACTCTTTTATCAATGCGCATTACTTTCATATCACAAGGAGTAACCAAATATTTCATGACGTAAATGGTTTATGTTCACAATTTAAGTTATACCCTTAACACAAAAACCCTGCCATCTTTAGTCTGCGTGCAAAGAAATATTTAAGGCGTTTACACACACAACGACTATGGTAAACATTGATAAACATTGAAGAGTTTAATACGCAATAAAAACTATAAATTACAACTAGAGAGAGAAAGCAATTGTCACTAATACTGATAGGATGGAATCTCATTTTCCATAGCGTCTTTAAAAAGAATAACGATTTAATGGTTTTACCTCATAAAAGCATTTGAATTTGAATAGCATTTATATTCTTTTACTGAGCTATTATTTTTGCAACAAACATATATATGTATGCGTAATGATTATTGACAAGCAGCACCGGATCTTTCTTACCTGTAAATCTGTAAGAGCAGGTAAACTTTCTGCGTTAGCTCAAAATCTAAGTAAGCTTAGAATACCAAGACAGTTCCACCTTGTGGTCACAAAGAAAAACAAGTCATTAAACTGAAAAAGAATTATTCCAAAAGATAAACATAATCAAGTAGATAATTCAGATTATGAAATTATTAACATATAACTAATTAAAACAATTAGTTGACTGCATTAATGAAGATTATCTGTATTTTCAAAATTTTAAATTTTTTAGAAATTTTGGTATTTTGACAAAGAGAACCAAATATTGTTGTTGTTACAAGAGGAGGTGTTGCGATGGGAGTAGACCAAAATAAATAGTAGGGACAACCGCGGGTGCGACCTGCAACACACAAGAAAGCCTCATTAGACATTGATAAGGAGAAGGAATTCTTCTTGGATGTGTGACCAATTTTTTTTGATACCAATCAAGCGTCGACATCGGGAAAAGTAAATGCGATGCCCAAAAGATTTGAACAATTATTGAGGAAGCAACCACTGAAAAAGGTTAGTAAGCTTAAAGAATTTTTCAAAAGTTGTTTAATACTAATCAATAATAAAAATGTTATAGAATAGTTAAAAACAATCATAGAAGAAACTATGGAAGATCTGTGTCTCAAAAAAAGAGTTAACCATATCATGAAAAGATTAAAAACTAGTCATGAACTATGAATGATTGCGTTGATAGGAGATTATGATATGGAATATATCATTTTAGATCTGGGATTTGATGTCAATATATTGATAAGACAAACATGTGAAATCATGAATAAGTCACGACTGGATTGGTCTCCCATTCATCTAAGGCTAGCGAATCAGTTGAAGGTTCTACCTATTGGTCGGCTGACTCAAGTACCTGTCGAAGTAGAAGGCTTGAGGGCATACGCAGAATTTGAAGTGATGAACATTGTTGATTATAAAAACCCATATCTAGTACTTTTGGGGATTTATTGGGTGATAGATAATCAAACCATAATTAATTTTAAGAAAAGAATCTTGTCATTTGAAGATTCTGAGATAAGGGTGGTCGCTCCAATTGATCCGCTTGAAGGGCAGAGATATTTCAAGCATGTTAACAGTGAAGGCCAAGGTAATTACCTGAATCATCTATATAATTTCATGTCATCAAGAGAGGACTATATAAACCCAACAGTTGATGGAAATCTGAGTTGGCAAAGTGTTATCTCTTGCACATCCGTTTCAGGCGACGCATTAGAAAATTGGCAGAACCGACTGCATGAAGTTTACATGCAGAGATGTGCAATAATTACAATATTTGTGCAGCGGGTAAGAGCCTAGGAAAGTGAGCTACCCACATACAAATTTTTACCTAACCTTGCATCTTTTCTGGTGGAATTTAAGAAAAATTTAAAGAATTGCATCGATTATCTGCCAGATTGGATTTTGTGCTGAAACCTATGCCCGCTAGATGGTGGGGTACACATAAACAATATATCTCTGAATGGCCATAGTGTAGAAGATTTTTGGAGATTATATTTGGAGAAAAGATCAGTTATACTGGTTTCAAGTATACAGGATTGAAATATCCCGTTGAACATATTGAGCATTGTCATACGACATGGAAAGAGTATCTGTGACAAGAATGAGTTCATAGATTCATACACACTGGAGATGGTACCAAGGGATTGGTATAGATCAGTGGAGATGCAATGAGGAACTCTCGAGTGGGAAGAGTTAGCTACAATATTCACACATGAATTTGATTTTGAGTGATCATCCAACAATTGATGATGCACTGTAGATAATGAAAGAGAAGATATGTAAGGAAATCCCTGTCGCAACCATAAATTTCCATCAATGCAGCACGATAGTCCACCATTGGATGGAATGTTACAATGTCATGGGAGAAGCGTAAGATGATGATCTGCTCGATATAAACATACCTGAAACAAAAGGTATGCGTGCAATGGAAGGATTTGACATTTGCAATGAGCAATTCCTAAGTCAACTTAAAATTAAGAAAGTAATTATTGGCTCACCTAAAAATCCAAAGTTCACCAATATTGGAGATTATTGGGATGATGAGACTATGGGGAATATCACTGACTTATTGCATGAATTCCAGGATTTGTTCCCTACTAAATTTTTCAAAAATGAAAGGAATAGTTGGCGACCTCGACGAAATGAAGATACCTTTGAGGCCCGATACAAAACCGATCAAGCGTCGACCATGCAGATTAAATACACGATACAAAGAAAAGGTTAAGGTTGAATTGGATCGAATGCTAGAGGAATTTGTTACAATACACCCACGATAGAAACCAAACTGCCAATGGTTTTCGACACGGTTTATAATGATAGAAGAAGTGGAACCCATTACCAATGAATGACCAAAAGAATGGCATATACCTGTGCCAGAATCCCATCTAGTGGATGAGGATTTATATCGGGACAAACCACCATCACAGTACAAGCAATAAAAAGAAGGGAACCTGCAAGAAGATGTACAAAACCTCAAGTCAGACCAGAGTGACTCCATCTTGATTCTCGCGGATCCACCAGTGGGAGAACATAGAAATAAGGAAGAAGCAAAACAATGGGAGTCTAAGCGTAAGAAAATAAAGGTTGACAAACAATCCAATACCTTCAGTATGGATGGGGATGACTTGGAATCATTAAGAGAATCACTACAAGAAGTTTTGCAAGATTTTTTTCAAGATATCAATAGGAGACATACCGAGTTAACAACTAGTATTACAGAGCGGTTGTAGGTACTCTGTAAATCTATCAAATAATTTAGAGTCGCAATGGATTATACACCTCAGGTAGCTGAGTCACAGTTGGATGAACCCAACCCTTCCAAAGCACCGGAACTTGAATTCCAAGATTGGTTCCACCAATCAGAGTACAAGTCAGAGGAGAATTACTGGATATAGGAACCCCATAATTTAATGATGTGTCCAAAATCATAGGCCAAGTAACCATATATTTTTCATAGATGTTAATGACTGAGGTATATGCATTACAGAAAGTTGCAGTTGTATAAATCAAAGAAAGATCAGTTTCCTTGGTTAAGAAGGCAAAGAAATCCCAAAAGGTTGTTGACAAAACAAAGAGAAATATGTAGGAGATGGAGCAGAAAGAAAAAACATGGGAAGAAAAGAAGCTTAGCCTTGACAATGCTATAAATATTTCCTGCACAAATTTTAATGATGCAGGAATTACATCAGAAATGGTTGTGGAGGCCAAGATCATTCGACTTGGCAAGGTAGTGACCGACCTTTGGAAAAAAAGGTCACAGAACTTGAAGAGAAGGTGCAACCAAGAACACCTAATAGAAAATATTTCACCTTAGTACCATAGTATTAGACCTTAGTCACATTTAATTTGCATTCATGCAGTGATTCCATGGTTTAGACTTATGGAAATTTGTGATTGATTAACGGTTGAGACGATCCTGGTTGATCATTCTACATAGTTGAGGCACTCCAATTTTACCATTATGACAACCTAGGATCCCACAGTGATTATATTCAACCATCATATTCTCCCCAGCCCCAATTTCAGGGATTTGGTTTGGCTTGAGGTGCAAGTGCTTGGTTTAAGTGGTTTTTTTCCTTCCTTGGGAATTTATTTCCCTCCTACATCCACTCCCACTCACCCATGTGCTCACACATGCCTATTATACCTCCATTTATGTTCCAGTATGCCTTTCCCATGTTCACACATGTATTCGTGGCCATTTGGGATGATTAGTAGGCTCATTGGTCCACCTTATGGGGTTTGAGGGTCAAATCTAGAGCTGACACTAGTATGCATCCAAATGGCCTCCAAGGCCTCACAATTTTTACATGTTGGAGATTCATAATAATATATGTTATTGAACTCATGTGTGTATGTAATTTTTAGTCTTTCAGCTATTTTGTGCATGTTTTGTAAACAATATAGAATTATGAGAGTTTATTTGGCTCCTAGATACAGTTGTGAATCAATTCTCACATGGTATAAGAGCTCTTTGGAGCTACAAATCAAATCCATAGTGTTTGAGTTGTTGTTAGAGGGATTCTCCAGATAGATTCGAGTGTTTTTCATTGCAGGGACATTCAACAATTTGTCACCAAGAGCGCAAGCAGAAATTGAGCAGACCCATTTTTTGTTGACTCCATTCAACTATTTCGAATGGAAGGTCGATATGGTGATTTAGCTGAGGTTGAAATTCCTGTATAGGGTCACCATGGGGACAGAGGTCGAACCAAACCCTGTTTTTGAGAAATCAAAGCTCTTCAACAGGCTTAATGAAGCGTTTAGAATGCTTTGTCTCAGCATTTCGAGAGACTTTATCTTTCATGTAGACAGTATAACAACTTCCAATGAAGTATGGATCAATATTAAGACATTGTTTGGGAAAAATGATGAAATGAGAGGTCACCAACTCAAAAATGAGCTCATCTCCTTGAGCTCTTCTCATTTTGATACAATCCATGATTTCTTCACCAAGTTCAAGTCATTGGTACTTCATCTCAAGCAATGTGGCATCGAAAGAAGGATGATTAACTCATACTCTCCATACTTACGAATCTAGGACCATATTACTCTATGTTTGCAAGAACATTTCACTCAAGCAATCTCACAGCTTGAAATTGGAAAAATCCATCACTAGCTGACTTCATGGAGTCACTGACTCAAGAGAAAGATAAGATAGTGTAGATGGGTACCGTCAAATCTAGTAAAGACCAATATCTTATTGCAGGGTTTTCAAATCCATACAAAGGAAAGAAGAAAGTCAAGGATTCAAGGAAATAAGACAAGAAGACCCAAGATATACCGAAATCTTCACATAGAGGTTCGAATCCTTGCAAGGACAAGGACAAGAAGAAGCAGGAGAGTACCAAATTCACCTACTGTCACAAAGGGTGGCATCCCAGAGAGTGCATATATGAAGAATACCATAGACATGATGGATCAGCTGCTGGAGAAGAACAACACCCTAGTTCCTAAGGCCGTAAGGAAGAAGGCTAGAGGTTCAGGCTCTGACAACAAGGAGAGGTGCCATGCATTGGTTGTTGGTTTTTCAAATTCTCATTCCTTCATCATTCAATTTAGGAGAATCAAGGTACATGGCCTCTGTCAAATATTTCTTCATGTCCATGTAATATGATAGTGTCCCAACTGTTCGAATGGGTCATTATTCATAGATTCAAGCCAAGGGGATTGGAAATATTGATATTGAACATGGGTATTTTAACAATGTTTTGTTTATACCAGAATTGGCGGCGAACCTACTCTTAGTGTACCAAATGACACACACTTGTGAATCCAAGAGAGTAACATTTACTCTAGACACAGTGGAAATAGATGAAATCTCTACCAACAAGGTGGTGGCATTGGGGTTTGTTGATCATCAAGCTAGAATGTACAAGCTCTCCCATTTTCTTCCATAACCTAGAGGGAATGCGCTCCTAACTCATGCCAATGAGTCAATTAAATTGTGGCATGATATGTTTGTACATATAAAATACAGACACCTCCAGGCATTGAGCAAAGAAGGCATGGTGGAAGGGATTCCTTCTATCAATATCTCTGATTTCCCATGCATTGATTATGTGGTGGGAAAGCATCTAGAGCATAGCTATGATAAAAGGAAAGCAAGTATAGATACATAAGTACTTGGATTGGTACATTCATATCCTATTTGGTCTCTTCCCACACCCTCTTATGGAGGATCAAGGTATGTGTGGACCTTCATAGATAGTTTCTCAAGGTTTTGTTGGGTTTAATTTCTCAAACTTAAATCTGAAGTCTTTGAGACTCTCAAGGTTTGGAAAGCTCTAGTTGAGAATCAATGTGGGAACAAGATCAAAGTACTTAGGACTGATAATGGAAAAGAGTTTGCAACATCTCTATAATGAATGTGGCATACAAATGTAGCATTCAGTCCCCTACACACCACAATAAAATGGTGTGGGAGAGCAAAAAAACAGAGCTCTCAAGGAGATGTCTACTTGTGTGAGAATTTCTTCTCAATGCAATATGGGAGCTAGAGCAATATTCACACTCAAATTATTTGACAAAACATACAACAGAACAACAAAAGAGATTGAAATAACACATGTGAATGATGCTAATAGCTGATCATATTATTACAGTACATCTTGTAGATGTTTATAGTATATATTTATAATACATTGGGGAAAATTTGTGAGCCCTTAGAGGCCATGTGAATGCATAGAAGTGTCAGGATAGGATTTGACCCCTAAACCCACCTAGGTTGAACAATAGACTCCTAAACCTAACCAAATGGTTACAAATCCATGTTTGAACAGGTAAGAAGCATTTCTGGGTTGTAAATGAGGGAGGGCTAGCATGGGAGAGTGCATGGGTGAGTGGGAGAGTCTCTAGGATCCAAATAAATTCCCAAGAAGACCTTAAAACTATTAGGATATTTAGACACTTGGGAGTTATTTAAGATCAACTTGTGTAATATATCCGTTAGGTAAAGTGTGTTTCATTAGTATGCATTTGTAAATATTCTAATCCGACGGTCATGATATGTTCTAGACATAAAGTGATCAGACGGTTCAACTTCTCTTAGATCATACCTACCATTGATCCGTGGCTTAACACTTGATTGGTCCATGATCTCTATTTAAAGAGCATGGAGGGTCCTTGGCTAGTTGATCGATTATGAGAAACTCATATGTAATTTTCTTTCTTTTGCATAATAAATTGCTCCAAGTAGCTATTTGGCTAGGGCCATGGACTATTTTCCTCTTGAGGGTTTTAAACACATGACAAACATCGTTGTATTGATCTGTGATCTTCTTGTGTGAAGTGGTTGATCTAGGTGTTCGGTCTTTTGGGAGTACCCTGTGTACCTGTTGGCCTGATTTTCTGACCTAGGCCAACAAGGAGATTATTCCCACACAATTAGCTTAAAGCAGCGTCCGGTGTGTTTGGAGTAGCAAAATCTCGCAAGTTATGGTCCTGATACCAACTGAATTTTCCTCTTAAGGAGAAACTAAAATTTAGCAAAAATCTATCCTAAAGTTATATCTATCTAACTGAACCCTAAAATTAGTTTTAACTATCAAAGTTGTCCTAAACTTGCCTTCTTAAGAAAAGTCTTTAATTTTTTAAGATTTTTATATTTAATTTTCTAAGTATGAAAGGCTATTAAAAATTATTCTAAAAAATTATACAAATCCTATTTAACAACTGTTAAATGGGAAACTATACTAAAATAATATTAGTCTGGACTATCTAAACTATCCTATCTCTCCTATCTTAGCTGAGAGCGATTTTAAATATTATATTAATTATTAATTAATATGATATTAACAGAAATATAAAGGGTAGGATCTAAATAGAAATATTTAAGCCATACACACTAAATCATTCTGCTACAAAATAACTTATCAGAAAAACTGAGCTAAACAATTATTTCAAATTTTCTGAAGTGTCTAATTAATTAATAACTAATAACCGACATTAGATATTTGAATAAGAGATAATGATCAGTATGAAATCACTGTAAAAATACAAATGATATCTAACAGACATAAGTATATATCCTTATATCTTGAATTTACAATAGAAACACTTGTAAATTCAGTCACAATGACATATTAATTCAAATATAATATTGGGCTGACAAAGTGAAATACTGATTAATAATCACAAGCATAACCAAGTACACGGTATTAATATTAAAATAGAAGATCATATACTGAAATATAAAGAGTATCCAAAACAATACTAGTCATGATATCAACTTGGAGATTTCCAGTCACATCCCATATCCAAAGATAAAACTTCAGCCAGGAACAAGACTAGCATCAAAATAGTATTTCAAGTATTTTTTACTTCAGTCACTCCATCCATTTCACATAAAAATTACAAGCTTATATAATACTACCAATCTTTCTATTCAGTTTTTCTATAAATGCTATATGCAAGATTATAGGAGTCCTATCGCTATCAAAGAGCATCAACTCTTTTCAACCTACACCTGTCACTAGAGGATAACAATAAAAACAACTTAGCCTGAAACATTTGCTGGTTTAAAGGAACTGGCAAATTCGTGGCTGTGTCGAAATGCCAATCTTCAATACACATCCACGTCTTCCAACTGAAATCCAGAATATTTGACACGTCCTGAAACTGTGAAGAATAGCGATGACATACCCACCTGTGCTAGTTGATTTAGTTTATGCATAGATTCCTTGCCATCCTGTCTCCCATCTATACCATCGCACCGCGGTAGTCTGAACAATATCCTGAACATTGTGCTAACACGGCAGGGCAGACCCATCCACAGCCGCATAGGCGGGCTTCAACAGGCGATGGGCGCTTCAAAACACTTAGGCGTATCGGAGTCGGAAAAGTTACGAACTAAGCTGTGGGCGGGAAAAATTTCAATCGAAAATTGGAAAGACATCGACATCGGCAGCCAAGTGCTTTGCAGAGCCGCAATGGCGAAAGAGAAAAGCCTAAAAACATGTGACACGCATTGATGGGAGGAGCGCTTTTCATTTCGGGTAGCTAGCTGATTTGGGAGCTGTAATGGCGGAAGACGAACAGACAACAGCCTCCGAAGTGGAGCGCTTTTCATTTTGGGTAGCTAGCTGATTTGGGAGCCGCAACGGCGGAAGACGAACACACAACAACCTCCGAAAAAATGCTAAGTGCTTAAAGACTTTGAAATTTAGCAACGGTTAAAACTGTTTCTCCTCCGAAATGGCGTTTTGCAAAGGACGAATGGTCTGATCCATCTTCAACTCCGTAAAAACAAACTTTAAAATCTGCGACCCATAACAATTCCAAACACGAGCAATTTCTGAAAACCAAGACGAAAGCTAATCTTCAAGAAATCATCCAAAATTAAAGCATGACCCAAAAATCATGGATCAAAACGATTCAAAGCAACATTAAATCATGAGGGGGACCAGATTTTTTAAGAAATTTGAGGAAGACAGTTTCAGCCGCAACATGTTTATTGACATGACACATAGTGTTAAAACAGTAAATCCGAATGTTCTAATTAATGATCTGAATTATCATTTGAGTTATATGTATAAAATCTCATAAATATAGTTTTTAAGACTTTGCAAAATCCCATCCATTAATATCCAAATCGAATTTGATAGGATACTAAGCTATAAAACTATAACATATTAAGATTTCCAAATGATACTCATTTATTCACTATCTATTTATATACAATTTTACAAAGTCATGGTAAGATATTTAAGTTACATATGGGGTGTGAACTCTTTAGGTTTTAATAAAAAAATTAATTTAATAATTCACCTCAAGTTCTAGAACTTTCGGAACTTTATAATATCTTACCAATAACCAACTTCAAACCAATTCTAAATGTGTTTTCGTTGAGCCCTAATTAGCATATTCTCTTTGAATTTCTTAAATCATATATAATCAGATAGATTAATTAATGATAGAATTGATTATATAAAAATCTATGAAACTGACAACTGCTAATTATCACAACTATGAAAATGTTGTCATTTGACTCTTCTACAATTGAGAGTGCCTTCAGAATCGAAGATTCTGAAGGCACTCTTTTATAATCTTTTAAAAGAAAATCATAAAAGAGAGCTGATCTCCCTTCATCTTAATGAAAAAATGAAGAGGTTGTTGCTGGCTGCCAACAAATGGCGACAACCTGGGCGAACCAGTTATCTCTACTCATACAACTTATAGATGATTTAAACAAAATCTTAAAATTTATTAAAAACAATAAAAAATTCTTTATCTAAATAAAAAAAAACGATTATTTTATTCATATTCATATGTATAACTCAGAAATATTCCATCTTTTGAAACAGAGATCTAGTTAGGGATAAACTTAAAAATATCCTGATTGAAAAAAAATACTTCATAGTAATAATAACCTGTACCATCAGCATAGAGTGTAGAAATCTACTTTTCTGAAGACTTTCCAGAATCTGTTCCATAAGCATAATAATTTTCTTTTTGCTTGCTTTTCTTTTCTTTTAAACAATAATTCTGACTGAAGACTACTATCTAGGTATGGTATCCCAATGTGATAGCATCATTCACGAGAACTGTCTGGAATAAGCAAGCCGGCTCATGATGAGACCTTTTGTCTTTTAACTTAAAATCAAAAGCCATCACCCTAGTGATCAAAAATGAAGTTATCCCAGACAACACTGATGATCATGATTAGGCCGGCTCGTGATGAGACCTCCTATTCTTCAGTCAAAATTTATATTTTCTTTGTTCATTTTCATCTTTTAAATTTTATAAAATGAGAGATCATTACCCAGCATGGTGACCAAATGGTAATGTCAGTCATTAATATCACCAGAAAATGAATCAGCTGGCTTGTGATAAGACCCCTTATCTCTTGGTTTGTTAAACCAAAAGCCATTACTAGTTTCCTAATAATGTCATACTAGTGATATTTATGATTCTGATCAGACCGGCTTATTACTAAGACCTTTCGTCTCTCATTTTAGCATTTTATTGACTGGAACAAATTCTAAAAAGTTTTCAAATTGTAAATACTTTTGAAAACTGATGGTAGAGATCTGTAAGAGTTTTTCAAAAGTACAAGTTTCGAAAAAGATATTAATAAGCTATCCCCACTTTATATAAAAAATAAAAAAGGTAAGGAATAATCTGAGTGACACTTAAAAATAAAATAATGATAGGGTTTTCATAGATTTTAAGAAACCTTGATCATCCTGAACAAATTTTTAAAAGATTTCAGTCTAGTATCATAATTTTTGAGGCTCATGAGCAAACTGACTTTTTAACTTGAAGATTTATTTATTTACATTTATTTTTTCAGCTGCTAACTAAAGATTACTGACTGATTATATACAAAAATTTGACATCCTGTAATATTTAACTAACAGAATAAAAACTAGCTGTAATAACAGAATGATGTTTGAAAGTTACACAAGTTTTATGAATTTCTCATCATCCTTAAATTTTATGAACTATAATTTAGTTTATATACAAAAGTATAAATTTATTTACAAACAGCGAACAAATTATATACATTTTAAGACCAAAAATATTAACAGAAATACTTTTTCAGGATCAGTCCATTCACTGGGAATGTTTCGGACTGTCCTTCAAGTGTTTGTAATCGAAAGGTACTTGGACCTATCTTCTCAGTAATAACAAAGGGACCTAACCAAAGCTTCTGAAACTTAGTATGATCTCCCTTTTCCTCGTGAACTTTATCCCATTTTAAAACTAGGTCTCCCACCTAAAATTATCGATTGGAACTAAAGGATTGGTCAAACCAAGATTTCACAATTTGTTGATGCTTTGTAAAGTGTTGTTTTGACTTTTCTCTTTCTTCCTTAAGCTTTATCAAAGTGTTAATTCTCTTTTCCATTGCTGGACATTCTTCATCTTGCACAGACTGAGCTAACTGTAATGAAGGTAAGAATAAATTCAGTGGTAAAATAGCTTCAGTTCCATATACTAAGAAAAATGGTGAGTTACCTATTGCAGCCTTAGGAGTCACTCTGTCTGCCCAAAGGGCATTGACCAATTTTGTATGCCAATCTCGATGGTGAATTGAAATCGTTCTTTTGGGAATTTTCAATAAATTTTTATTTGTTGATTCAGCTAAACCATTTCCATGAGGATGGTATTTTGCTGAATACCTGATTCTTATTCCCTTCTCTAAGGCAAATTGAGTTAACTCAATTGATGAAAAATATTAAGCATTATCAAAGACGAGGGAATCTGGAATACCAAATCTTGTTATGATAAATAATTCTAAAAATAATATAACCTGATTGGTATTTATAACCCTTAATGGTGCAGCTTCTGCTCAACGAGTAAAATAATCAGTTGCAGTTATTATATATTTGTGTTGCTTAGAGGAGGGAGGATTTATTGGCCCTACTATATCGATACCCCATTTCTGAAAGGGTCTTTCAACTGAAACATGTTGTAAAGGAAAAGTAGGTTTCTTAACCCTTCCCGCAACAAGTTGACATTCCTGGCATTTTCTAACAAAAGTATAGGAATCTCGAAACAAAGTAGGACAATAATAACTGGCCCTAAGAATTTTATGCGCGGTAGTTTCTCCACCAAAATGACCTCCTGCTGGTCCAGAATGTAACTCCTTCAGAATTACTTCCGTTCCATCTTTGTCTAGACATCGAAGCAATACTCCGTCTGAATTTCTTCGAAAGAGGACATTATCAATTAATAAATAAGGAGCAGATTTCAATCTAAGTGCTCTTTTATTTTTTGGTTCTAGGTAATCAGGAGCAGTTCCTATTTCCAAAAGTATTCTTATGTCTGTATACCAAGAATCTTGTGGTAGAGGGTAAAAATAAATTTCTCTGGTAAGTAAAACTTCATCAATGACAGTTTCAGCTTTATCATTAGGTAGATGAGCAGCTTCAACAACTAATTTACATAGTCCTTGACCTTTAACTATCGTTGAGGGTTTAATTTCTAAGTCATACTCTTGAAGGGCTGTCATCCAAGGTGCCCTTTTCTCACCTAAGTCCTTTTGTACTAACAAGTTTCTGACTGAGGAATAAGGAACGATTATTTTCGTTTTAGATTTCAATAAATATGGATGAAAATGTTTAACATCTTTAAAAATAACAAAAGCTTGTTTATGAACTTCATGATAATTAAGTTCAGCACCTTTGAAATTTGAACTCATGAAGGAGATTGGTACTTCGTTATTTTGCTGATTTAGTTGGGTTAAAACTGATGCATATGAAATATCAGAAGCAAAAGTATACAATATGAAATCTTTGTTAAAATATGGGCTTAGAAGGCCAGGAGCTTCTGAAATGGCTTCTAAAATTTTCTGAAATGACTCTTTTTCAGTTTGTCCCCAATTAAAAATAGCGTCTTTCTTAATCATTTTCTGCAACAGATGAATGATTTCGGAGAAACTAGGAATGAATCTCCTAACAAAATTTATTTTTCCAAGAAATGATTGCATTGCTTTCTTGCTAGAAGGATAAGTTATTTTTGAAATGGCTTGGGTTCTTTCAGGGTCTATCATGATCCCATGCTTTGAAACCACACAGCCCAATAAAATACCTTCTGAAACAACAAATATTGTTTTTTTAGGATTTAAGGATATTCCAAATTTTCTACATCGTTCAAATACCTTTCTAATATTATTAAGATGATCAGGTCAATGTTTATAATATACAGTAACGTCATCCAAATAGACAATGACTCAATGATTAATTAAGCCTCTAAAAGCAATATCCATTGCCCGTTGAAAAGTTGCTCCAGCATTGATTAACCCAAAGGGCATCTTGCGGTAAGCATATGTTCCCCATGGAGTTCTAAAAGCAGTTTTCAATTGATCATATGGGGAGACTAATATTTGATTGTATCCTGAGAAACCATCAAGGAGTGATAGTATCTCAGCCCCATACACCTTTTGAAGAATTTGTTCCATGGGAGGAACTGGGTAATTATCCTTTTCAAAAGACTTATTCAGATTTCTAAAATCTACACATAACCTAATATCCTTGTTTTTCTTCCTAACTGGAACTAAGTTTTCTACCCATTGAGTATGCCTGATGGGAAAAATAATCTTGGCAGCTAACAATTTATTTAGTTCCTTCTTAATTGTCGGTTCTAGTGACAGGTGATATTTCCTTAGCTTTTGTTGAAAAGGTTTTGACTCTTGTTTAATTGTAATTATATGTTGCATGACTTGTGTGTTGAAGGTTTTCAAGTTATCATATGTCCAAGCAAAGACATCCTTGAATTCCTGAAATAATTTTATAAATGCTGTTTTTCTTCGGGATTGCAATCCACTCCTAGATTTATAGTTTGGGGATTTAGTTATGTTCCTAGATTGATGGCTTCATACCTCATTCGAGAGCTATTAGTTTTAAAATTAGGGACAGATCTAAATTTATCCTACAAATCAAAGAACTTTTCTAATCTTAGTACTGAATTAGGGACTGGTTTTACCTTTTCAAAAGCTTTTTCAACTGAACAAAAATCATTTATTACCGAAAAATCCCACAGATTTTCGTCGTGAGTGACTTCATCTATGGCTGAATCTTTAAAGGTATCCTCATTCATCAGAAAATTTAGCACCCGCACATCATTATCGAATACACGCCAGTTAAAAATATTATCAGGTATAGAAGGTCTAAAAATCAATTCAACTGAAAAGAAATCTGATGTAAGATTTTTTGACGGAATTAACTTTGATGCTACATTTGCCAACAAATCTGCTTCTTGATTTTGACTTCTAGGAACAAAAATTATGTTAAATGTATCAAAATGTGAGATAAGGTTCCATACCTCTCATTGATAACTCTGTAAATGTTCAGATAGGCAGTGAATGGAGTTACGAACCTGTCTGACAATGATTTCAGAATCGTCGTATGCAATTAACTCTTTGATATTCAAATCAATTGCTTTTTTCAAACCTTGCATTAAAGCTTCATATTCCATAGTGTTGTTTGTACAATTAAATTCCATCCTACAAGCTATACACATTTTATTTCCCTGAGGGTCTACCAACAAGCAACCAGCTCCGGCTCCTTCTTTAGACTTCGCACCATCAAAGTATAAAGTCCAAATAGAACTATTCACAACCACTTTGCTTTCTATAATATTTACAATATTTAGATTATCTACATCATCAATGGTTTCCTTGAATGAAGAGTTAGGAGAAATAGATGTCACATTTCTAATTTCAGATTGTTGTTTATTTTTAGAAAAGGCAGAATTTTCAGCTTTAAAATTACCAAATCCCAATTCATAAATGTAATTCCCCATAATGCAATCTGAAAATAAAACAGGTTCGCTAGGATCATGCAGTTCTGTGACAGTATGTTTCATATATCTTTCTCTATTTATCTTTATCTGATTTGAATTTCCGTTCTTAGGTAACCATAATGTTGACCAGTCCATGGCAAAGAATCCATTCAATTGTTGAGACCAATCCCTACTTAAAAATAGCCCATATGCATCTGAAATATCTGCAACAACAATATCTATAATTTGATAAACTGAAGGGTTACAAGCAATCCTGACTAAAAAATCTTTCATTTCCCCTACAACCTTTACATTTGTCCTGTCTAATTGAGTTATTTGAGAATTTGATGGGACATATTTCCCATTCAACTTCTTGCATACTGATAAAGGCATGACATTGGAGGATGCTCCGGAGTCTACCATGCAATTATGAACATTCCTATTGAAAATATCAAAGGTAAGTAAGAATGGGGGTGTAGTTGATTTAGAGTTATTACCTATAAGTGAGGATTTGTCAGCCGTTTCTTTTCCTTTTTCAGTTGCTGTTGAATCATTATTAGAACTGTTTGCAGCAACATTTTGTTTTGCATTAGGAATAATTGAAATCATGGCAGGATTCATAACATGACTATTAGGCATTGGGTAGATTTGAAGAAGGTCGTACATACTGATGTTTGCACGTGTCTTCTTTAAATCTTCAATTATATCATATTGTAAATCTAATTTTGGAGCATTTTGAGTAGGCTGGGTAATTTTGGTTGATTGAGTCTGCTTGCCGAATTGAGTTTGTTTATTAGGTTGTGAATTATTGTTGTCATTATTTGTATTAGAACTTGATGAAGCTCCAGGAGTGTTTGCGAATGCTCTACTATGAGTATTATAGGCATGTTGCCCTGTAGGTGAACTTTTACTCTCATATTCTTTTATAGGACTGTCCCAGAAATGACCGTTAACTTGTTGAGGTTCCTCTGATTCTTCCTCAATTTCTGATTCCTCTTCTTCTTCGTTTTATATTATTTCTTGATTAGAAGGAATCTCGGATAAAGATAAAATAGCTCGAATTGTATTAAAAATTTCTTCATTTGTTGCTATGTCAGGTGGTGTATTTGTTTTATTAGCTGTATTCAGATTTTTTCTGAACTGATTTCTGAAATATCCTCTAGAAGAGGAAGCTTCAGAATTGTTTTTTTTTAATCCTACAACTTCATTGGTTAATGCCCGAATAGCATTTTGCAGCTGTTCTATGTCAAATGCTTTATCTTTTTCTGAATTGAGTTTTTCAGTATTCCTACGGGGAAAAGTGTCAGATTTCCCACTCCTATCTGGTTCATAGGACATAGAATCCTTCTCAACTTTAATGGCTTCCTCAAAAGTTTCTACTAACGTTGTTTTCCCAGCTCTCTTAACGAACATCCCAGAATATTTTGGTAAAGCTGACGTATAATTTTCAATAATTATATCCTTGGGTGGTTGAGAAGCAATTGGAATTTTATTTTTTAATGTTAGAAACCTTTGATTGAAATCTTTGATTCTTTATTTAGGCTCCATTTTAATCCTAGATAACTCTAAGGCTAAAAGAGCAGGTGTTTTATCTTCCCCAAATTTATCTAAAAAAGATTTATTAAATTCACCCCAGTTTGTGATTGATCCTTGTACTAACGAGAAGTACCAAGTAGAGGCTCTTCCTTCAAAAGTTAGAGGAAACAATCTACAAATGACATCTTCATGCTGAATGTTCAAAGTTTGCACAGCTAACATGAATTTGTCAACATGCATCTCTGCGGGTTCTTTGTCATCTGGGTTGAACTTAGGAAGAAGTTTATCTGAGTGTTTGGGCAAAGGATGTTGTACACCAGGGATAGCTACAGCAACTGTTCTCAGCCAAGGGAGTTGTGGATTAGGTGGAGGATTATCTCCTCCTCCCATAGGTACATTTCCTGCCATTGGACTTCTTTCAGAACTTGAGGAATTCCCTGAATTGGATGATCTTGGACTATCGGGTGGTGACTCAGGTGGAGAAGGTGGCTGATCAAAACCGCCTTCTGCAGTTAGTCTTCTAGCAGTGTTTGTTTGAATAGTTTGTCTTTGATGACTTCTCGTTTGATAACGTGGATTGATATCAACTTCTTGCAAACCTTGAGAAACTATGTTCAATTGCGGATTACGTCATTGATGCCTAGGTAGACCATAATCTATCGGAGATACGCCAAGTTGATTGGCATATGCTCTTGTAAGAATATGTCGTGATTCTTCCAAATCTTGAGTACTTTGTTCAGGAGTAAATGGAGATGTGATATGATCACGTTCAAGGATGCTCCTAACAGTTTCTATAAACAGTGATCTACTGACTTCTGGAGGATGTGGGCTGCTTGAAAATTTCTCACTAATTTTTCCTGCCATTAATCATTATCAGGCCCTCCTTCTAGCGCCATTTGTTGGCCTGATTTTCTGACCTAGGCCAACAAGGATATTATGCCCACACAATCAGCTTAAAGCAGCGTCCGGTGTGTTTGGAGTAGCAAAATCTCGTAGGTTATAGTCCTGCTACCAACTGAATTTTCCTCTTAAGGAGAAACTAAAATTCAGCAAAAATCTATCCTAAAGTTATATCTATCTAATTGAACCCTAAAATTAGTTTTAACTATCAAAGTTGTCCTAAACTTGCTTTCTTAAGGAAAGTCTTTAATTTTTTAAGATTTTTATATTTAATTTTCTAAGTATGAAAGGCTATTAAAAATTATTCTAAAAAATTACACAAATCCTATTTAACAACTGTTAAATGGGAAACTATACTAAGATAATATTAATCTGGACTATCTAAACTATCCCATCTCTCCTATCTCAGCTGAGAGCGATTTTAAATATTATATTAATTATTAATTAATACAAGATTAACAGAAAGATAAAGGGTAGGATCTAAATAGAAATATTTAAGCCATACACACTAAATCATTTTGCTACAAAATAACTTATCAGAAAAACTGAGCTAAACAATTATTTCAAATTTTCTGAAGTGTCTAATTAATTAATAACTAATAACCAACATTAGATATTTGAATAAGAGATAATGATTAGTATGAAATCATTGTAAAAATACAAATGATATCTAACAGACATAAGTATATATCCTTATATCTTGAATTTACAGTAGAAACACTAGTAAATTTAGTCACAATGACATATTAATTCAAATATAATATTGGGCTGACAAAGTGAAATACTGATTAATAATCACAAGCATAACCAAGTACACTGTATTAATATTAAAATAGAAGATCATATACTGAAATATAAAGAGTATCCAAAACAATACCAGTCACGATATCAACTTGGAGATTTCCAGTCACATCCCATATCCAAAGATAAAACTTCAGCCAGGAACAAGACTAGCATCAAAATAGTATTTCAAGTATTTTTACTTCAGTCACTCCATCCATTTCTCATAAAAATTACAAGCTTATATAATACTACCAATCTTTCGATTCAATTTTTCTATAAATTCTATATGCAAGATTATAGGAGTCCTATTGCTATCAAAGAGCATCAACTCTTTTCAACCTACACCTGTCACTAGAGGATAACAATAAAAACAACTTAGCCTGAAACATTTGCTGGTTTAAAGGAACTGGCAAATTTGTGGCTGTGTCGAAATGCCAATTTTCAATACACATCCACGTCTTCCAACTGAAATCCAGAATATTTGACACATCCTGAAACTATGAAGAATAGCGATGACATACCCACCTGTGCTAGTTGATTTAGTTTATGCATAGATTCCTTGCCATCCTGTCTCCCATCTATACCATCGTACCGCGGTAGTCTGAACAATATCTTGAACACTATGCTAACACGACAGGGTAGACCCATCCACAACCACATAGGTGGGCTTCAACAGGCGATGGGTGCTTCAAAACACTTAGGCATATCGGAGTCAGAAAAGTTACGACCTAAGCTGTGGGCGGGAAAAATTTCAATCGGAAATCGAAAAGACATTGACATCGGCAGCCAAGTGCTTTGCAGAGCCACAATGGCAGAAGAGAAAAGGATAAAAACATGCGACACACATCGGCGGGCGGAGCGCTTTTCATTTTGGGTAGCTAGCTGATTTGGGAGCCGCAACGGCGGAAGACGAACAGACAACATTCTCCGAAGCGAAGTGCTTTTCATTTCGGGTAGCTAGCTGATTTGGGAGCCGCAACGGCGGAAGACTAACAGACAACAGCCTCCAAAAAAATGATAAGTGCTTAAATACTTTGAAATTTAGCAACGGTTAAAACTGTTTCTGCTCTGAAACGACGTTTTGCAAAGGACGAATGGTCTGATCCATCTTCAACTCAGCAAAAACAAACTCTAAAATATGCGACCGACAACAATTCCAAACACGAGCAATTTCTGAAAACCAATATGAAAGGTAATCTTCAAGAAATCATCCAAAATTAAAGCATGACCCAAAAATCATGGATCAAAACTATTCAAAGCAACATTAAATCATGAGGGGGACCAGAATTTTTAAGAAATTTGAGGAAGACAGTTTCAGCCGCAACATGTTTATCGACATGACACATAGTGTTAAAACAGTAAATCCGAATGTTCTAACTAATGATCCGAATTATCATTTGAGTTATATGTATAAAATCTCATAAATATAGTTTTTAAGACTTTGCAAAATCCCATCCATTAATATCCAAATCGAATTTGATAGGATACTAAGCTATAAAACTATAACATATTAAGATTTCCAAATGATACTCATTTATTCACTATCTATTTATATACAATTTTACAAAGTCATGGTAAGATATTTAAGTTACATATGGGGTGTGAACTCTTTAGGTTTTAATAAAATTTTTAATTTAATAATTCACCTTAAGTTCTAGGACTTTCGGAACTTTATAATATCTTTCCAATAACCAGCTTCAAACCAATTCTAAATGTGTTTTCGTTGAGCCCCAATTAGCATATTATCTCTTTGAATTTCTTAAATCATATATAATCAGATAGATTAATTAATGATAGAATTGATTATATAAAAATCTATGAAACTGACAGCTGCTAATTATCACAACTATGAAAATGTTGTCATTTGACTCTTCTACAATTGAGAGTGCCTTCAAAATCGAAGATTCTGAAGGCACTCTTTTATAATCTTTTAAAAGAAAATCATAAAAGAGAGTTGATCTCCCTTCATCTTAATGAAAAAATGAAGGGGTTGTTGTTGGCTGCCAACAATACCCAAACATGGTATCAGATCATTTATGAAGAGTCGTTTTCGGTTTTGATTAAGATCTGGAACCGGTGTTGCCGAAACTTTGAAAGGGTTTCTGGTTCTGGAATTTTTGTGCATTTTTGGGCTGTGGGAGCTATTCCATTACATCCGGAGTTCCATTTCTATTAGGAAATAGTTTTCATTTCATCGAAAATCGTTTCCATTTGTTCCGGAAACACCCATTTCGGCAAATCTGAAGGTATAATGTTACAGTGACGGATTTGTTTAATTTTTTTTAAATATCTCATATTTTATCAGTTTTATTATTAGATATTTATTGTTTTTAGTCTCGGACTGTTGCCTTCCCTGGCTACGTATGCTCTTTGCCATGCACCTTGCGCAATCGTGGCAAATCAGAAACAAAAAGGGAAAGTTTTTTCTTTTTTTTTCTTGCCTTCTCGGCTACGTATGCTCTTTGCTGTGCACCTTGTGTGATCACGGCAAATCAGAAACAACGAGAAAACTTGAAAACATAGACTTTTCGGGCAAGCTAACCAAGATCTAACCCAATTGTGTGGAAAAGTTTTTTTTGTTTTTGTTTTTTTCATTTTTTTTGTGATTTGCAGGAAAAAAAGGCAAGAAAGGAGAACGAGAGAAAAGAGTTAAAAAAAAACCCTTCCTCTTTCCATTCTTTTAAATACCTTTTAAACTTAGCTCACTTGGTCGAAAGTTGCTTTATTCCTTAATAAGTCTTGAGTTCAAGTCTTATAAAGCTACTTTTAGTGCATGCAATTTCTATTTTCAAGTTACTTTGTTGTAAAAGTGCATCTCACTTAAATAAAATAAAATAAAAAGTGAGTCACTTAAGTCTTTTTATTTATTGCCGCACTATTTAAAGTAACATTATTGTAAAGTAAACATCACTTATTCTACAAAAGTGATTCACTTAAAAGCAACTTTATTGTAAAGTGATTGTCAAAGGTTGATCTTGGGAAGAGGGGGGTTCTTTTTTTAGCTGGTCAAGTTAATATCTGCCACGTCACTATTGGGGACACCTTCAACATTTTATTTGATCAAGCATAAATTCATCATTCAGAATCAGTTTTTAGTGCCATTTTTTTTTAAACAGCATAATGTTTCAAGCTCTTTGCATCCAAGCAATTAGTTTCTATTCCCTCGGCCATTATTTTCAAGTATGGCCGCCCCTTGTGATATTATACTTACCAATTCTAACTATTTCTCATGGAAAGATCGTATGGAGGATGTTCTACAAAGTAGGGGAATTTTCAGAATTACCTCAAGGAAAGAAACAGAACCCACTGATGATGATAAGAAAATAAAATGGGCAAATAGAATTGATGAAGCTCTAGGATTTATTGGGATGTCAATCTCTACTGATTTGTGATTCCACATATTTGGAATTGATGAACTTGATAAAGCTTGGGAAAAGTTGGAATCTGTGTTTGGTAAACACAATGAAATTCGAGGTCATCAACTTGAGAATGAGTTGATTTCTTTGAATCCAAGTGATTTTTCATGCATTTAAGACTATTTATCTAAGTATAAAATTCTTAGACTCTTATGTGAAGAATGCAATATTAAGAAAGAAGACAAACAATGTATTTATCATATTCTTTCCAAACTTGGACCTGCATATTCTGTTTTTGTATCTACATTCTACTCCATGAAAGAATCCTTGACTACAGCTAGCTATCAAGAGCCTAGTCTTGAATCCTTTTGTGATTCCTTAATTAGAGAGAAATATAAGCTCATTCATCTTGGAATAATTAACAATGTAGATACATTTGGGAAAGCCTTATTGTCCCAACTTAAAGAAAAGTCGAAGCCTACCAAGAAACATAATTTTTGCAATAATAAATCAAACAACAAGGGTCCCAAACACTCTCAGTCAGCTCCTTCTTTAAAAAATGACAAAGGATCCAAGCCAAAAGGAAAGAAGACTGAGCGTCATTGCAATTTTTTTGGGAAAGATAATCATGATGAATCTAAGTGTTTCAAGAAGATGGCAGCCTTGGAAGCAGCAATGAAGAAGCACCACATCAGCCTAGATTCGTCTTCAGAATCTACCTCTCATGGACATGCACTTTGTGCTTCTGGTTACTCTTATACTGCATCTTCTTCTTCTACTTCAAATGAATGGCTCATTGATTCTGGAGCATCTTATCATATGGCTAAGGATCAACCCAACTTCTCTAATATGCATGAATGTAACACCAAACAAATATTTGTTGGTGATGATAGATCTCTAAGTGTTGTAGGATCTAGAATAGTGCCAGTAGAAAATGGTCATTCAATGATGTACTATGTGTTCCAAAAGTTTCCTGCAACTTGTTATGAGTCTATCAAATTACTCATTCGGGTGAAGGTAAAATTGTGACGTTTACACCTCATCAAGTTGTAATCAAGGATTTTAAAAATCCTCAAAATATTCTTGCTACTAGAACTGTTGATGATATTACTAGGTTGTACAAATTTAACAACTTTGTGTCATCACCTTTTCCTTTAGTTTTTGTTGCTCATAGTGATAACTTGAGCAAAATTTGGCATGAGCGATTTGGTCACTTAAATTATCGCTCATCGTAACAACTATGTAAAGACAATATGGTGACTGGTCTTCCAATGGTATCTTGCGAGGATGGTGTTTGTTTTGGTTGTGTACTCAAAAAAAATCATCAGGATAGTTTTGACAAACGTGCCTCTTGGCATGCCTCAATTCCTTTGGAGCTTGTGCATAGTGACTTGTGTGGCCCTCTTCCATCTGCTTCCTTTTTTGGTTTCAAGTATTTCTTAACTTTCATTGTTGACTACTCCAGATGCACTTGGGTTTACTTCATAAAACTTAAGAGCCAAGTATTTAACATGTTCGTGGCCTACAAGGCCCTTGTTGAAAAACAATCTGGTCATCAAATTATTAAGTTAAGATCTAACAATGGAGGAGAATATGTTAGCAAAAAGTTCACTATTTTCTGCACTAAACAAGGAATCCAACAACAACACACTGTTCCATATACACCACAACAAAATGGTGTAGCTGAACGAAAGAACCACACTTTAAAAGAAATGAAAAATTGTATGATCCAATCTAAGGGACTAAGTCTTCAATATTGGGCCGAGGCCATAAATTGTGCAAATTACATAGTTAATCACATGCCAACTAAATTTTTACAAGGTATAACACTGGAAGAAGCATGGAGTAAAATTAAACCAGATGTAAGTTAATTTCGTGTGTTTGGTTGTGAAGCATGGGCTCACATTCTGGATGAAAAACGGAAAGCATTGCAACCTAAAAGTGAAAAGTGCATATTTGTTGGATATTCTAAAGATGTAAAAGGTTATATACTTCTTCAGCCACATTCTCATGATATAATCATTAGAAGAGATGTTAAATTTGATGAAAATCTCTTGGCTTGCGAGCCTAACTTGGTGGGTGTGCCATCCTTGGCCTGTGAGCCTGATTCAACGATGGTGCCTTCTTCTTCTTATTCTTCTTCCAACTTTCTTGATAGGTTTCCAACTCTAGTTTCTAATGATGACAGTGAGGATGAAAATCCACCTCTGTTTGCTCATGTTCCTCCAATTGCACCAGCACTAACGCTTCCTCGATGGGTCTGTTCAACATGTGAAGCAACTGGTGATCTTGCCGGTTGTTAACAACTTCTAACTCACAGAGTATTGAGGGAAACATGGTGAATAAAAATGATGGTTACTTGAACTTTGGTTAAATATGACAATGTAAAACTATGATAAAAGCGTGCATAAACGATGAAATTATCTCATAATCCAATGGTATAGAACAAGGACGTGAAAATCAATGGTTTAGAATAGATTCGCTATGTGTAGATGCACGGGAGATAAGGGTAAGCGAAGATAATTAACAAGGCACGAGGATTGATAGTTATGGGATCAGGTCAGTAAAATCTACGGTTGATAAGAAGTCCGCTCCATAAAGTTGCGCATTGCTAAAAACAAAAAGGCCCAGCGGAATGTGTACGTGCAAGTTAATCCAACAGCTTAAAAATAAAGTGAGTATTCATCAACGGTTATTATCAGATCCGGAGGGTAGAGTTGCATGGTAGTTGAAGTAGAAAGGCGGTAGCAGAATAAAAACCGTGATACACGTGGCGGCTTATAGTACATTCCGCGGAGAAAAATGGTTTAAGGAAAACCACTAGAGGGCCTCCGGAATAGACCTTTGTATAAAGTGAAGTTGACTTATTTTGAAAAATAATTTTTTATTTTGTATGCCGGGACGAATGAAAGGAACCACCCACTATCCTTTCGTAGTCAACTTTGGGTACATCCAGTTACAGTCACAGGTAAGCTTCGAACACTCGAGCTTTATTCATAGAATTATCGTCGTTTTTCTATTATGGAGAAAGAGAAAGGGTTAGAAGGTCTTAACCGGGTCCTGGATGAAAGAGAAGAATTCTTGGTTGATAGAGATAGAGGTGTATATGACCCATTCCTGTCGATGGGAAATGTATCAGTTATTAAGAAAAGATTGTGGCAGTATAATTCACAAGGAAACGACATTTTGAATGCCTGCAAGTCATTTATGTATTATTTCGCCATTGAGCAGACCTTACCCTTTCCTGAATTCGCTGAATGGTGTGCAAGTAATTACTCATCTTCTGAGAGAGTCATTGTGAGTCGTTCCACGTCCAAGATATTGTGTAGGATTGATGCAAAATCTATTCGTGGATTCCTTAATTTGCCTGATAATTACCCTGATAGTGGTGAGTCTGTGAATGAGTCTATTTTAGCTGAAGTATACAGAGGTTGTAAAACTGAAATTCGATGTGAATTTTTCTCTAGTATTCTTAATGAAGGTCAGTCATTAGAAGGTCTCTTTTTGCCATATCGTATTCACATATTCAAAGAGGAGGTCCAATTAGTTGTATCTTTGGTCTGCCAGATTTTAGGTCTAGATAATGACATTCATGTCAGTGAGGTTGTCTTGGGCTTCTTATTGAAAATGAGTTCAGTTAGTCTTGAGTCTGAGTCCCATCCAGTCCATTTCTTCAGTTTGGATGAATATTTAGCAGAGGCTATTCATATCCAATTAGTTGAGTTCCCAAAGGTCAGATTTTTCAAGTACCAATCATATTTGTTGAACATGTTATTATGTTCAAATGTAACTAAATTACAATTATTGACTACTATATTCTCTTCGGATCTGTCGAAGCAAATCAATATGTTCGAATTTGTGAATTCCATTATGTCAGAGATATATAAGTTAATGTTTGATGAAGTATTTCCCAGAGTGTTTGAATGAATTAATATTATGATGCAATCGTCACCAGAAGACAGGATTGGGGATTGGTTTTTGTATAAAGACTTTACAGTTTTGAGAGTGTATGGTTTCACCGGAGAGCCTTACAGGCTGCCTGCCTTCCTTACCCCTAGAATATTTGCACTGGAATACATGAGACAAAGAGTACATGCATAAGAGGAGCACTTCGAAGCCTTCAAAAAGTCCTCCAATATCGAATTCCCCCTTAAAGTTGGTTCATTCATCTTTAAAAACAAAGGTGCCCTGGGGATTGTGGAACAATTATTGGAAAACATGGATTTTCAAAAAGAACAGAAGGTCAATTATGATCCTTATCATATAATTTATCTAAGGAAACAAGCAAATAAAAATAAACCATTTGATCACCAAGTTGTTGAGGGTTTGAAGGAAGTAGCCAATTTGTCTCATTTTGTGGAAAATCCAGGAAGCAATGAGAGTACAAGCAGTGGATCAATTACAGTGTCTCAAGTGCCAGAAAGTTCTAATGTTTTAATTAAAAGAAGTTTTTCTGAGATTGAAAATATGGAAATAGATGAAGACAGTTCACGTAAGAAGACCAAAACATCTCAAGATGGTAAAATTTCAAGTGAATTAGTTTCAGATGAGTTGAAAAAAGTAGTTTTGATTCCTAAGAAGTCAGTATAGATGAACTAGTTTTCTTTTGAAAGTGAAAATGATGCAGAATCTAGTTTAGTTTTTAAATCTAAAGCAGAATTCATGACTAGTTATGTAGAAAAGTAGAGGCAGTCCTTAGAAGAAACTAAAAATCTACTCCCACGAGTGAGAAGTCTAGGTAACCCAAAGACATCCCTGATTTCCACTCGAGATGTAGAAAGAAACACTTTGAAATTAGCTATGGTAAGTGACAAAAAAGTGGCCAAGATGGAAGTAAGATTGGACAAAATTAGTGTACCTAACAAAATACAGCTGCACAAACAGACAAGGGGATATAATTTATTCAGATTTATTACATGCCATGATAAAAATTAACAAGTTGCAAGTTTTGGTTGATAAATTAGAGGTCCAGTTAAAGCACAAGAAAGTTGAGAACAAGGTGAATTCAATTCAAATAAAGAAATTGCAAGCAGATGTCATAACCTCGGGGGATGAAACAGGAAACACACAAGCCATTAGAATATTTTTAGAAGAAAAAGATAATTCCCTTCAGGTACTAAAGAATAAGTTGAAAATCCTGAGTTCCGAACATGTTCAGTCATCAAAGTTGTTAGTATTGCAGGAGGAGAAAGATAAAATTCATCATGAAATGATGGAGTACAAAGGAAAAACTGTGAAGCTGCAAGAAGAAAAGAATAAATGGGAAACAAAGCAAACTCAGCTAGTAACACAAATTTCACAGTTAAAGACAGACCAGAATGATGAAAAAGAGATTATGGAAGAATTAATGAGCCAGACTCCTATTGATGAAGATTTGACCATTGTAAATATTGAAAAGCCTTTAAGTGATTTTTTGCTGATGATTTACTAGTACCCATGTCACAAGTAAGCTTGAAGGATGTAGAGATAAGGGAATTAAAAGAAGAAAATGAGAAAATCAAATCCGAGCTGACTAAAATGGTTGAAAACAAGAATAAATTATTACATGACAAGGGTCAATTACAAAAGAAGCTTAATGAATTAAAAGAAATAAATACAGGAAAGGGGCCTCTTCATGGAGCTAAGCATATAATTTGGGATACATTGTCTGTGGAGGTTACTAAGTTCAGACATTATTTGAATTTCATTGATGACCAAAGTGCATTGGTTAATTTAGCCAATCAGAGATTAAAACTAGTAAATGAGACCATGGAGAGGAAGCCCCTAAGTACAACTCATAATGCACTGAATTTCTTGAATTAATTAACTTATCAAAAATTTCAAGATATAGGAATCAAAGATAGAGTGGCTATGGTACTGTGGTCGAAAAGGTTCATTCACAAACATCATCTAATGAAGACAATACAAGATAAGGCTGATGAGATGACTTCGCGTATTAATGATTTCAGGCATACTTTTAAAGAATTGTTTGAAGATGGCCTTCCCTCTTTCTAGGACGAAGAAGGAATAATTTTTTTTCAAGAACATTATCATAGCCTTCTAGTACAAATTCGTATGGATCACTCCAAGTTTGATGACTTGGTAAAGGGACTGACGGGAAAAGTCATCGTGGACAAGTTGACAGAAGACTTCAAGATATTGCAGAAATTTCTGATCGTCAGAGGAGGGATTCCTACTATGTCTTATGAGACCTATATGGATCTGGAAGTGTCTATCTGAGAAATGATTGAGTACGACATCCCAAGCACAGAACAATGGAGAGCCGTGGAAAGATTCGGAAAAACAAAGTATATTCTTCATCCGTGAAAACAGGTGTTGCACGCTATGGAGTTGCTTGTTCGAGCCTTGTTGTCACCAAGTTGATTTTAATTAAATGATCTATTATCAGGATCAAAGAAAATAGTTTATTCCTAGTTGTTAGGGATATAGTTACAAAGAATTTGATTAAATAGATTATTCAGTTATTAAATCTTCTTGGGAAGAAATCATTTATGTATATATTTGCATTTACTTGATGTATTGGGGGTTGGAACCCATTTGTTGGATCAATGTTTTTGAAGACATATAATTTTTGAAATAATAAAGTTGAATGCGTGTGGGGTATCAGATATTCTTGTGCTGTTTACATTACAGTCTGTATTTTCTTTCTTATGTGATTGTTTTTTTCCGGTGTTTACATTCCATTTTGTTTTCCTCGTATCTGAAGCGTAGTGTTGAATGGTTGGAATTCATAATTGTTGTGCTCTGACTATTGTTTCAGATATTTCATAAATGTTTCTGCTAAAGTTCATATGGAATTCATCTTATGATGCTCTATATTGATGGACTATTCATATTTCTTCCTTTTCCACCTGAACTCAATGAATGACTATAATTGAGTGGTTATCTTGCCTTTGATGAAATCTCATGCATGCAACCTTGTGATATTTTTATGTATTTTGACTCCATTGCCCAATGATTATGTGTATCATTTCAACTATCTATATGATGTTTAAGTGTTGATTTTTATATCTGGCCTTGTTAAATTTATATTTGAGAGATCCCTCTCTGGAAAGGAAAGCTAGTTTCTTTATTAAGTGGTTTTTGTTGTTACCTTTGGAATTTACCTTTTGCAACGTTGAAGTGGTGATCCTAGACATCAACGTTGAACACGTTCTTAGTTTCAATGAGCCTCTTCTCTTTTGGCTCAAGTTTCCAAGAATCATGATCCATAAACTTTTGCAAAAGCTTCAGGAAATCCAGACTGGGATGCAGCTATGGATGAAGAATATCGTTCCTTAATGGCGAACGGTACTTGGGATCTTGTTCCTCTTCCAAAAGGAAGAAAACTTGTCAGATGTAAATGGGTCTACAAAACTAAGTATGCATTAGATGGAAGTATTGAAAGACTTAAGGCAAGGTTAGTTGCTAAAGGTTTTTCCCAAGTTGAAGGGATTGACTACAATGAAACCTTTGCTTCTGTCGTAAAAATGAACTCCATCCGCCTTGTTCTTTCCCTTCCATCCTTACATAATTGGGAAGTCCATCAAATGGATGTCAAGTCTACCTTTTTACATGGTGATCTACAGGAGGAAATTTACATGGAACAACCTTCTGTATATGTTCAAGATAACTCTAGCCTTGTCTATCTCCTTAAGAAATCCTTATATGGCCTTAAGCAAGCTCCTAGAGCTTGGTATGACAAAATGGATAGCTTTCTCCTTAACACTAGTTTTTCTAGATGCCAGTCTCACCCCAATGTCTATACCAAGAAAGTAGGAAACCATCTTATCATACTTGTTCTTTATGTTGATGATCTTAACCTTACAGGTAGTGACCCTAAACTTTTAACCCATGTGAAATCTAGTCTTAAGCAAAATTTTGAAATGTTAGACTTAGGACATTTGCATTATTTTCTTGGTCTCCAAGTCTTGCAAACCAAAGAAGAAATATTTCTTTCCCAGTCTAAGTGTGCTTGTGACCTTCTTCATCGTTTTCACATGGAAGATTGTAAACCAACCCCTTCTCCCTTCCATTCTGGAGTCAAAATTTCTACCACTTGTACTTCCCCTGAAGTAGATGCCACCTTGTATCGTCAGCTTGTTGGTAGTATTTTATACTTAACTCATTCCCATACTGACCTTTCCTTTGTCGTTGGTCGTGTTTCCTGTTATATGCAAATTCCTCATTAAAGTCACTGGAAAGCAACAAAAAGAATACTTCGATATATTCGAGGTATAATTCAATTTGGGATTCATTACAGTACAGGGGGGACACCTTTGTTGGTTGGTTTCACTGATTCATATTGGGTCGGCTATCCTGATGATTGAAAGTCTACTGTAGGTTATGTTTTCAATATGGGATTTGGACCTATCACTTGGGCTTGTAAGAAACAACAAGATCTTGCTCTTTCTTCAGCAGAAGCAGAATATCGAGCCGCATTTGATGCCAGTCAGGAATCTTTATTGCTTTGACATATCCTTTCAGAGTTTGGATTCGAGTAGCAGCAGCCTACTCCACTTTGGTGTGGCAATCAAAGTGCCATCAAGATTACCAAAGATCCAATTCTATATCAACGCAGCAAACACATTGAGCTACACATGCACTTCATCAGAAATCTTGTTCATGATCGTGTTCTTGAAATTCAGGAATGTGTCTTTAAGGGGGGATAGGATCTATTGCCTCCTTCCTTCTCCTCATAGTGTCACTTTTGCAAATCCTTCAATCCTATCCCAAGTTGTTTTTAAGGGGGGATGTTAGGATATTTAGACACTTAGGAGTTAGTTAAGATCAACTTGTGTAATATATTCATTAGGTAAAGTGTGTTTCTTTAGTATGCATTTGTAAATATTCTAATCTGATGGTCATGATATGTTCTAGACATATAGTGATTTAACGGTTCAAATTCTCTTAGATCATAACTACCATTGATCCGTGGCTTAACACCCGATTGGTCCATGATCTCTATTTAAAGAGCATGGAGGGTCCTTGGCTAGTTGATCAATTATGAGAAGCTCATATGTAACTTTATTTCTTTTGCATAATAAATTTCTCCAAGTAGCTATTTGGATGGGGCCGTGGACTATTTTCCTCTCGAGGGTTTTAACCATGTGACAAACATCGGTGTATTGATCTATGATCTGTTTGTGTGAAATGGTTTCTCTAGGTGTTCGGTCTTTTGGGAGTACCCTGTGTACCCGCACAAAAACAACCACATTCACACACTGGCGCCCCTAGTCAAAGTTGGAGTGGTTAGCAATTAATGTAGGCACCTAGATGATAGAATGATCATATTAGAGTGCCTAAACTGTCAATTAATGAGCAGAATCACCTATTTGACTAGTATTGATCAGTATAACATAAGTTAGACCATACAACATAAGCCCAAGAAAAATTATTATGTATCCTAGGTAGATAACCATGGTACTAAGGTAGATTATTTATCTAACACCCCCCCTTAATCCTAACTTAGTACAACTTATACCAAACTGATTTATTAAGTCCTTGGCAACTAAGGCACAAGTCACATTTTACAACAAAATTTTATTAATCTGTGTAACTAGGAGTAAGGAGGAAAACTCATGGGACAAAACCTCCCCTCAAAAATGGATATGAAAGACATGAAAAAAAGGTCTTCAATAGGCCATATTCTTTGCATGAATGAGATGAAAGAAAAACTTCTTGGTTATGCAATTTGTAAAGATTTTTTGGATGCATGTGCCAAGATCATGCATCAATGCATCAAAGTGTTGTAGACAAAGATCATGTGGAGAGGCACTTTGATGGTCATAATTTTATGATGGAGGGGCATCATGAGAATGTATTTTTATGCAAGCATACTCTGATCTAATAGCAATATAAACCATGGAAAATATATCTCTGCAAACTCTTTCCCAAATAACATCAAAATATTCAACAAAATATGCATCATGTGTATCTACAATATCATGAATAAATCATGAATCTTCTTCCCAATTTGATGAAGCAACTTCATAACTTTGTAACAAAGCTCATGAGGATCTAAAATATTATAATATATGTCATGTACAAAATAAATATTAGAGGTATGGTGTATCCATGAGGGAATGGGTCCATAGAGAGAGAAGAGTGAGAAACTATATCACAATTGCAATTGAGTGAACCCGGAGGGTCTGGAGACTTGAGATTTGAACCATGGGTGGTAAAAGAAAATCTAGACATATGGAAAAATAGTCCCATGAATTCCAATGATATGGATTTCCAACCTATAGAAATAATAGATCAATGCTACAAGCAATGATGCTAAGAAGAAGCATAGGAAATAGATCTTTCTACTGAGAATTATCACAAGGATACTTAGGAAAAATAGAGAGAAGAAAAGAGACTGACTCACATGAATGAATAAATGAATATTGGTGTGTATCCTTCCATTGAATAATTATGAATAATAGTGTACATAAATAGTATATCCCTCATAGTAAAATCGAGTTGTATGGAGACAACTCATAAAGCTCAAAAAGGTTGACTTACCAAAATATAGCAAACCCCATAGGTGGCTAAAGCACTTACCAAATCTATCAAGGACCTCACGAATTGGAAAAAGCATGAGTGATTTGTCAAGGATATGGAAAAAACATTCTAATCCTAGAAAATGGAGGAAATTCATGAAGGATGGGATGGAAACAAAAGTACCCAGTTTCCTAGTTTGACTAGCTTTACCTTATCCACAGAAAAACAAGAAAAGCAGAATAAAGCATAATCTATTGTAAAGTGTTGTATACTAATTCTGGATGGTCAAAAGGTGGTCAATATCAACCCAGAATTAGAAATAAATCATTCCTAGGATATAGATGGCATGTATTAACTTTAAGGTGCAACTGGATGCCAACTAATTAAGCTAGTGGGTGAATAATTAATCAAATAATGATTAATTATTTTATCCTAAGTTATGAGTGGGTTTAATATATTCCAACTCCTCCCTATAATTCTAACTTTATGATGGTATGACAAAAAGTATATATGGATATAGGATCCATATAGGGCCCAGCAACAAGGCTATGGTCACCCTTTAACAATTATTATGTCTAGAAAAGTGAGGAAAGAGGAAAAACCACATGGGGAAAATCCTCCCTCGAGATAGGACAAGGAAAAAAATTTGAAATATTTCTTCAACATATCTTCATCTTCACTTTAATGAGCTGAACAAACTACTTATGGATGAAGTACTTGATGAATAAATCATGAACTCCATGATCATGCGCTAGAGTTTAGAACCTGCAAGAAGGAAGAGGAGAGACTCCTCGTATCTCATCAATTGATAAAGTAGGAGAATTATCTGAATGCTTCTTGTTGTTGTCAAACTCTTATTTGCAAACATAATCTGAAATGGAAAAGAGATCTGTGCATACTCCTTTCCAAAGAGTACAAAAATTAAGACAATTTATTTCACACGCAATTCCTTGAATAGCTGCAAAATTGTGATGTGAATCACATGTCAATATTCTAATCTGATGTAGCAGCTTTCTAGATCTGATATGAGGCTGATAAAAATATGATATATCAGAAATATTAGCATATAGAACAGAAAATACAAAGGCTTCAATGGCTCCATTTGGATATAGGACTAGACTAGGAAAACTATGAGCAATTGGGGATAGGCTCTATTGCCTCCTTCCTTCTCCTCATAGTGTCACTTTTGTGAATCTTTCAATCCTATCCCAAGTTGTTCTTAAGGGGGGATGTTAGGATATTTAGACACTTAGGAGTTAGTTAAGATCAACGTGTGTAATATATTCGTTAGGTAAAGTGTGTTTCTTTAGTATGCATTAGTATGCATTTGTAAATATTCTAATCTGACGGTCATGATATGTTCTAGACATAAAGTGATCTAATGGTTCAAATTCTCTTAGATCATAACTACCATTGATCCGTGGCTTAACACCTGATTGGTCCATGATCTCTATTTAAAGAGCATGGAGGTTCCTTGGCTAGTTGATCAATTATGAGAAGCTCATATGTAACTTTATTTCTTTTGCATAATAAATTGCTCCAAGTAGCTATTTGGCTGGGGCAGTGGGCAGTTTCCCTCTCAAGAGTTTTAACCATGTGACAAACATCGGTGTATTGATCTGTGATCTATTTGTGTGAAGTGGTTTCTTTAGGTGTTCGATCTTTTGGGAGTACCCTGTGTACCCAAACAAAAACAACCACATTCACACGCTGGCTCCCTTAGTCAAAGTTGGAAGTCATTAATTGCTGTAGGCACCTAGATGATAGAATGATCATATTAGAGCACCTAAACTATCAATTAATGAGCAGAATCACCTATTTGACTAGTATTGATCAGTATAACATAAGTTAGACCATACAACATAAGCCCAAGGAAAATGATTATGTATCCTAGGTAGATAACTATGGTACTAAGGTAGATTATTTATCTAACACCCCCCCTTAATCCTAACTTAGTACAACTTATACCAAACTGATTTATTAAGTCCTTGGAAACTAAGGCACAAGTCACATTTTACAACAAAATTTTATCAATCCATGTTACTAGGGGTAAAGAGGAAAACTCATGGGACAAAACCTCCCCTCAAAAATGGATATGAAAGACATGAAAAAAGGTCTTCAACAAGTCCTCTTCTTCGCATGAATGAGATGAAAGAAAAACTTCTTGGTTATGGACTTTGTAAAGATGTTTTGGATGCATGTGCCAAGATCATGCATCAATGCATCAAAGTGTTGTAGACAAAGATCATGTGGAGAGGCACTTTGATGGTCATAATTTTATGATGGAGGGGCATCATGAGAATGTATTTTTATGCAAGCATACTCTGATATAATAGAAATATAAACCATGGAAAATATATCTTTGCAAAATCTTTCCCAAATAACATCAAAATATTCAACAAAATCTACATCATGTGTAGCTACAATATCATGAATAAATCGTGAATCCTCTTCCCAATTTGATGAAGTACCTTCATAACTTTGTAACAAAGCTCATGAGGCTCTGAAATATTATAATATATGTCATATATAGAAGAAATATCAGAGTTATGGTGTATCCATGGGCGAATGGGTGCATAAAGATAGAAGAGTGAGAAACTAGATCACAATTGCAATTGAGCTAACCTGGAGGGTCTGGAGACTTGAGATTTGAACCATGGGCGGTAAAAGAAAATCCAAACATATGGAAAAATAGTCCCATGAATTCCAATGATATGGATTTCCAACCTATAGAAATAATAGATCAATGCTACAAGCAATGATGCTAAGAAGAAGCACAGGAAATAGATCTTGCTACTGAGAATTATCACAAGGATACTTAGGAAAAATAGAGAGAAGAAAAGAGACTAACTCACATGAATGAATAGATGAATATTGGTGTGTATCCTTCCATTTAATAATGATGAATAATAGTGTACATAAATATTATATCCCTCATATGAAAATCGAGTTGTATGGAGACAACTCATAAAGCTCAAAAAGGTTGACTTACCAAAATATAGCAAACCCCCATAGGTGGCTAAAGCACTTACCAAACTTATCAAGGACCTCACGAATTGGAAAAAGCATGAGTGATTTGTCAAGGATATGGAAAAAAAATTCTAATCCTAGAAAATGGAGGAAAATCATGAAGGATGGGATGGCAACAAAAGCACCCAGTTTCCTAGTTTTACTAGCTTTACCTTATCCACAGAAAAGCTAGAAAAGCAGAATAAAGCATAATCTATTGTAAAGTGTTGTATACTAATTCTGGATGGTCAAAAGGTGGTCAATATCAACCCAGAATTAGAAATAAATCATTCCTATGATGTAGATGGCATGTATTAACTTTAAGGTGCAACTGGATGCCAACTAATTAAGCTAGTGGGTGAATAATTAATCAAATAATGATTAATTATTTTATCCTAAGTTATGAGTGGGTTTAATATATTCCAAATCCCCCCCATATATCTAACTTTAGGATGGTATGACAAAAAATGTATATGCATATAGGATCCATATAGGGCCCAGCATCAAGGCTATGGCCACCCTTTAACAATTATTATGTCCAGAAAAGTGAGGAAAGAGGAAAAACCACATGGGGAAAATCCTCCCTCAAGATAGGACAAGAAACAAAATTTGAAATATGTCTTCAACATATCTTCATATTCACTTTAATGAGCTGAACAAACTACTTCTGGATGAATTACTTGATGAATAAATCATGAACTCCATGATCATGCGCTAGAGTGTAGAACCTGCAAGAAGGAAGAGGAGAGACTCATTGTATCTCATCAACTGATAAAGTAGGAGAATTATCTGAATGCTTCTTGCTGCTGTCAAACTCTTATTTTCAAACATAATCTGAAATGGAAAAGAGATATATGCATACTCCTTTCCAAAGAGTACAAAAATTAAGACAATTTATTTCACACTCAATTCCCTGAATAGCTGCAAAATTGTGATGTGAATCACATGTCAATCTTCTAATCTGATGTAGCAACTTTCCAGATCTGATATGAGGCTGATAAAAATATGATATATCAGAAATATTATCATATAGAACATAAAATACAAAGGATTCAGTGGCTCCATTTGGATATAGGACTAGACTAGGAAAGCTATGAGCAACTGGGGAAAACTGATAGGTGTAAAAGTCTGAATAATGGATGGGCATAAGATCTGAACCATAATTTTTTAGAATATATACAAAAAATTTTAATATCATTCCAAGGATGACTAAGGTCATGGATAAATAGCTACTGAAATATAGGAAAGACTTCAAACCATGTAACATAAATATCACTACATAAGAGACCAATGAGGAATCAACTAGTGCACTTGGGATTTGTATAGTCTTAGGATTATTTAGAGGTATGGTAGATGGTATGGATGGTGTTATGATATATGTATCAACCTGAAAATATTATTCTAAATCAAAATCCAAAGGATCACATATAAGCATATCAGTAGACTCATAGGAATACACTGGTAATGAATCCTTTGTATAAGAAAGGAGGAAAGAAGGATATGTTCAAAATATACAAGAAGGCTCCGAGTTTTGATGCCAAGAACAAAGGAGGAGATGCTGAATCACATGAGATCAATTAAGGTAAGTGGTATGAAACAAATAAGGCTTGATTTGGCTAAGCAAACATCCTAGAAATCACTGGGTTGCGCACCGTCAATGAGAGAGGTATGCACAAGGTGTGAAGGATCTGGCTCATAGATCTCAAAATATAAGATAGGAGATTTAGAGAACAATTAATGGGTGATAGGATAATCATTAATATCAATATAAGCTCCATATTCTACTTCTTTTTCAACATTAGTATCACAAGAAGAAAAATCACCTTCAAGAGACACAGAAAAAGTTGGGTCTTCAATATTTGCTTCTTCATTGAAGGAGGAAGCATTCGAATCAAAGAGGGTAGCAACAACATGAACTGTATGAGAAACTTCTTCATCATGATCAAATACATCAGATAATGTAGAGGCCAAGAAATATTGAGAGAAAGAACAAGAGGAGATGATGGGTTTGCTCCATGCTTCATCTTTTATTTCTTGCAAACCAAAAGCTTTGTCCAAATTCTTCTAAAGCTCAAATGGATACTTAGAAGAATATATGAGATGATGTATATTTGGACACATTACCAAACATATAATTCCATAATCTCGATCACAATTATTTATCCAATCAATCTTCTCTTCATAAGACTCAGGTTCGCTCAATGCACCAATGGAGACATCAAAGAGACATTGCCTCTTCAAGTATGCGCTCATCTTTGGATTCCAATCAAGATAGTTGAAAGGAGATATTAGAGGAACCTTTTTAATCCATATAGAATTTTTTGATATGCTCTAGGAGATACTCTCTGCAACCTACAAAAACAAAACTAGGAGAAAATTTTGTAAGCTAGACAAGCTCTTCTTCAGAGAGGGATAGGAGACTCGATGCGCTCCTCAACTCTGTAGAACTTGATAAATTTTGCTACTCTGATAACATGTAGAAATAATATATAAATTCTATGAGAAATGATGCTAATAAGAATAACATCAAATAGATATTGCTACTGAGAATTCTCACAAGCATACACAGGAAAAATAGGGAGAAGAAAAGAGACTGAATCACATGAATGAAGAGATGAATATTGGTGTGTATCCTTCCATTGAATAATGATGAATAATAGTGTACATAAATAGTACATCCCTTATAATAAAATCAAGTTGTATGGAGACAATTCATAAAGCGCAAAAATGTTGACTTACCAAAATATAGCAAACCCCCATAGGTGGCTAAAGCACTTCCCAAATCTATCATGGACCTCACAAATTGGAAAAATCATGAGTGAGTTGTCAAGGAGATGGAAAAAACATGCTAATCCTAAAAAATGGAGTAAAATTCATGAACGATGGGTTGGCAACAAAAGCACCCAGTTTCTAGTTTGACTAGCTTTATCTTATCCACAGAAAAGCAGGAGAAGCAGAATAAAGCAAAATCTGTTGTAAAGTATTGTATGCTAATTTTGGAGGGTCAAAAGGTGGTCAAGATCAACCCAGAATTAGAAATAAATTATTCCTAGGATATAGATGGCATGTATTGACTTTAAGGTGCAAGTGTATGCCAACTAATTAAGCTAGTGGGTGAATAATTAATCAAATAATGATTAATTATTTTATTCTAAGTTATGAGTGGGTTTAATATATTCCAACACCCCCTATAAGTATAACTTTATTATGGTATGAAAAAAAATATAGATGCATATAGGATCCATATAGATCCCAACAACAAGGCTATGGTCACCCTTTAACAATTATTATGTCCAGAAAAGTGAGGAAAGAGGAAAAACCACATGGGGAAAATCCTCCCTCAAGATAGGAAAAGAAAAAAAATTGAAATATATATTCAACATATCTTCATATTCACTTTAATGAGCTGAATGAACTGCTTCTGGATGAAGGAATTTCTGAAGTAATCATGATCTCCATGATCATGCGCTAGAGTGTAGAACCTGCAAGAAGGAAGAGGAGAGACTCCCTGTATCTCATCAACTGATGAAGTAGGAGAATTATTTGAATGCTTCTTTCTGTTGTCAAACTCTAATATTCAAAAATAATCTGAAATGGAAAACATATTTGTGCAAACTCCTTTCCAAAGAGTACAAAAATTAAGACAATTTATTTCACACTCAATTCCTTTAATAGCTACAAAATTGTGATGTGAATCACATGTCAATCTTCCAATATGATGTAGCCCATTTCCAGATTTGATATGAGGCTGATAAAAATCTGATATATCAGAAATATTATCATATGGAACAGTAAAGACAAAGGCTTCAGTGGCTCCATGAGGATATAGGGCTAGACTAGCCTAAACTATGAGCAACTGGGGAAAACCGATAGGTGTAAACATTTGAATGATGGATGGGAATAAGATCTGAACCATAAGTGTTTAGAACAGATACAAACATTTTTAATATCAATCCAAGGATGAATAAGGTCATGGATAACCAACCACTGAAAAATAGGAAAGACTTCAAACCATGTAAGATAAATATCACTGCATATAAGACCAATGAGGAATCAACTAGTGAATTTGGGATTTGTATAGTCTTAGGATTATTCATAGGTATGGTAGATGGTATGTATGGTGGTATGATATGTGTATCAACCTGTAAATATGCTTCTAAATCAGAATCCAAAGGATCACATATAATCATATGAGTAGACTCATGGGAATACACTGGTAATGAATCCTCTGTAGGAAACAAGGAGATGTTCAAAATCTTCAATAAGGATCTGAGTATTGATTGCAAGAACAAAGGAGGAGATGTTGAATCACATGAGATCAAGTAAGGTAAGTGGTATGAAACAAATAAGTCTTGATTTGGCTAAGCAAACATCTTGGAAATCATTGGGTTGCACACCATCAATGAGAGAGGCTCTCACAAGGTGTGAAGGATCTGGCACATAGATCTCAGAATATAAGATAGGAGATTTAGAGAACAATGAATGGGTGATAGGATCATCATTAATATCAATATCATCTCCATATGCTACTTCTTTTTCATCGTTAGTATCACAAGAATAAAAATCACCTTCAAGAGACATAGAAAAAGTTGGCTCTTCAATATTTGCTTCTTCATTGAAGGAGGAAGAATTCGAATGAAAGAGGGTAACAGGAACATGAACTGTATGAGAAATTTATTCATCATGATCAACTTCATTAGAGAATGTAGAGGCCAATAAATCTTGAGAGAGAGAACAAGAGGAGATATTGGGTTCGCTCCATGCTTCATCTTCTATTTCTTGTAAACCAAAAGCTTTGTCCAAATTATTCCAAAGCTCAAATGGGTACTCAGCAGAATATATGAGATGATGTATATTTGGATACATTCCCAAACACATAATTCCATAATATCTATCACAATTGTTTAGCCAATCAATCTTCTCTTCATAAGACTCGGGTTCGCTCAATGCACCAATGGAGACATCAAAGATACATTGCCTCTTCAAATATGCGCTCATCTTTGGCTTCCAATCAGCGTAGTTGAAAGGAGATAGTAGAGGAAATTTTGAATCCATATACAATTTGTTGATATGCTCTAGGAGATACTCTCTACAACTTGCAAAAACAAAACTAGGAGAAAATCTTGTAAGCTAGGCAAGGTATTCTTCAGAGAGGGATAGGAGACTGGCTGCACTCCTTAACTCTGTAGAACTTGATATACCTTGCTGCTCTGATACCATGTAGAAATAATAGATCAATGATATGATTAATTATTCTAAGAAGAAGAACAAGAAATGGATCTTGCTACTAATAATTCTCACAAGCATACACAGGAAAAATAGAGAGAAGAAAAGAGACTAAATCAAATGAATGAAGACATGAATATTGGTGTGTATCCTTCCATTTAATAATTATGAATAATAGTGTACATAAATAGTTCATCCCTCATAGGAAAATTTATTTGTATGGAGACAACTCATAAAGCTCAAAAAGGCTGACTTACCAAAAATATAGCAAACCCCGATAGGTGCCTAAAGCACTTCCCAAATCTATCAAGGACCTTACGAATTGGAAAAATCATGAGTTACTTGTCAAGGAGATGGAAAAAACATGCTAATCCTATAAAATGGAGGAAAATTCATGAAGGATGGGTTGGCAACAAAAGCACCTAGTTTCCTAGTTTGACTAGCTTTACTTTATCCACAGAAAAGCAGGAAAAGCAGAATAAAGCATAATCTACTGTAAAGTGTTGTATACTAATTTTGGATGGTCAAAAGGTGGTCAAGATCAACCTAGAATTAGAAATAAATCATTCCTAGGATATAGATGGTGTTGTAATCTCATAGATCACATAGGGTTACCAATAATACACATTAAAACCATACAAATACAACAGAGACAAGAGATAAGAACATAGGTAGAATAACAGATTATATTATAGTGAAAGGGTCCATACAATACATAGAACTAAACTGAGTTCTTATCTGGCTCAAAATCCTAATATATATGATTGACAAAACAGTTACAAATAACTACCTGTCGGTTTGGTTAACCGACACAACCCTATGTGGCCGACCTAATCTCTAATTAGTCAGCTGATCGACTTAGTCGGCTTATCGTTTTAGTCGGCTTACCGTTGTTAGGATTATTAATCCTCCCTTGTCCAAATTTGGTCATATGTCTAAATCAGGAGTCATGTCTAAATCGGGAGTCCATCCAGTCTATTTATAGTCATTAGCACCATTGGGTCCACTTGGCCTAATTGGAGCACATGTTTTATTTACTAAAGTGTGGGGAACACTAATTGACGCTTACTGCCACTAATTGCACTTAGTTTCATTAGTTTAGGAGCCTCCTAGACCAATCCCTACAATTTAGGATCCACTAAGAGTGCCGAAACCAACCAAGGTAAGTTCAGTTCAGTTAATGACTAGTCAAGCTAAGTTAGGAGTGAGTTACATTCAGTTCTAGTCCTCTACATTCAGTTAGCACTAGGTTTACTTGACTGGACTCATGAGGTGCACATTTCTCACCTACCACAGTCAGTTAGCCTTAGTCAACACTAAATGTAACACCTGAGCTGTGTTTTAGAGCTCTGATGAACTTTGGTTATGGTTTAGGCAAGGTCAGTCAACTACCAAGTCCTCCGATAGTGATTTAGACAAGGTCTTAGTTACCTACAGTCAAGTAGAGTCTATCAATTTGAATTTCCTCATGTGGATTCAAATTTCATGTGGCTATTAAATCCATTTTACTTCATTGTAATTATTATCCGATTAATTTTTTATTAATGAAAGCATTCACAACTGCAAGCCATTTTTGCACTGTTTCATTCTTCAATTGCTGAGTAAATTGTGTTATATATTTTGTGAGTTGTGTGTTTGTCCACAGATCTATGTGCTCAATTTAATATGGTATCAGAGCCTCAGTGGACAAGACACCTCTCCTCCTCAGATCTCCAGCTGGATCATTTCTTTTTAGAAAATTGCTCCTTCCAGTACTGCACCAGAAGCGGAGAATTTACCACTTAATATCCCAAGTTAGGAAATTGTTGATCAAGATTGCTTGATCAACTATGCTGGGTGTGAAGGAAATTCCAAAAGTGCAAACTGTCAACCTTACTTTGTATGTTTGATTGTGTGACAGGTTATCAGCTTCTTCTCATTGCATTCGCTACAGCAACTCAGTCCTTCTTACTACATTCAAAATGTCTCATCCAGTGGAGCCTCTCACTCCCTTCAACTATCACCAGTGGAAGGAAAACATGGTGGTAATTCTCTGCACCAAGCAGCTCTTCAGACTCATAGAATAAATAGAGGAAGAGCCAGATTCAAATAAAGACAAAGCTAAGTACATGAACAGGCTTGATGAAGCCCATGGACACTTGCTCTCCTCAGTCTCTAAAGATCTTTGGTTCCACATCCAAGAATTGAACACTCCCAAGGAGGTTTGGGACAATCTTGCCTCCTTATTTGATAAGCAGGATGAGATGAGGATCCATTAGCTAGAAAATGATCTGATTACTCTCAATCCATCCAATTTCGATTCTCTAAATGAATTCTTCACAAAGTTCAAGAACCTGATATATCAGTTGAATCAATGCAAAGTGAAGAAGGATGAAGATCAGCTCATCCTTGCCATTCTCAAAAAGCTCAATGCGGATTACTCAGTCTTTGTATCCATCTTCCAAATAGTAAGGCTTTGTTGGAGACATTTACCACCATACACACTCTTTTCAGTCAAATTGGCCTAGTTAAACCACTATCCTAAGTATAATTGACATTAATTGACATCAGTGGAGCATTAATTGACATCATCCAGTCACACCCATGCCTACCTACAGTCAAGGAGGCTAACTTATCATTCTCCTACAGTCAAGGAGGATAATTGGAGCACTCCGGGGGTGATCTGAGTGATATTAATGCACCTAATTGCTAACTGGTGGTTACAATCAGTTCAAACAGTCAGTGAAGGTGCCTCCTCTCATTAAATATATTATTTAATGATTATTTATTATTATTTAATGATCTGGAGTCAACAGGGGCGCCTCCACCAACTTCTGATGATAAGTTCAGCTTCAGTTAACCTCATCGGGGTTCATTAATGTCATTGAGCACTAGCACTTGATGGTTGGCTTGCTATGACATGTGTTTGATCTCTTTCAGTTGAGATTTAGTCATTTATTGCACTCTGACTTCAGTTAGGGTTTGGTGAGTCAATTAGGGTTTTGGTCAAGTGGTTAACTGAGTGTGAACCAATGGCTTACAGTCAGTTAAGCCAGACTCACTCATTGAATTCGAATGACCTCCTAAGGTACTCGAATTCCTCATTGATTCAAGCAATTGCTTGACATTTTTATTGTAACTATTCATTGTTTATTGAATATACATAGAGGAAACCATTCTGGTTCCGATTAACACCATTTCTGAGTTATTTGTTAATTATTTCTTGATGAGATTGATTATTTGTTCCTAGATCAATGTGCAATATTAATAGGCTCACTAATCCAAATTGGAAGATGCCCACTCTTAATGCCTTCATCCAATCTCTTATTTCTGAGAATGATAAATTGATCCAAATGGGGATCATTCGATCTCCCAAAGATCTAGCTCTAGTTGCAAGAGGAGATAAGGTAGCAAATGATAAAGGGAAGCAAAGAGATGAGTCCCCTGTGATGAAAGAGGGGTCAAAAGAACCTTCAGGTTTGAAGAGAAGCAAGAAGAATGGCAAGGGGCTTTCATTCAGAAAGATCCTGTATGAGAAGACAACTTTATGAAATGGCTCTTCTTTTGAAGAAGCATAACATTTCTGTACCTGCTACCGCAACGAAGGATGACTCTGAAGAATAAGATGAAGAATACCAAAGGAAAGGCCATGAATTGAAGGCTTGCTGCACATTAGCACATGTCTTCCTCATTGATTCTGGAGCTTCCAACCATATGGTTTCATCCAGAGAATCATTCTCTTCTTTTCATTCCTTTAATGGTCCTAGTATTCAGATGGGAAATAACAGTAAAGTCAAAGCAAAGGGGAAGGGCTCTATCAAACTTGAACATGGAAGGTTCAAAGATGTGCTATTTGTTCCCTCCCTAGATTCAAACCTGTTATCTGTCTATCACATGACCCATACTGGATCTCCAAAGTGAGTGATCTTTGGTCCTAACTCAGTGGAGATCATAGATATCTCTACTGGGAGCATCATAGAAAAGGGTACTGCAAATCATGCTTCAAAATCATATGAGTTCTCACATTTCATTCCTCCTTCAGAACTAGTGCACTCTCAGTAGCCACTTGCAAGGGAAGGTAAAATCATTGCACCTACTTCTTTTAAAACTTCTACTAGTATTGTAGATCCATCTTTATCAGTTTGTGAGATTAAGATTCAGGGTGACTTAGATCTAGATTCAATGCCTACTTCCAAACTGGAAGCTAGGAAGATGACTGGAAACTCACCTGACACTCAGAAAGGAAAGACCCTTGCGCTATGCCATGCAATCTTACCTCCTTCAGAGAGATGCAATAAACTCCCTGTAAGATGCTATATGGCAAGGGCTCAGTCTCACTACATTAAGAAGAATGGATATGATCATACACCTCTTCATTCAACAAGAGAAAAAGTTTACATTCCTCCTTCCTTCCATCATCATTTTTGGAGAAGAAGGAGAAGTCTACATGCTAGGCTCCAAAATACCTGTGCAAAGCACACCATGCATGCTACTTCGCTACCTCACAGAGATGAAGATTGCAGCAACATATTTTCAAGTTTTTCAAACTTGAGACCTGATTCTACCTGCTTAGATAGAGGGGGGGCCTTTTTCCCATGTGGTTTTTGCCCCGTCTCCTTGTATTAAGCAGTTACTTTATTTTACTTGATGTAATGGGTGACCTATGGTCTTAGTTACCAGGTCCCACAGTTTGTCAAAGTTAGCATTCAGCGGGGGTTTTAGGATTATTAATCCTCCCTTATCCAAATTTGGTCATATGTCTAAATCAGGAGTCATGTCTAAATCGGGAGTCCATCTAATCTATTTATAGTCATTAGCACCATTGGGTCCACTTGGCCTAATTGGGGCACATGTTTCAGTTACTAAAGTGTGGGGAACACTAATTGAGGCTTACTGCCATTGATTGCACTTAATTGCATCAGTTTAGGAGCCTCCTAGACCAATCCCTACAATTTAGGAGCCACTGGGAGTGCCGAAACCAACCAAGGTCAGTTCAGTTCAGTTAATGACTAGTCAAGCTAAGTTAGGAGTCAGTTACATTCAGTTATATTCCTCTACATTCAGTTAGCACTAGGTTTACTTGACTGCACTCATGAGGGGCACATTTCTCACCTACCACAGGTAGTTAACCTTAGTCAATACTAAATGTAACACTTGAGTTGTGTTTTAGAGCTCCAATGAACTTCGGTTATGGTTTATACAAGGTCAGTTAACTATTGAGTCCTCCGATAGTGATTTAGACAAGGTCTTAGTTACCTACATTCAAGTAGAGTCTATCAATTCGAATTTCCTCATGTGGATTCAAATTTCATGTGGCTATTAAATCCATTTTACTTCATTGTAATTATTATCCAATTAATTTTTGATTAATGAAAGCATTCACAGCTGCAAGCCATTTTTGCACTGTTTCATTCTTCAATTGCTGAGTAAATTATGTGATATATTTTGTGAGTTGTGTGTTTGTCCACAGATCTATGTGCTCAATTTAATAACCGTTCTAGTTGACTTACCGACTAGCTCCTCCAACATCTCCCCCACGAACAAAATTGTTCTTCGTCCCGAAGAACAGGGAGGTACAAAAAATGCATTACATGTCTTTAAGTAGTTATTGCTATGTTTTGACCTTCATGGGCTGTGAAGTCTGATATTTGGTATTTTCTATAAACAGAATTCGACAATTGCTTCAGTTGTCACTACCAGCTGATGTTGGAATTCTGTCCAACTTTGCAGTACTTTTTGGATGTTGATTGTTAATGTTGTAAGGCTTGACAATGTCGACATCTTTTCTTGAATGGAAAGGTATGCTATCCTTTCATGTCGGGACCAAAAAACTGGTGTTTTTCTTCTGTCGTCTCTAGAATTCATTTAATTTTTGGGTAGATGATATCTATAGTTTGTCTAAGCTCGAAATTGCCTGTTGTACCCACTGGTGTGCTTGTCACTCGAGCTTCTGCAGTTTGTTTGTCTCAAGCACGATTTGATTTTCAATGGTGCTCCTAAGTGCTTCTTCTGTTCTCTTCCTCTTCTTGAGTGCTTAGATGTCTTGTCGAGTCTGTCATGTCTACTGGAAGACTTTCCCATAATAAGAAGGCCAGTCCCGGAGTACTTCTTCTGTAATGACCGACTCATCCATGTGATCTTGCAGTACTCTATATGCTTCAGAGAAAGTTGTGTGCTGTTGCATCAATAGTCGAGTTGTTTCTTCTTTTTTCTCCTCTTTTGTGTTTTGCGTCTAGTCTGTAGCACCAACACCACACTCTCAAACAACTGGTAGGATTTCTCCACCGGCTTGTCGGTGTCGACCTCTGTTGGTCTTGGTATCACAGACTACGCAAGGTTTCTGCATTTGTTTAGAAATTCAACTTGTTCTCTTTCATTATTGTCGAGCTCCTTATGTCTACTCTGGCTCCTTGTCTTTGCCTCGATGTCCAGGGTTTCTAGAAGTTGTCCCAAATCTCCATATTTCAGCTTGGTTGCGTCGACTGCAGTGGTCGACCCAAGTTAACTGATGTGGACCTTTGTCGTTTGGGCTGGATGGTCCTTCTTCTTTTTGTCTTTTTTCCTTTTGTGCTTCTGTTGTTCTGCTTGCTTTTGTACTTGTGTATCTGTGAGAGTAAGATTTTTTGGCAATGGGTTTTTTGGTTGCCGTCCTGCAGTGGTTGGGGGAATTTCTAGTTGGGTCATCTGGACGAGTGCTGCAGCTGGGTGTGTATCTGGTTGATTTTGTACATAGGGTCCAGATACGGAGGTTGTTGGTACTGATGGTTGTGGCCGAGGTGGCTCTGATGCTGTTGGTTCGGGTGCAAGTTTTGGGTTGGGGGATGGTGGTGGTGATGGTGATGGTGATGGTGAATGGTTGGGTGTGATTGGAGTGGTGGGGATGTGGTTGAATGTCGGGTCGTGAATTTGTGGAGGTGAATCTTCCTAAAGTTCGGAGAACAATTCATAGATTTCTTGATTTATTTATTCCATGTTCTCTTCTTCCTCATTTCTTGTTGGTTCACTGGCTGGTGGGGGGGGTTCAGGTTCATTTGGAATGAGGGATGTAGTCTAACTTGCAACAACTTCATCTTTCTTGTTAGGATTTCTTTGAAATGTCGAACTCAAAATTGCAACAGTCCTCGGCCTCTGGGGTACTTGGCCAGGTTGAGGAGTGGGCAGTCTAGATCCACCATCTTTGAACAAAGGGCACTTGGTGGTGATCTTCTATACTGAGGTGAGTAACTCAGGAAATTTCTTGATGTACACCTGGAAGTATCTATCTCGGTCGAACCCTTCCTTCAAGGTTTCTGGCATAACATTCTTTCATATGTTGATTGGGCTTATGGAAGGAGGATCTGGAATTGTTTCTTGGGTTATTTTGGTCGGAGACGGGGGTGGGGGTGTAGACATGAGATCAACAACATTCTCAGATGTTGAGGTATTTGTGCTTTTTTCCTTTTTCAGTCGACCCTGTTGTGCTCCCGCTTCGACAAATTTCTAGAAATGTGCTTCCACCGGGATTTTATTCACAACGGCGTCTTCGATGATGTCGACCGCCGTGACTACTAATTCATATTCATATTCTGATGATTCCATGATGATAATCTTGCGCTTTCCTTTCCCCTGCTCCTACTCTTGTCTTCTTTTCCTTTTCCTCGAGGTTGCTATCTCCTTCAATAGTTTGCGGATGTTTTCTTTGGTTATAGCATACTCAAGGTTTTCAGTTTCTATCTCTCCCCTTTGTTGTTGAGACGAGAGGATGCTTTCTTCAGCTGGATTAGTTACCTATTGTTCTATCTATGTCTCTTCCCTTTGGGTTGTCGGTGGTTTGATTGTAATTTGCAGTTGACCAGTGCCTTCTATTGGTGTCTATTCCGACACAAATGTGCTGATGTATAATCGGAGCTCATAATATTCTTCTTTTTCTTGGTCTGTTATTGGCTCCTCTAATGATAGGTATATCTCTTTGGCCTGTCAAGCTAGCTCCTGAAAGATCTCTTCGACTGTTGGGTAGTAGTCGAGAGTCTTTGCTTTTGCCTTGGCGCCTTGCATATACCACACCGCAGTATGGTCGAGTTCTAACTGTATGTGGGCAGTTTTGGCCAAACTTCGTCGGATGTTCTGGGGCACCCTCCATCTGGTCGTTTGGATTTTCAGCTGTTGGAACCAGTTTTCCAACAACACTTTTCCTTTTGCTAGTTCCTTCATTGTTCTAGTTTGGGAAAACGGTTTGAATCTCCACATATGGAATTTCGTGGGTTCTTGAAACTGCTTGTCCCCGACAGGACACAAGTAATACATGACTATCCATATCATAAGAGATGGGAACCTTATAATCCCTCCCAAATCCTGGCATTTTTCACAGATGCCTTTGAGCATGTCTGCGACGTACTCAGCCCATCTGTAGATTTTCCCTGTGTCGGCAATGGTATCCACTGCCTCCAACATATCTAGTTTTAGGTCACTTCCTCGACCTGTCGATGTAAGCCCAGTGGCTATGATTTTAGCCACAATTTGTGGTGTTCGGGCTTGTATTTGGCTAATCATTATCCCTTTGGAGTTTTTGCCTGATGATGATCCAGTTAGTTCCTCTACCAGCCCTTCTTTTATGCTGACTGGTACTGGGTCACCTTGGTTTGATAAACCAGTCAATTTATAGATTGCTTCACTGGATATTTCAACTGGTCTATCGAAGTAAAATCTGTCATTGTGGTATCGGCTTATGATGAGTTTCACTATTGTTTCCTTTGTGCCTCCAAAACTGGCCATGTACGGTGCGTTTATGTAGTTCACAATAGTATTGTGATTTATTTTCTCTGCAGTTGGGGTAGGCTTTTTGTTGATATAGGCCCATTCTTTGATCTCGGCCCATAGTTTCGCTCATGAGCTCTCCTGAACCTTAGTGTTCTTGATGTTTCTAAGTCTCTTTATTAATGGTGTCTCCGCAGTTTGTAGTTCTTTAGACTTGGTTGCAGCTCTGGTTTGTTTTGGCACCATTTTGTCAGTTTGCTGGTCAACATTACTTCGATATTCTCGGATTTCAGTCTTCTGGTTGCTAAGTTTCTCTCTCTTTCTGAAATACTATAAATGATCCTTTTGCGGTCTAGTATTTATAGTTGATGCATTTAACGTTTCTGTCGAGGGGTGTATTAATGGCGGACATGATGGTTCAGCATGAACACTTGAGTTTGCGTTAATGGTGATTTGATTTTGGCACTCGTAGTCATGAAGACGTGATGTGACTTTCAAGGTTGTTGGTCGATGTCAATCATGTGAGCGGTCGATGGTGTTATGTTGATGGGCGTGATGTCGGTTGTCGAAGTGTTGATTCCCTGTCATACTTTTTTATGGATATCAGTTCTATTTTGCTTTTTGGATTTTTTTTTTCAGATTTTTATAGCTTTTGTTTAACCGTTATGGTCGTTATATGATTTTTTTTATTTTTTATTTTTTTCAAACTGTTTTAGTTTTTGTACCGCTTTAGTCGGGCATAATTAACAAGTTTCTGAAATACTATGCCTTGTAACATCCTTAGTCGGACTGATCTGTTGGCATGAATATCTTCGAAAACATAGAGTCACATCCACTCTGTATGCAGCTTTTTGGGTTTCCCTTTTACTCAACTGTTGTATAGCAAAGCAAGGTCCCCTACCGACAGGTTTTTGTTTTTGATGTTGCGATTGTGCCATGCTTTTTGTTGTTGTTTCTAGATTTCTTGATCTTGTAGAGCGATCAGTCGGTGTTCTTCCAGTTTACTTAATTGCATCAGTCGGTCCTTTCTTCCTTCTTCGACATCGACATGTAAAATCTCCGCGATAATAGGTGTTTGTTGTCGAAATTGTAATGGAACTACTGCTTCTTGTCCATAAACTAATCGAAATAGTGTTTGGGCAATTAAAAGCTTGTATGCTATTATGTACGCCCATAGTACTGCAGGTATCTTTTCACCCCATTCGTCTTTGTTGGTGTTACATATTTTTGTTAGTCCTTTTGTTAATGTTTTGTTAAATGCTTCAATTGCTCCATTCGACTGAGGGTGGTAAGCTGTACTCCGATTGTGGTCGATTTGGAACTGATATGTTAGTGTTTTAATAGTTTTATTAATAAAGTGTGTTCCTTGGTCATTGATTAGGGTTAGTGGACATCCAAATCGGGTAATGATATTTTCATAGATAAATTTGGCAGTTATCTCACTGGAACATGTGTCGACTGGTTTTTCCTCTGCCCATTTGGTTACGTACTCGACTGTAGTTATTATGTACCTTGCACCTGTTATTTTTGCTGGTATGGGAAATGGTCCTATGAAGTCGATGGCCCAAATTTCAAATGGCAAGCTGGGGTTTACTGATATCAAGGGAATTTCTGTACTAGGAAGAGGTCGACCCAGCTGTTGTCATCTGTCACATTGGCTTACAAACCTTTTACAGTCTCTATGAAGTGTCAGCCACCATAACCCTGATTGTTGGATTTTCTTGGCAGTTATGTTTGCTTGAAAATGTCCTCCTACAGGTCCATAATGTGCTTCATACATAATATTATTTCTTTCATGTTCTATTACACACCTTCTGAGGATGTCGTCTAAACCCATTTTATATAAGAATTCATTTATGAGACTATATGGTGTAGCTTTCATGGCTAAGATTTGTTTCTTCTTCATACTCATGCCTTCTGGTGCTTGTCCATCTTCTAAAAACCGAGCTATTTCCTCTAACTTTGTTGGGACTGCTTCTATTCGAAATAAATGTGCATCTCGTAAGTCGTCTTCGACTCCTGTCGGTTCCTCTCCTGTGTCAATTCGGGATAAGTGGTCGGGACCGACATTTAATTTTCCTGGTCTGACAACGATTTTGAATTCAAATTAGTGGAATAGAAGTAGCCATCGACAGATTCTCCCATGGTGTAAAGGCTTATTTATGAGATATTTTAGTGCTTGGTGGTCGATATAAAAGATAAATGGATTAGCTAGTAGATAGTGTCGATATTTTTGTAGTGCGAAGATCAATCTTAATGCTTCTCTTTCTGTTGTCGAATAGTTTCTTTCTGCTTTATTTAATTTTTTGCTGCTATAAACTATAGGGTAGTCCATTCCATCATCTCCTGGTTGAGTTAGGATTGCTCCTATTGCCAGGCCTGATGCGTCGATGTGTACATGGAATTTAGTCAACCAGTTTGGAAACCTTAGGATGGGTGCTTCGACTAGCTTTCTTTAGTTTTTCAAATGATATGTTTCATTCCTCTGTCCAGTCGAACTCCTTATCTTCTCTTAATAGTTCTTCCAATGGGTAGGTGATGTCTGAATAGTATCTTATGAATTTTCTGTATTATCCTGTATGACCAAGTAATACCCTGACTTGTTTCGGGTTCACTGGTGGTTTTAAGTTGAGGATAATTTTTATTTTTGCAAAGTCGACCTTAATGCCTTCTTTGCAGACAATGTGTCCTAACAATATCCCTATGGGGGTCAGAAATATGCACTTCTTGATGTTCAAAGATAGCTAGATTTGTCGGCATCGTTCCAACATAAGCCTTAGCCATTTGCAATGATATTTTAACATATAGTATATTGTCCAATCATCAAAGTATACTTCCATTGTTTTGTAAATATATTCTTGAAATGTTTTGACCACAATTCTGGAAAATACTGCAGGTGTGTTTTTTAGTCCAAAAGGCATAACCCTGTAAGCAAATGAGCCAAATTCACATACGAATGTTGTATTTTTCTGATCTTCTTTGGCTATTGGTACTTGGTTATAACCTGAGATTCCATCTGTAAACGAGTAGCATTCATGTCCTGCAACCTCATTTAAGATTTCATCTGCATAAGGAGTTGGAAATGGGTCTGTTAATGTAACTTTATTTAGCTCTCTGAAGTCGACACAATTTATTAGCTTGGTTGGATCGTGTTTCTTTGGTTGAACAACCATTGGACTTTCCCATTCTGATTGATCAATAGGGTAGATAATACCTGCTGCAAGCATGTTATCAATCTCCTTCTTGACTATCTCTTTGTATTTATTAGTTATTTTACATGGTCTTTTCTTTACAGGTCGTATATCAGGTTTAATGTCGATCTTCATTTCACCCATTTCATGGACTAAACCTTTGAGATATTTGTAATCTCTGGAAAATACATCCTGAAACTCTTTTAAAAAGTTCACTATTTCTGTCATTTGTTCTTCATTCCAGTAGTCTCCAATTTTAGCCATTTTTGGTCGGTCATCACTTGAGATGTTGAATTCTTTAGTTTTGACTTTAGCATCTAGCCATTCTGGTGCTTTGGCTTCATTGATTGGTTGAATCCCTTCTTTAAACTGTGAAAATGTAGCAGGAAAGTCTGCTGCAGTCATTCAGTCGATGTCTTCTTTGTCGGTTGTCTCGACTTTGAGCACTGTACGAATTGGTTTTGTTATTTCGACATGGTTTGATTTCCATATAAATATTTTCCCTTCTGGATTTTCATTTTCCATCTATGGTATTGTCCCAATTTGTATATTATTGCAGTTTATTGTCGGTCGACTGTATTTTAGGATTTTGTTTTTTGTTATTTTTATAAATGCTTTGATCTGTTTTGTTGTTTCGACCAGATTCTCATATTGTGGTATAAAGTTGAAATCTTTTATAAAATTCTCTTTGAGTTCATGCCATAGGAATGTTTCACCTCGAGCTTCTTCCATTTTGTACTATTTGTTTGGTAAGTTGGCGAGCGTTGATGGAAACAAGTGTGGCCATGTACGTTCATCCTTATACCCAAGTCTTTTCCATTCTTTTTCACATGTCCTTATGTGGTCTTCTGGATCATGTCCTTGGATGAACATAGGTATTTGGGCTTGATTGGTTAACTTTTTTCCTCCAAATATTTCTATGAATAAAGTTGAAGCTGTTGTCCATGTCTGCAGTATTGATTGATGGGTATCCCACCATCTAATAGCTTGTCCTATAAAAGTTTCCACTAAGCTTTGTAGTCGGCCATGTTCACCAATGTTTCTGGATACTTGTTCTATATGCATGACTGGTGATTCTCTTTCTTTGTACCTTGGTATTTGTGTACTATTTATATTTATTAGTTTTGAGGTAGGATATTCCCTAGTTTTCTTTTCAAATATTTTTGGGATGGTGGACACCAAGAAACACTGTTGGATTTATTTTTTCTGCACTTTTTGAATAGTCCAGCAACCTCTTGCTTGTGTTTCGTAGTTCTCGACTTCCCAATCATATAGTTCTGCGTCTGAATTGTATCCTACTGAATCTTGGTTTCCTAAGTAAAGTTCACCATAGACATTAGGTTTTGTGTAATCTTCATTATTCTGTATCTGATATAGTTGTCGGATGTCAACTTCTTCGTCAATCGGTTTTGTCCAAGGTTCTCCTTGGGATGGATGATTAGGTACAATGACCTTTTGTCCATTTCCTTTTAATTTTATTATTTCTTTGTCTAAGGATATCAATGCTTTCATTTTTCTTCCCCAAGTTCGACCTACTAATGTTGGGAAGGAGCTGGATCCTTCCTTAGGGTCAATAATTTCAAAGTCAACTTTGGTCGATATTCCTTTTATTATCGTGTCGACATTCTCCACACTTCGATAGGTTCAATTAGGCCTTGGTTGGCTAATTTCAGGTATATTCCTGACTTGTATAGTCGAGGTCTACCCAATTGTTCCCGAGTGTCTCGATTCATAATATTTACCTATGATCTGAAGTCAAGCACAACTTGTCAGACATGGTACCCTTCAATTTCTAGGTCAACAAGTGGGTTGGCATCACTTTTATCTTTTTGGTTTAGGTTGCAGATATTCTTTGTTTTTTTTTTTAGTGTTATTGTTGTGTTTTATTTTATACTATAAGTCGATGAATTGAGATACTGTTTTATCTTTTTGTACTAAGTGTATTAACTCCTTTACTGTGTCTTATCGATTATCGTCCTCTTCTTCCTGTCGAGCAAATTCTCTAAATACATTTGTTGCATCTTTATACATTTTTTGTTGTTTAATTGGATCAGGATAATCATTCTTTTATTTTATTTTGCTTATTCGTGGGTTATCATTCCCAAATTTTGTCCCTTTTCGGGTTACGATATGCAAGTTCTTCGTATTGATAATATCATGTTTTTGTACGCACGACAAGACATTAACATTTTTAATTTTATTTATTTTTTCAAGCATAGTAGGGCAATCCTCTAATGAGTGATCCCCTACTCCACAACTAGTACTGAATTTTAAGTCAGTTGTGTCCTTGTATGGACAGTCTGCATATCGGTGTCCTTATTTGTAACATGTGAAACATTAGATGGGCCGACGTGGTCGGTTGTCGCGATTCCCAGGGAATCAACCTCAACCTCCATATCCTCCACGTCGTTTGTCGAATTGGCACTCATATCGATGAACTTCGTACCTTTGACTATTCTTATCGTTTTGCACATTGTTTTGTTGCTCATTGTTCTACGCGACTACGTGGTAGTTTTGTCGGTTTTTTAGGTTTAGGTGGAAGTCAGCCGTGGCGTGATTCTTCATTTCACAGATAGCACACCAAGATGATTGACCATTTTTCATGTTAAATGGGAAATATTTCGTCGTTTGTTCTCCGTGTTCTTGGCAGATGTCACAAAAACACTTTGTTTGCACAAATTGAACGTCCTGTCGGCTGATATCCTATCGACAATTATCTTTTGAATGTCCGGTCGTTGAGCATTTCGTGCACCAGATGTCCTCACTCTTAAGGTTTAGCTCTTTTAAATATTTCTACACGATCTCGAGTCGTTCTTCCAGTCTATTATCTGTGGGGAATGCTAGAAAGTATTCATCCATCTCTACTTGTAAGGCTTTAGTCAGTGCATCTTCGTATGTTTTGAATGTCTCCAGGCTTATATGCCGCTGAATTTTATATGAAATACCTGCAAGAAACCACTGAATTAGCAATTGTTCATCAATTACGTAGTCCAATTGGTTGATAATATCCTTCCAGCATTTGTCGTACTCTCGAATGGATTCTACTGGCTTTTGCGAAGTTGTTTTTAACTATTTAGCTGCCAGATGTTTAGCATCTAGAGTTTTAAAAAATGATAGAAATTGCGTTTTAATTTCTGCCTTGGATGCATTGGGGGTTCTCTCATAAAATGTCATATACCAAGTCAGAGCTCTTTTCCTCAATGCACCAGCGAACTGTGCCATCTTTCTATCTTCTGTTGTAACCCGGTTGGCCTCCCATGTCGACTCGCAGATGAACCAATGTCATATGGGATCTTCGTTTCCCTCATATAGAGGGATATGCGCTGATCCATGACCCATTTCGGATTCGTTGTCACTGTATTCTTCAGGAGGTGGTGGTGGTGGGGGTGGGGGTGGGGGTAGTGGGATGTTTTGTTTATCCTTTTGTGTAGAAATTTTGTCGACAGAACTCTCGTTTCCATCGGTTGTTTTGTTTGTCATTTCTTCTCCGACAAACAGTCGGTCGGGGTTGACTTCTCCTGTCGATGTCCAACTACAATTATTTGTCTCTAGTTTAGATTTTTCTGTTTTCTCCAAAGCTATATTTGGCAGGGGGGTGCTCCTTCATGTGTCAAATAAAGTAAGTGGATACTTTAGTTGGAGGGGTACACTTGAAGCGTGACCCAATTTCCTTCTTTTGGTTGATGGATAAGTAGATGATTATCAATTTTTATCTCATCATCTAGTCGGCTCTATATACCAAACTCACCAGCTCTTAGTATGAGGTCCTCTTCGACAATGGCTTGTATCCTGGTACTCAGATTCATTGGAGGTAGAGGTCTTACCTCCTGGGGAACTTCTATTTGGAGAGCTTATCATTGCTCTATCCACAAATCTTCTTCCATAGGTGACGATTCTTCTTCCATGCCTTCTTCTTGTCGGTCATGACCTGACCCTGGTGGATTTCTCTCTTGGTCTACCACCCTAGTATTCATTCCTCTTTGTAGTGCTATAACTCTTTCTCTTATTTCTTCCCTTCTTTGCAGCCTCTTCTCTCTCTCTATTTTCTGTAAATATGTCTTACCTTTGTGTGACATTGTCCATTCGATTTCCTTTTTAGGTCAACTTTTCATCGCTAGTGATGGTATCTCTTTTTAGTCGACTAGAATCCTCTCCACTTTACCCTGACATATGACCAGCTACCCCCCCATAGCCTACCCGATGCTTTAGAAAGCTCGGATATTTTTGTTTACTTGCTTAGGAAATATTCCCACTCCCTTTCAGCAATGAATTTCTCCCACTTCCTTTGTTTCTCCACCCAGTTAGTATTTTGTGGCAGTTCGCGTAGTAATGGATGAGGTTTGACAATATGACCCACTCCTTTTTCTATCAGAAACTTGAACAACAAGGTCGGTAAGGAACACATGAATTGCTCAGTAAGGTCTGTATAGAATTTCTTCTGAATGGTTTCCACCGAAGTTTTTTATTCTATAGCTTGTTCCTCACAGAATTCATCGGTGATCTTTTCAAACCACTTCGACAGGTTTGTCCTTCCCCCTCGAATCAGTTTTTCTAGCAGCTGTTGGTCTTTAGTCGCTTCCAGCTTTTTCATCCAAAAGTTTTTTCAAGAGCTGGGGTACCGATTCTACAAACTTATCATGGGTTTCAGTAAAAAACTTTCTTTTTCTTGAGCAGTCGTTAATCTATTTATCTATGCCTAATTATGCAAATAATTTGCTACCTTACACTCCCACTAGTCCCTAATCTCCTGTTCTGATATCATCTGCTTGTATTCATCTCAGATATGTACTACCAGAAATGGAACCAATGTTGTAATCTCATAGATCACATAGGGTTACCAATAATACACATTAAAATCATACAAATACAACAGAGACAAGAGACAGATGGCATGTATTGACTTTGAGGTGCAAGTGGATGCCAACTAATTAAGCTAGTGGGTGAATAATTAATCAAATAATGATTAATTATTTTATCCTAAGTTATGATTGGGTTTAATAGATTCCAACACCCCCCTATAATTCTAACTTTAAGATAGTATGAAAAAAAATATATATGCATATAGGATCCATATAGGGCCCAACAAGAAGGCTATGGTCACCCTTTAACAATTATTATGTCTAGAAAAGTGAGGAAAGAGGCAAAACCACATGGGGGAAATCCTCTCTCAAGATAGGAAAAGGCACAAAATTTGAAATATTTCTTCGACATATCTTCATATTCACTTTAATGAGCTGAATGAACTACTTCTGGATGAAGGACTTGCTGAAGAAATCATGAACTCCATGATCATGCGCTAGAGTGTAGAACCTAGAAGAAGGAAGAGGAGAGACTCTTGATATCTCATCAACTGATGAAGTAGGAGCATTATCTGAACACTTCTTTCTATTTTCAAACTCTAATCTACAAACATAATTTGAAATGGAAAAAATATCTACGGAATACTCCTTTCCAAAGAGTACAAAAATTAAGACAATTTATTTCACACTCAATTCCCTCAATAGCCGCAAAATTGTGATGTGAATCACATGTCAATATTCAATTCCGATGTAGCACCTTTCCAGATCTGATATGAGGCTGATAAAACTCTGATATATCAGAAATATTTGCATATGGAACAGCAAAGACAAAGACTTCAGTGGCTCCATGAGGATATAGGGATAGACTAGGAAAACTATGAGCAACTGGGGAAAACTGATAGGTGTAAAAATATGAATGATGGACGGGCATAAGATCTGAACCATAAGTGTTTAGAACAGATCCAAACATGGTTAATAGCAGTCCAAGGATTACTAAGGTCATGGATAAATAGCCACTGAAATATAGGAAATACTTCAACCGAAGTAAGATAAATATCACTGCATAAGAGACCAATGAGGAATCAACTAGCGCACTTGGGATTTGTATAGTCTTAGGATTATTCAAAGGTATGGTAGATGGTATCGATGGTGGTATGATATGTGTATAAACCTAAAAATATGCTTCTAAATCAGAATCCAAAGGATCACATATAAGCATATCAGTAGACTCATGGGAATACACAAGTAATGAATCTTTTGTATGAAAGGAGGAAAGAACGAGATGTTCAAAATCCTCAAGAAGGAACTTAGTATTGATACCAAGAAAAAAGGAGGAGATGCAGAAGCACATGAGATCAAGTAAGGTAAGTGGTATGAAACAAATAAGGCTTGATTTGGTGAAGCAAACATCCTAGAAATCACTGGGTTGTGCACCATCAATGAGAGAGGTATGCATAAGGTGTGAAGGATCTGGCACATAGATCTTAGAATCTAAGATAGGAGATTTAGAGAACAATGAATGGATGATAGGATCATAATTAATATCAATAGCAGATCCATATGCTACTTCTTTTTCATCATTAGTATCACAAGAAGAAAAATCACCTTCAAGAGACACAGAAAAAGTTGGGTCTTCAATATTTGCTTCTTCATTGAAGGAGGAAGCATTGGAATGAAAGAGGGTAGCAGCAACATGAACTGTATGAGAAAATTATTCATCATCATCAACTTCATCAGAGAATGTATACGCAAATAAAACTTGAGAGAGAGAACAAGAGGAGATGTTGGGTTCACTCCATGCTTCATCTTCTATTTCCTGCAAACCAAAAGCTTTGTCCAAATTCTTCCAAAGATTAAATGGATACTCAACAGAATATATGAGATGATGTATATTTGGAGACATTACCAAACACATAATTCCATAATCTCTATCACAATTGTTTATCCAATCAATCTTCTCTTCATAAGACTCAGGTTCACTCAATGCACCAATGGAGACATCAAAGAGACATTGCCTATGCACTCATCTTTGGCTAACAATCAACAAAGTTGAAAGGAAATTGTAGAGGAACTTTTGAATCCATATAGAAGTTGTTGATATGCTCTAGGAGATACTCTCTGCAACCTGTAAAAACAAAACTAGGAGAAAATCTTGTAAGTTAAACAAGCTCTTCTTCAGAGAGGGATAGGAGACTGGAAGCACTCCTCAACTCTATAGAACTTGATAAGCCTTAATTCTCTGATACCATGTAGAAATAATAGATCAATGATATGAGGAATTATGCTAAGAAAAAGCACAGGAAATATATCTTGCTACTAAGAATTCCCACAAACATACATAGGAAAAATAGAGAGAAGAAAAGAGATGAATCACATGAATGAAGAGATGAATATTGGTGTGTATCCTTCCATTTAATAATAATGAATCATATTGTACATAAATATTACATCCCTCATAGGAAAATATAGTTGTATGGAGACAACTCATAAATCTCAAAAAGGATGACTTACCAAAATATAGAAAACCCCCATAGGTGGGTTAAGCACTTCCCAAATCTATCAAGGACCTCACGAATTGGAAAATGCATGAGTGAGTTTTCAAGGATATGGAAAAAACATGATAATCCTAGAAAATGGAGGAAAATTCATGAAGGATGGGTTGGCAACAAAAGCACCCAGTTTTCAAGTTTGACTAGCTTTACCTTATCCATAGAAAAGCAGGAAAAGCATAATAAAGCAGAATCTGATGTAAAGTGTTGTATACTAATTTTGGATGGTCAAAATGTAGTCAATATCAACCTAAAATTAGAAATAAATCATTCCTAGGATATATATGGCATGTATTGACTTTAAGGTGCAAGTGGATACCAACTAATTAAGCTAGTGGGTGAATAATAAATCAAATAATGTTGAATTATTCTATCCTAAGTTATGAGTGGGTTTAATATATTCCAAAATCCCCTATAAGTATAACTTTATGATGGTATGACAAAAAATATAGATCCATATATGATCCATATAGGGCCCAGAAACAAGGCTATGGTCACCCTTTAACAATTATTATGTCCAGAAAAGTGAGGAAAGAGGCAAAACCACATGAGGAAAATCCTCCCTCAAGATAGGAAAAGGCACAAATTTTGAAATATGTCTTCAACATATATTCATATTCAATTTAATGAGCTGAATGAACTACTTCTGGATGAAGGACTTGCTGAAGAAATCATGAACTCCATGATCATGCGCTAGAGTGTAGAACCTCCAAGAAGGAAGAGGAGAGAATCCTTGTATCTCATCAACTGATGAAGTAAGAGAATTATCTAAATGCTAATTTATGATGTCAAAATATGATCTGTAAACATAATCTGAAATGTAAAATAGATATGTGCATACTCCTTTCCAAAGAGTACAAAAATTAAGACAATTTATTTCACACTCAATTCCCTGAATAGCTGCAAAATTGTGATGTGAATCACATGTCAATATTCCAATCTGATGTAGCACCTTTCTAGATATCATATGAGTCTAATAAAAATCTCATATATCATAAATATTATCATATGGAACAGCAAAGACAAAGGCTTCAGTGGCTCCATGAGGATATAGGGCTAGACTAGGAAAACCATGAGCAACAGGGGAAAAATGATAGGTGTAAAAATATGAATGATGGATGGTCATAAGATCTGAACCATAAGTGTTTAGAAAATATCCAAACATGTTTAATATCATTCCAAGGATGACTAAGGTCATGGATAACCATCCACTCAAATATAGGAAAGACTTCAAACCATGTAAGATAAATATCACCGCACAAGAGACCAATGAGGAATCAACTAGTGCACTTGCGATTTGTATAGTCTTAGGATTATTCAAAGGTATGGTAGATGGTATGGATGGTGGTATGATATGTGTATCAACCTGAAAATATGATTCTAAATCAGAATCCAAAGGATCACATATAAGCATATCAGTAGACTCATGGGAATACACTTTTAATGAATCCTATGTATGAAAGGTGGAAAGAAGGAGATGTTCAAAATCTTCAAGAAGGCTTTGAGTATTGATGCCAAGAAAAAAGGAGGAGATGCTGAAGAACATGAGATCAAGTAAGGTAAGTGGTATGAAACAAATAAGGTTTGATTTGGCTATACAAACATCTTGGAAATTACTAGGTGGTGCACCAACAATGAGAGAGGTATGCACAAGGTGTGAAGGATATGGCACATAGATCTCAAAATATAAGATATGATATTTAGATAACAATGAATGGGTGATAGGATAATAATTAATATCAATATCATATCCATATGCTACTTCTTTTTCATCATTAGTATCACAAGAAGAAAAATCACCTTTAAGAGACACAGAAAAAGTTGGCTCTTCAATATTTGCTTCTTCATTGAAGGAGGAAGCATTCGAATGAAAGAGGGTAGTAGAAACATGAAATGTATAAGAAACTTCTTCATCATGATCAAATTCATCAGAGAATGTGGATTCCAAGAGATATTGAGAGAGAGAATAAGAGGAGATGTTGGGTTCGCTCCATGCTTCATCTTCTATTTCCTGCAAACCAAAAGCTTTGTCCAAATTATTCCAAAGCTTAAATGGATACTCAGCAGAATATATGAGATGATGTATATTTGGAGGCATTCCTGAACACATAATTCCATAATCTCTATCACAATTTTTTATCCAACCAATCTTATATTCATAAGACTTAGGTTCTCTCAATGCACCAATGGAGACATCAAAGAGACATTGCATCTTCTAGTATGTGCTCATCTTTGGCTTCCAATCAGCATAGTTGAAAGGAGATAGTAGAGGAATTTTTGAATCCATATAGAATTTGTTGATATTCTCTAGGAGATACTCTCTACAACCCGCAAAAACAAAACTAGGAGAAAATCGTTTAAGCTAGACAAGCTCTTCTTCAGGGAGTGATAGGAGACCGTATGCGCTCCTCAACTCTGTAGAACTTGATAACCCTTGCTTCTCTAATACCATGTAGAATTAATAGATCAATTATATGAGAAATGATGCTAAGAAAAAGCACAGGAAATATATCTTGCTACTAAGAATTCTCACAAGCATACATAGGAAAAAAGAGAAGAAAAGAGACTGAATCACATGAATGAAGAGATGAATATTGGTGTGTATCCTTCCATTGAATAATGATGAATAATATTGTACATAAATAGTACATCCCTCGTAGGAAAATTGAGGTTTATGGAGACAACTCATAAAGCTCAAAAAGGCTGACTTACCAAAAATATAGCAAACCCCCATAGGTGGCTAAAGAACTTCCCAAATCTATCAAGGACCTCACAAATTGGAAAAAACATGAGTGATTTGTCAAGGATATTGAAAAAACATGATAATCCTAGAAAATGGAGGAAAATTCATGAAGGATGGGTTGGCAACAAAAGCACCCAGTTTCCTAGTTTGACTAGCTTTACCTTATCCACAGAAAAGCAGGAAAAGCAGAATCTATTGTAAAGTGTTGTATACTAATTTTGGATGGTCAAAAGGTGGTCAATATCAACCCAGAATTAGAGATAAATCATTCCTAGGATATATATGGCATGTATTGACTTTAAGGTGCAAGTGGATGCCAACTAATTAAGCTAGTGGGTGAATAATTAATCAAATAATCATTAATTATTTTATCCTAAGTTATGAATGGGTTTAATATATTCCAACACAACCAATGAAATACATACAAGACATAAAATCAACATTTAAAAGTGACATATCATTGGAAACTAGGAAATTTTGAGATTTTCCAACTAGTGAACTTGAGGGTTGTCAAGTCTTTTGGTCATGAAATGGTTGCGGAAATGATTATATGACTATAATAGGATATATAGAAGCCTATATCTCACCTTAAAAATCAGAATGGGAAATATCTGATTGGATTGGGAAAGATCTTTCAGAAGACTAATCAGAAACTAGAAAAAAAATGACTATTTTGGGGAGGACGCTTTGGTAAACTGATTGGGGTTTTTTCCAAGGAGTGAATGGACGATTCAGATTATGATATATCAGAAGGTAAATCAGAAATAGATCCATCAGAAACAAATATATCAGAAATGTGTTTTACCCATGCACTCAATGCATGCTCAGGCTTACCACTTCCTTGCTTGCGCTCCCATCCTCTTGCAAAATATGGAAGATCAATATTGTTCTCCTCAAGCAGTTTGGTCATAATGTCCATATTATTTCTGAAGTAATATATTTCAATATGTGAACCTCTACAATAACCACATGTGGGTCTCTCTCTCTTGTTTGTCCTCCTGAATCTCAAACTCCTATCAGTAGAGTTGGAGCTTTTTGAACTTGATTGCTTCTTCTCTTTCTCTTTTTGCTTCAAATATTTATTCTTTCCTTTGGCTTGATTTGATACACCAAATTCAAGGGCTTGTTCTTTGGTGGACTTTATGGTAACCATTTGTATGAGCTTTTCCTACTCCTGAGTCAAATACTCCATGAAGTCTGCTAGCGCAGGCATCCTCCAATTTCTAGATGTAAGCTTGCTTGAGTGGAATATAGAAACATACACAGAATACTTAGGCCCTAGATTAGAAAGGATGGAAAATATAAGTTGATCAACTTTCTTCTCTATGCCAAACTGTTTTAGCTGAAGTACCAGTGCTTTGAACTTGGTAAAGAAGTTTTCAATATTCTCATAGTGATTTTTTTTTTGTAAATAAAAGATGTATTAATGCTTAAAAATGGTTACAGTGGAGCCACAAAACCACAGGCCTATGCCATCCTGCTCATAATTCTTCCCTTCTCATTTACATTCAATCCACTAGAAATCCCCTAACCCAAAAACCGGGAGAGTTCCCTCTATGGAGATCTCAATCCCTGAAGAACAAACATATCTATCATCCTAAGAGCTAAAAACATGCAGATAACAAGACTAAATAGACCTACATGTAGAATACATAGCTGCATAGACACAGATAGAAAAACAAAAGTGATCTCGTCGGGGGCTCAAGGAAGCGCTGGGGACCCTGGGCTTGGGCCTTCAAATTGGCTTCGTCCTCTCGGAAGCAGAACCGCTTCGACCCTATACACCTATGGATTAGTGTAGATGTTCCTTCTACTTGCGCGGCGACTAGACCCCCCCCACCAAATGATGCTCCATCCCCGAGTGATATAATGCAATACCTAGGTAGGAAGCAATCTGTTCCACCTTTTGATGCATGAGACAGCAGTCTAAGCTGAGAGCTTCGACCTTCCTGTGAATATCCTGACATTCTTCATTGTGTTCCTTCCAAGCCTTGACTGGCTCTTCATCTCCCTCCTTCTTTGCCATCATCTCTGCAAACTTCTCCTCCACTTTTGTTGCTGCACTGAGGTTCGACTGGGTGACCAAATTCATGAGAACCCAGTATATCATCACCAACCTGTCATGGGTCGAGGCTCTTCCCACAGTGGATCCAAGGTCAGAGATCCAACCATCCACCTCCTCGGGGACCTCCTCAATTAGCATAGACTTCACCTGGTCCCAGAGCGCTTTACCCAGTTCTCCATTGCAATTCTAGTAATGAACATGATTCAGTCTTTGAATGCCTCTACAGCTGCTTCAGCCTGCAATTGTGCCCTAGTCGCCACTCTCTTCCCCTCTTGGATGATATTTTTACCTTTTCCTCAGCTTACAACCAGTCCCATACTGCCCCCTATTTTCCCCAGACCACCTCAAGGCGGGGCCATCTTACGCTTCACAGACTTACTCCTAACCAAAAAACTTGGTTCTCCTTTTACCCACTACTCACACTCTACCCTTAGCAGGCTATCTCTAATGCTCCTTTGAGCGCAGCTAATTGCTTCTGCTACCTTCTCTGGATAAATAACCATAATTTCCATGAGTGCGTTAACGGTTCTAAACCGGACAATGATGGCCCATATCCAGCCATATTTCATCCTTGTACCTCTCACAGGATACACTTTTAATGCATACATCATACCCGGTCCATCCTTCTGTGTGGAGTTTGAATGACCTTTCCTCTCATGAACTCCTTCGTACCCTATCTTAATGGATAGATGATACTCCCGGATTACCATGATCTTAGGCCACATGCAGACACGCGCTAAAGGAGTCGACTCGTGGGAGGACCTTGCTGCCGCCTGTCCCTGCCACGTTCCTCTCTCTCACTTCCCATCATCTGCCCCCTATCACCCACATCATGAGCGGCCAGTTGACGGCATATGGGAATCCACTGCTCCCCGTCGAATTCTTCTATCCCTTCCCTCCGACTGGCCCTGATGTCATTGACATCGACGTTAGACATTAAATTCACCACCTGATTTGCTTCTCACTTAACATGGTGAAAGGATAGCACTGGGTACGTCACTACCATGGATCGAAGGTCCTCCATCCTGCCAACAAGGCGTCAACTGGATGCCACCTTCTTCGTTGATTTGCCATTAGCCATCTGCTGTTCCATTTGGATGAGGATCCTAGAATCTCCTTCTACTCTCACCGGCAACCACCTATTCCAAATGATGATTTGAATGCCCTGGATCATCCCTTCTAGCTCTGCTGAGTTGTTGGTGTCTGTTCCTAATGAACCATAAAAGGCTTGAATAATTTCTCCATTATAGTTTATGTAGACCTCTCCATATCCTGCATCCTCTGGATTGCCCCTGGTTGCTCCATCAAAATTTACCTTAAATACCAACCTCGAAGGTGGAGACCACGTCAACAAGCTCTCCACTCGATAGGATTTGGGTTTTTGGAGTAGCTCATTGATGACCGCCCTATCCAGACCCCATGTCTCCACTATTCTCTTTTCCGGCACTGTGAATTCCTTATCCTCATCACTCCATTGCATACTACGCATAGTCTTCATCAAGTTGGTTATTATGGTTTTCCAGACTTCCTCATGAAAGTGTTGTCTTCCCCTAAAAATTATATTGTTCAGTTCCTTCCAGATTACCCATATCACCGTGCCTGGAAGGGCTTTCCATAGAAAATGTAAGATGTTATTTTTGAAAGCCTTGGGGTTCCAATCTCATAAGGTTTGATCTGGGTTCCCTCTACTTCTATTACTTTTCCTAAATATTTGTGCTCCTTTGTCCCAAAGATCCGAGGCGAATGGACACGCATCAAGAAGATGGCCCATGCTCTCCTCCTGGTTATTACACATAACACACTGAAATGGCCCCTAAATCCCTCTACGCCTCAGGTTTTCCCCTGTTAGGATTCTGCATCTAACCACAAGCCAACAGAAGGTGGCCACCTTCAGCTAGGGATTGGAGGCCCATACTTTCTTCCAAATCTCATCTTCCTCCTCTTGCCCCCTTATTTTAATGTTATATGCCTCTTTGATGCTAAAATTCCCCTTTTGAGAATATCCCCATCTGAGTTTGTCATCCCCATTCCTGATTCGGACGCATCATTCTTGTAATTCCTCCCTAATGGCTCTAATGTCTTCTGCCAAAATTTGAGCATCCTCGTTGATCGGCATCAACCACTCTCGCCTACTGTCCTGAGGGTTTCCTTCCTAGTACTAATGAACCTTTTCTTTGCCTTCTTCCAAACATCTGATCCTGATATGCTGCCATTTTGGGCCAGCCCCTAGCTTTGGGAGTTGATTCCAAGAGTCCTCCCAAATGTTGGCAAGGTTTCTAGATTGAATTTCCCAGAAACTCTACTCCTAAATCAATCTTTGGCCTTCCCTCACCTTCTGCCATATGTGGGATCCCTGGGGTCCCCATTGAAACGAACCAGCTGAGAGATTGGACATCCCCTCACATATTTAATGTGCCATATCTTGGCCCAAGGCTCTTGCTTATAATTGCACTATCGCCACCATATCTTGGCTCCCTGCACCTCCCCCACCACTTCTGGGTCTCTGAGGCCAAGGCCTCCTTTCTCCTTAGGCATACTTACCTTCTCCCAACTAACAAGGGAAAATTTAGCTTTACTTTCTCTCTTGGCCCATAGGAAATTTCTTTGGATGCTTCTGATTTCCTTTAATACTGACTTTGGAGCAGATAATTCTGAGAATAGATACATAGGAATGGCTTGGAGGACTGACTTCACCATCACTAACCTCCCAGGAAGGTTTAAGGGCTTGAGAACCCACCTCGCCAGTCTATCCTTTACCCTATCCAGCAGCTCTTATCAGGAAGCCTGCCTAATGATTCCATGTCCAAAAGGGAGCCCTAGATACTAAGTTGGCAGTATTCCTTTCTGAAATCCCAAAATTCTCCCAATGTTTCTCTGGGTTATGAGTGGAGTGTTGAATAAAAATATCTAGGACTTCTTAGGGTTAACTTCAAGTCTCGACGCCTTGGCAAAGGTCACTAGACTAGTTTTTAAGGCTCTCGCCTCTTGGACTGAAGGGTGCCCCATCAACATCATGTCATCCACAAACTGTTGTTGAGTTTGCTTATCCATATCCTCATAAAATTATAGGCTTCCGATCCTCCCCTGCCCTGCTTGAGATTTGATGAGTTTACTTAGCCCTTCTGCAGCTAGAATGAAGAGAAATGGGGATAGGGGGTCTCCCTGTCTCATCCCCTTGGAAGGCAAGAAAAGCCTTGTCGGGGAGCTGTTCAGGAGGATTGAGAAGAAAGGAGAGGATACCATACCCATGACCCACTCCACCCATTCCTGGAAGAATCCAAAAGCCTAAAGCACCCTCTCCAGATACTTCCAACTGAGCTTATCATAAGCTTTGGCTATATCCAGTTTGATAAGCATACTTGGGATTCTAGTGAATTTTAGTGAGTGGATAGCTTCCTGAACTGTGATAATACCATCCAGGATTTGCCTTCCCTCAACGAAGCTTGATTCTTCTGGGCTAATAAGCCCCGGAAGGAGGGGTTTACGTCTGTTTTCTATGACTTTAGCAATTATCTTGTAAATCACATTACATAGAGATATGGGTCTAAACTTACCTGGAGCGTCTGCATCCTAACTCTTTGGAATTAGAGATATAAAAGTTGTGTTGAAAGCTTTGATCACTCCTCTGCTTTTCTGTGATTCCTCTACCATGGTCCATACCTCCTCTTTGATCATGTCCCAGAAGAAATGAAATAAATTGGAGGTGAACCCATCAGGGATTGGAGCTTTCCCTTAAGCCATCTGCTGCATTACCTCCTCAACCTCCTGATTAGATATAGGCTTGGTGAGGCTCTCATTTCCCTCCCTTGATACTGATCTAGGAATCAAAGATGTGATCCTGTCAATATCCTGGTCCCTCTCAATGTTGTCTTCTGTCATGATTTCCTTGAAATGGTTGACTAGCTCCTCCTCCATTTCTTCCCTGGTTCCCACTTGAGTCCCATTGGGATTTTTAAGATTATAGATCTTTGACCCCATCCTATTGCTAACCATAGAGCTATGGAAGAATTTGGTATTTTTGTCTCCCTCCCTTAGCCATTTGACCTGAGACTTCTATTTCCAGAAGATTTCCTCCTATCTCTCTCTGGCTTCCAGTTGTGCACAAAGGTCTTTCTCCTTTTCTTTCAACTCCAGGTCCCACCCGAATTCCATCCCTTTTTGTTGGATGAGATTTATTTCCTGAGCAATCCTTTTTTGTCCTCAAATATGTTGCCAAATTCCTCCTTGTTCCATGTACGGATTTTGGCCTTTAGTGCCTTGAGCTTATGTTGGAAGCTGTACATCCTTGTCCTCCCTAGGTCATCCATCTCCTTCCACCACTGTTCTACTAGACCCTTGAAGTCCTTGTGTTCTAGCCAAAATTGTTCAAAACGAAAAGGTTTAGGCATCCGAGCCATTGTCCCACCCCATCTTAGACACACAGGCTAGTGGTCAGAGCCAGCTGTTGGGATCACGTTCTCCCTAATCTCCCCTGTGCCCCTAACCATATTCTCTGTCACCAGGAATCAATCTAATCTTGAGGAATCCAGATGGTCTCCACCTCTCCTATTGTTCCAAGTAAACCACCATCCCTAGTTTCTAAGTCCACTAGGACGCTTTGGGATAGGGCTTCCCGAAATTCCTCCTGATATTTGTCCAGCATCCTTCTTCCCCCCTTATTTTTTCGAAGAGATGTTATCAGATTAAAATCCCTGCCTATAATCCAGTTTCCTTCCTTGGCCATTGCACAGAGCCAACGTAGGTGATGAACAAACGCCTGCTTAAGAGGGAAGGCACTCAGCCCGTATATATTCATGATCGTCCCTTTGATCTCTGTTCCTAAGATTTGGAAATCTGCTAATAGGGAGAAATGACCAGCTCTCCACTCTAATAGATCCACCACTCTGGGTTGCCATAAAATGGCCATCCCCTTTCATGCCATCTGCGTCTAATGTCATAACCTTACTACCTTTCCATATCTTTTTCCCTATCTTCTGCATTGTCTCAAAACTAAACTTGGTTTCTTGTAAAAAGAGAATATCTTGTTTTTCCTGCTTTATCTTCCTAGATAGGGTTTTAATATCCCTTGGGTTATTACACCCCCTAATATTCTAGGTAACTATCTTCAAAGGGTAACTTTACTTACTTCAGAGAAGGCCACCTTGATCATGGGATACTGGCCTGATTCGATTATCTTGACTCCAATTTCTGTTATCCTCTGCTTGTTTTTTTTTCGACCTCTCTTCTGGTCCTCTTTCGACATTTTCCTCTTGCTGCTCTTCTGCCCCTCCACACTTATCCCCAGATCCTTATGTAATTTAGATCAGATAATAGCATGTTGTAAAAGTTCGATCTGATCTCGGGATACATAGCCCGAGCCTGCATTCCTACATTCTTCTTCCAATGCGTCCAGATCTACATCTTCGAGTTCCATGTCCTCATCTTCTTCCTCTTCCATGACGATTGGCCTATTGCTCTCATCCACTGCCACCTTCATCTCGGTCTCTTGGGATTTGGCTAAATCTCCTTCTTCTTTCGCTTGATCCTCTTCCACTTCCTCCAAGACTTGGAAAGGGTTTGAAGAGCTCAAGGGTTTTCCAGATCCTTCCTTATACGCTTTCTGCCCTCCATTGCTCCTGCCCCGCCTCCTATTTTTTACCTGTGTGAATACGTCATTTGCTGGTGTCTCCTCCTAATCCTGTGCTTTCTTCTCCTGACTCCCTCTTGGGAAGTTTCTCCCAAAATGGCCATACTCATGGCAGATCCTATACCGGAAAGGAAACTGCTCATAGTCGATTTGTTGGATCCATTCCTCATCATCCCAGTTCAGGATGATTTCTTCAGGGAGGTCATTCGAGAAATCCATATACACATAGATTCACACAAATGTGGTATACCTCTGAAGCCTGGTTTGCTCAGCGAATTTCAAAAATTCCCCTATTGAATTTCCAATATCATGTAGGACTTCCATATACCAGTACTCCCTAGGGAGGCCCACCAGGTGAATCCACACCAGAGCTACTCTCATATCCTCTTATTCAGGGTTGAATTGTTCCTTCCATGGCCGAAGGTAAATCCCTACCAAGAAGAAAAAATATGGCCCTCCTTCCAATATCCTATCACGATCTTCTTGATTGAAGAAGATGATGGTGAAAAAACGCTTTGCTCCCAACTACAAGTCATAGTGACCCTTTGGGCTCCATGTGCTCTGGATCCATCAAACCAGATATTTCTCCCTGGGCTAGATGATATGGATTGTCGGGATCGTTTGTGCCCTCAGGAGGCATCCTCCCACGCCTGATCTCTTCCCCTCACCTGTCCCCTCTTTTCCCCCATTATTTCCCGTCGGCCCTCGGCTCTGCACCGAGGCCGTCATCATGTCTGCGCAGGGGGCTTCATAGCCCCCACCCCATCTGAGCCAAGCACAGATCACCTCTGGCTCTTTCCCTTCTCCCCATACTGTCAAAAATAAAAACCCCTCGCTTGTCCGTGATCCACCTCACATCGAATAATAAAATCACATGTTCTATATTCTCATAGTGAGTTGGGCTCAAGGAGATTAGCTCATTCTCAAGTTGATGGCCTCTCGTTTCGTCAGTATTCCCAAATAGTGACCCAATATTCAACCAAACTTCTTTGGGTGTGCCAAGACTTTATACATGAAAGAAGAGATCCTACTGAGGTAAATCTTTCCAAAATCTTCTTCAAGTAGATTGAAGTACTTAGCTTTCTCTACTGCAGAGTTGGGCTCGGCTTCAGTTCCCATGGTGAATCTGTACAGGACTTTTGACCTCAAATGGGTCACCATTTCATCCTTCCATTCAAATATTTGAATGGTTTAATCAATAACTGAGTCTTATCCATCCTGCTTGCGCAACCTGTGACAAAACATTGTAAAAGCTGCAATGCAAACAATCCGTTTTTTCTGGAAATATGCCCTAAATAGAAACTCAAACCTCTCTATATTTTTTTTCATCTCCAACTATCTCTGATACCCATGTGATAATTACTTCTTAGTTAGATCTAGGATCTAGATAAATATTCACACTCAAAGTATTTGACAAAATATGCAAGAGAACAACAAAAGAGATTGAAATAACACATGTGAATGGTGCTAATCACTGATCATATTATTACAGTACATATTGTATATGTGTATAGTACATATTTATAATACATTGGTGAAAATCCATGAGCCCTTGGAGGCCATGTGAATGCATACAAGTGTTAGGATAGGATTTGACCCCTAAACCCCCCCTAGGTTGACCAATAGGCTGCCAAACCTAATCAAACAGTCATGAATCCATGTGTGAACATGTGTGAATAGGTAAGAATCATTCATGGGTTATAAATGAGGGAAGGATAGCATGGGAGAGTGAATGGTTAAGTTGGAGAGTTGCTAGGATCGAAATCAATTCCTAAGAAGACCGCAAAACAACCACCTTCATACACAAGCGCCCCTAGTCAAAGATGGAAGTGGTTTGCAATTAGTGCAGGTGCCTGGATGATAGAATGATCAAAGTAGAGTGCTTCAACTGTCAATTAATGAGCCAGAATCACCTATTTGACCAGTATTGATCAGTATAACCTAAGTTAGACCATACAACATAAGCACAAGGAAAATGATTATGTCTCATAGGTAGATAACCTTGGTACTAAGGTAGATTATTTCTCTAACAACCTACATGATTGAAGCCATCAATTGTGTTGCATGCATCCAAAATATATATCTTCACAAATTAGTGGATGGTAAAACACCATATGAGGCTTGGTTTGGTCACAAGCCAAATATTTCACATTTCAAGATTTTTGGCTCAAGGGCTTGGGCTAGGATTCCTCTAGATAAGAGAAAGGTATTGCAACCTCAAAGAAAGGGATGCATAGTTGTTGGATATGCTGAATATTCAAATGGATATAATCTCTTTGATCCCTCATCTCAAAATACCTTCATTGAAAGGAGTGTGCAATTTGAAGAAGAACTCATGCCAGAGCTCGAACTAGCATCGGGGGAATAATCATCTCCTCAACACCAAGATGATGTAAGTGATGATTATCTTTCTGATATTTATGATTCTGATATTGTTGAATATGATGATTATTATGATCATGGATCACCCATTTTTCCCAAATGGGATGAGAAAACCATAGAAGTAGCTGGGGATTTGGCTAGAAATCCATTAGATCCTAGAAAGACTAGATCACAATTTCACACTTCTTTCTCTGCAAGTGAATTGGTTCTTTCTGACCAATGCTTCATGATAGTTGGATCTTATCCTCAATCATATCAGGAATCATAACTTTACCTAATATTTCAAACATCCATGAAAGAAGAGTTCAACTCGTTACAAGACAATGAGACTTAGGAATTGGTTCCCTTGCCCTCCAAGAGGAAAATAGTGCAATGAAAATGGGTTTACATGACAAAGGTATATTATGATGGTTAATATGTCAAATATAAGTCAATTTTGGTTTCCAAAGGCTACTCTCAAGTCCAATGAGTGGACTATTCAGAGACATTTTCACCGGTTGCAAAGATGGACTCTATCAGGCCAGTTTTAGCCATTGCTACCTCCAAGCGTTGGGAGGTTCACCACATGGATGTGAAGAGTGAATTTAATCATGGTGAACTTCAGGAGGATATATATATGCATAAACCTGAGGGTTTCCAATAGTATCCTTCTCTTGTATGCGGGTTAAAGAAGTCTCTCTATGGCCTCAAGCAAGCCCCCAGGGCTTGGTATGCCAAGATGGACAATTTTCTACTATCACTTGGATTTGAAAGATGAAAATATGATCCTAATGTTTATTTTAAGCATATTGGTGATGTATTGAAGGTAATTTTACTCTATGTTAATTATATTTTGATTAAAGGTATCTGCACCAAATAAATTGGGTCAATCAAGTCTTCATTGCACAGTGAATTTTCCATTACCGATCTTGGATTGTTGAAGCAATTTCTTGGTTTGGAAATTGAGAAACATGAAAGAGGGATAATGTTCAGCCAAAAAAAGTACTCTTCAGACCTGTTATTGAAGTTTAATATGGATTAATTTAAGGCATCCAAGTTCCCATTCCTTTCTGGTATCAAACTAGGTGAAGTTGGTGAGTCTCCATTGGTGGACAACTCTTTGTATAGACAGGTAGTCGGGATTTTGTTGTATATTACACATTATTGACCTCATTTGGAATATGATATAGATTTTGAGCTATATATATGCAGCAGCCTCATGAGATCCATTGTAATATAGCCATAAGGATCCTTCACTATGTGCAAGGAACCAAACACTTCGGGGTTCACTATGTTGCTAGTTCTCCACTAGAACTAGTAGGATTTTCTGATTTTGATTGGGATGGCGATCCCAATGATAGGAAGTCCACTTAAGGTTATGTATTCATGCTATAAAAATGTTCCATAATCTGGTAAATCAAGAAAAAACACACCATCTCCCTATCTTCAGTTGAGGCCGAGTACATAGGAGCATTGAACACAACTGCACAATGTGCGTGGTTGCAAGGCATTCTTCAAGAACTTGGAGTTGCATTTGATTCACCCATAGTCATTTCGTGTGATAATAAAAGTGAAATCAATATTTCCACAAATCTAGTGAAGAGACAGAGGACCAAACACATTGAGATACACATGCACTACATTCGTAGCTCGGTACATGATTACGTGATAGCCTTGTAGTATTGCCCATCTAAAGAGAAAACTGCTGACATTTGCACCAAGTGCTTCACAGAGAATACCTTCACCTATCTGAGATCCCTTCTTGGAGTGGGTGATACATGGTGATGGCTACCATTCAATTTTATATTTTTTTCTCCATGTACATTTTTGAGGGGAGGTTTTGTTCCCATGTGGTTTTCCTCCTTTCCTTGTTTTTATGGGAAAATGAAATTTTATGTTGTATGAGGTGACTTGAGTCTTTGTTGCCAAGGCCTCCATGATATTTTTGGATAATATGTACTAATTAATGCGTAAGGGGTGGTGTTAGAGAATAATCCACCTTATTTCCATAATCGTATACCTTAGGCAAATTTCATTTGCATTCATGCAGTGATTCCATGGTTTAGACTTAGGGAAATTGTCCATTACAGTTGAGGTGCTCCTTGTTCATCATTCTACACAGTTGAGGTGCTCCAAGTGGATCGTTCTGATAACCCAGGAACCCACATTGATTACAGCCAACCATCATGCTCTCCCCGTCCCAAAATTCATGGATTTGGTTTGACTTGAGGTGCAAGTGCTTAGCTTAGGCGGTTTTTGGCCTTCCTTGGGAATTTATTTCCCTCCTAGAGCCACTCTCATTCACCCACATCCTCACCCATGCTTGGAACACATCCATTTATGTTCTAGCATGCCTTTCCCATGTTCACACATTCATTTGTGACCTTTTGGTGTGATTAGGAGGCTGATTGGTTCACCTAGGGGGGTTTGAGGGTCAAATCTAGAGATGAAACTTGTATGCATCCAGATGGCCTCCAAGGCCTCATGATATTTCCCTATTTTACTATATAATTGTTCCATACATAATTAAATGTTGTAAATTCATAATAATATATGTTATTGACCTCATGTGTGTATTTAATTTTTCAGTCTTTCAGCTATTTTGTGCATGTATTGTAAACAATGTCGAATTGTGAGAGTTTCTTTGGATCCTATATCCAGATGTGAATCAATTGTCACAACATCCTGAGAGGTGTTGTAGGAAAGAATGCATGCACAAACTGAGGCTGTGAAGAATATAGAAGAAGAGGAAGAAGTGTGTGCCAATATTGTTGACCAAGTCTCTCAGGCTTGGAAGCATTGATGGATGATGCAAAATCAGAAAAATTTGCAAACGATATGACTATAGTTGAATAAAGTATTTCCCATCTGAAATATGAGATGAATTAGTTACCCTTAGCGCAAAAAATTGATAAGGCAACAAATATGAGAAAATTGAAGCAGCACCGTGCAGAAAAGGTTGAAGAGTTGCAGGCTGAAGCTGAAAGAGTTACAGGAATCATTCAACATGTATAACAGAAATTGCACGAAGCTGCTAGATCAGTAGAGAAGGTAATGTCGGAACATGTATGTTTCGACCTTGTGGATCAATTGAAGAAGACAGAGGAAGAAGTGTTGCTAGAAGCAGAGAAAGTAGCAAAAATCTTGGAATCTTTTCACAGTAAAGTCGACACAAAAGAAGAAATCGAGGAATATATTTGAGTGGCTCAGGACGAGCCACGGGTGATTGTTAGGGGCTTGTTGGGACTAGGGAAAGGAAAGAAAAATTCACTTAGAATTCAGCTTAAGTATGCAAAGAGATAAGAAAGAAGTGAAAGGAGGCGCGACAGAAGGAAGGAAGAGCAAATGAAGGAAAAGAAGGAAAATTAGGCGCGACAAAATTAGATAAAGAAGAAGGAGTTAAGGAACGAAGTTGTTTAAGAGGAAACTATGAAATACTCGACAGAAGGAAAAAGTGAGATAGAAGAATATGTGCAACATAATAAGAGGTGCGACAGAAGGAAGATGTGTGACAGAAGAAGAGGTGCGACAGAAGGAAGGAATGCAACAAGTAAAGGTGCAATGGAATAACAGTACCAGATGGCATGTAGTGGTATAAGGGATGGAAAACGAAAGTATGGCATAAAGACCAAAAAGTGATAGCTCAGAAATATCGTGGGTATGAAGTCAGCTAGAGTCAGTGAAAGACTCATGTATGAAATCATATTTGTAATTTGGTCCATCAGTGCCTACTTAAATGTGTTTCTAGAATAGGAAAGACAGCCTGTTGTCTAACTGTATGAAGTAGGTTGAAAGTGACAGGAAAATACTTTGTAAAGAGGATATAAAATGATAAACCCAAGCTATATGTGGGTTAGCTTCTCTATTGTTATCTTCTCTCTTAGCTTCTCCATGGTTAGACTCTCCCATGTTATTGTTGTTTGTTAGTTTTCTAAGTGCATGGAATCGAGTATCTACAGCTCAGTGCACAGAAGTGTAGGAGAAACTGATTTGATCCAGGTTGTGTGTGAATCATTAGTAGAGTCAAGTAAGGAGGGAAAATAAGAGAAGATCAGAGATCATTAGAGGAAGAAAGAGTCTATGTAGAAAAAGAAGAATGTCTAGAACAGAGTTTGCATCTTAGTGCACAGACAGAAGGTACATACATTTCACATGCTATATGAAGAGCGCATTTGTGGTTTTTATCGGATGGGTTTCCATGTTAACTATTGTGTCGAATGTATGAATTATGGATGTGCTTAAGATGCATGTATATATGTTGTTGTGAGTGAATGTCTATGTATTTTCTTATAAAGAGTACATTGATATATGTTGCATTGTTATTGTGAATGTGTGAATGTACTTATGCTACATTGGGTTGTTGATATAATACTTGCACAAAGAATAATTGTGTCATAACATGGATGTGTAGAATAAGTTCCAAAACCCCACCCATAAACCTTAGTCAAGCACCTTGGCATGTCGCCAAGGAAAGAGAAATCCCCCACCCAACTACAGAATTCTGGTTCCGGCAGTTACCCATAAGGAATATATCTTGGGTGAGACTACATCTACGCCACAGGTGTTGTCGACCGATCCTTACTCTTTCAGGCCAATATCTTGGGCTTTGTTGCGCTAAGCAGAAGGGACTAAACCTAGGTCAAAGGGAAGATGAAAATACAGTTGTGCTCAAGGAAAGAACACCAAGAATCCATTTCCAAGTAGTGACGACAAAGAAAATAGGATCTTGTACATTGTACACTTAGATGTGTGCGGACCATTGTCATCCACTTCCTTAAGCAGGTATGTATATTATGTCTCATTTATTGATGATTACTCTCCTAAGACTTGGATATACTTCTTTAAAGGCAAATATTAAGTATTTGGAAAATTCAAGTTATTTAAGGTTCTTGTGGAGAATCTATCTGAAAACAAGATCAAGATCTTAAGATCAAATAATGGAGAATAATTCACCTCAAATGAATTCAAGGACTTCTACAGAGAAGTTGGGACTAAGAGGGAGGTTACCACACCCTATAATCCACAACAAAATGGAGTAGTTGAAAGAAAGAATAGATCCATCATGGAAGTAATCAAATCAATAATCCATGATTAAGATCTTCCTATGCATCTATGGGAAGAAGTAGCAAGGACCGTAGTCTTTGTCCAGAATAGAGTTTCTCATAGTGCTCTTGGAAACAAAACCCCAGAATAAAAGTTCACTGGTGAAAATCCCGAAGTAAGCCACCTAAAGATATTTGGTTGTCCTATATACCTACATATTCCAAAAGAGAAAAGATCAAAGTTGGACCCTTTAGGAAAGAAGGGAATATTTGTTGGATACAGTGAACAATCAAAATCCTATAGAATATATATTCCAGGATTCCACCAGATCAATATCATTAGAGAATTTACATTTGATGAATATGCAACCTTCACCAAATCCAAAAAGATCCTTGTAGATGAGGATCATGAATAAGAGAAGGAGGCTCCTACAACCACAGAGGTTATCATACCACCAATTTTAGAGACATTGAAGAAGCTCCTATACAAGAATATCAGGACCATGCGAAACCTCAAGGACTTATTGAAACACCCTAGATGATCTCAACAAAAAGAAGACCAGCTTGGGATCATGATGTAATCAAGGAAGAAGAAAGATATGGTGGACCAAAGAAAGCAAAAGACAAAGAATCCATTCAAACAATGTGGCACTAATGAGCAATATTGTTGATGAAGAACCCACATGTTTTGAAGAAGCCTCAAAGAATAAGGAATGGATGCATACCATGATCGAAGAATACCAGTCAATAATAAAGAATGATGTTTGGGATGTGGTTCCAAGACCAAAGGAAAAATCAATAGTTTCTTCAAAATGGATTTTCAAGACAATGCATTCAACAGATGGCAGTATTGAAAATTTTAAAGCAAGATTTGTCACACGAGGCTTTTCACAAAAGGAGGGAATCAATTATGAAGAAAATTTTGCACCAGTAGCAAGATATACTTCTATCAGAACTGTCCTTTCCTTGGAATCTAGGATGAAATGGAAGCTACATCAAATCGATGTGAAAACAAATTTCCTAAATGGATTCATAGAAGAAGAAGTATATATTTAAAAACCACCAGGATTCGAAACACACGACAAGGAAGCATATGTATGTAGACTAAAGAAAGATCTATATGGGTTGAACAAGCACCCAGAGCATGGTATGGAAGGATTGATTGATTCCTAATGAATTTGGGATTTACCAAATGTAAGTCTGGTTCCAACCTTTATTATAAGGTTGAAGATGATGGAATTATGATATTACTATTGTATGTAGATGATTTATTCTTGAAAGGAAAGGAGATGCTCATCAGTGAATGTAAGAAGAAACTTGCAACAAAATTTGAAGTTAAATACCTTGGCAGAATGCATTGTTTCCTAGGTATTGAAGTATGGAAGTTTCCTGATGAGTTTTCCTTAATCAAGGAAAGTATACATTAGATATTTTGAAGAGATTTGGGATGTTAGATTGCAAAGAAATTAACACTCTGATGGTGACAAACCTAAAGCTACTGAATGATGATTCTTGAAAAAGAGTAGATGTCACATTATACAGACATCAATTATTGGATCACTAATGTATTTGACAAATACAAGACCATATATATGTTTTGTTGTGAACACCTTGATTCAATATATGGTGGGTCCAAGATAGTTCATTTAGCTACAAGAAATCATGTGATGAGGTACATGAAAGGTACATTATACTGTGGACGCATATATACAGTCGACGGTGAGTTTGGATTATGTGGCTACACTGATTCAAATTGGGAAGGAAGTGCTGAAGATAGAAAGAGCACTTCAGGATGTTGTTTCAGTTTGGGATCAGGTGTGATATCATGGATTATAAGAATGCAAACAAGTGTTTCCCTCAGTACAGTCGAGGCTGAGTACATTGCAGCATGTTCATCCTGTAGGAAAGCATTATGGATTCACAAACTATTGACAAGATTGTTTGATACCGAGATGGATGCAACTGAGATCTACTATGAAAACTAGAGTTGCATCAAGTTGACAAACTTAATTTTCTCATGTGCCTCAATAAAATAGGTCCAATCTTGATCCAAAGTCAAGGAAGTGAGTTTTTATTGGTTATGATAATAAAATAAAGGGGTATAGAATTTGGGATCCTACTAAACACAAGGGAATCATTAGCTAGGATTTTATTTTTAATGAAAATTCCATGTGAAGGAAGGAGGTACAACAATCACCTTGGATTGTACCAATTGAAGTAGAAATGAGTGAAGATAAAAATGAATCTTTTGAGCAGAATGAAGAATAGAAAGCTTAGAACCCACAACTTGTCCCAAGAGATGTCTAAAAAGATGTTCTCCTAATTTTCTATGTTCTTTTGCGGCTTTGTTAACTAATGATGGTGAACCTAGTTGATTTTAGGAAGAAATAAAATCTAACAATGCAGATAAATGGAGGAAATTCATGGATGAAGATATGAAATCATTAAATAAGAAACAAGCATGGTGACTTGTGTATCTCCCACTAGGAAGAAAGTTGTTGGAAATAAGTGGGTGTATAAAGTAAACAAGAATAATGATGGGATTCTTGAATGTTATAAAGCTCATTTGGTATCAAAAGGATATGTGTAAAAGTCAGTTATATATTTTAATGAAATATTCTCTCTAGATGTGAATCTTATTACTATAAGGGTTTTAATTTCACTTATAGTGGCACAAGATTTAGAGTTGAAACAAATGCATGTAAAAATTGCTTTCCTGCATGGTGATCTTGATAAATAAATTTATATGGATTAGCTTAAGGACTATAAGAAAGAGGAAAACAAAAAAATTATGTATCGATTGAAACAAGTGCTAATGATATGGTACATAAAATTTGGTACCTTCATGAAGAGCCATGGTTTTAGTAGAAGTGAAGTTGACCATTTTACATATTATAACAAGTTTGACGGTGGAAGTTTTATTATATTGTTATTGTATGTTAATGATATGCTACTTGAAAGGCCCCAACATGAATAAAATCATTGATCTCAAGACTCAGTTGGATAGGATGCTTGAAATGAATGTTTTAGGAGCAACAAACCAAGTTCTAGGAATGAAGATACCACGGGGGCTTCACTTGTTGACCAATATCCTATCACATTAGTTCATATTGTGGGTTTTAAAGTTATCAAAAATTGAACCAGTATATTGCAGGTATTGGGGGGGATGAGGGGTTTAAGGTGGGGGTGGGTAGGGTGGTTTATAAGGATTGAGGTATAAAAAGGGGTGGGGAGGAGGTTTTAAGTATTGGGAGGGGGTTTCAACAAAAAGAGTTTGGGTCAATATCTCTGGAAATTAAGGGTATTCTTTAATATCCCACGATTGCATGTGTTATGTGAGAGGTTCAATAAGTGAAGTCCCCGTGGAAGATACACACAGACATAATAGGTAGGAATATATAGTTAAGTAAAAATTCATATATAGAAAAGATTATTTAGTGATTTAGTCTGTATAATGCAAAACCAATTACCACCCCACTTCTTTCATACTTTAAGTTGTATTCCAAACAATGTCCTAGCACAAAAGTAGAGAAGACAAGTATATCTAATGTATCATATTCATTAGCAATAGGGAGCCTCGTTTTCTCCATGGTGAGCACCGTACCGAATATTGATCAAGAACTAGGAACTATTTTTTGGTTCATGGTGAATCCTAGTAAGGAGCATTGGAATGTTGTGAAGCGCATACTCCATTATTTAAGGGGAACTTTGGGTGTTGTTATTTGCTACAATTCGATAGATTTAAAAATTAAAGGTTTTGAGGATTCTAATTTTGGTGAAGACAAAGATGGAAGAAAGTATACTACATGATATATAGTCACACTTTCTAGTCTAGTAATATGCTAGACATCTAAGCTGCAATCGGTGGTGGTTTATCAACCACTAATGTAGAATATGTGGTAACAACTAAGGCCAATAAAGAGGAAATATGTATAGAGCGATCGATGGATGAATTCAAGATGATACACAGGAATATCACTTTGAAATGTGATATTCAAAGTGTTATTCACTTAGTTAATAATCCAACCTTTCATGATCACACAAAGATTATTCATATTAAATGCCATTTCATAAGGAAAGTGGTGGAAGAAGGTAGGATCTTGTTGGCGAAAATTGATATTGATGGGAATATTTCAGTCATCCTTATAAAGTAGGTCAAGATAGAGAAGTTTGAATGTTTAAAAAAATTTAGGGGCTTGCTGAGAAATGTGATGAAGGAAACATTGGGAAATTGCATATGGGTGGAAAAAAATGGCAAGGAACTTCCTCTATATTGACTTCAAGTGGGAGAATGTTAGGAGCTCAAGCCAATATTCTCTATATATCTCTCTTAGAGTCTCGAATAGGCCTATGCATTGCTCGTATTTTCCAAGTGCATGAGGCAGTTAGAGTAGGGGCTTCCAATCCCCACCACCTTTTCATGGATGTAGAGGCAGATCCCCTAATGAATTTTTCCAAACCCTTATGGTGTATTTTGGTTCCTTATGGAACCCTCATATGTATTGTATAAAAGAGAAGTGACCTCCCAGCATTGTAACACAAGAGAGATAAAAGAAATAATTGTAATTTTTTGTTGAGTAATAAAAAATATCGTAGCTTCCTTTTTCATGTGGTTTTACTTGTGTATAGTAAGGTTTCCATGTAAGTCTCATGTTTTGTTGTTATTATTGTTTACTTTTGTTTTTATATTTTTATAATAAAGTGTAGGTTCCAAGGAAGACTTGTCGATGGTGATATTATCTTATTGAGAACAATTGATTGAGTGACTACTAGTGTAGCTTTGGTTAGGAGTGATTCCTAGCTTCGAGGAGTTGATGGATAGGGTTTTCTTATGGTTTTCCTAACTAGATTTTGGAGAGCTTGACTTGTACCAACATTGTGATAAATATATAGTATGCTTGTGTGTGTGTGTGTGTGTGTGTACATTTTGTAATAAGACATTTTAGATTTTCTATATGCTTAGGAAAGTGTTCCCTAAGGATTGTAGCATTGTGTTATTTAAGTACACTTATACAATATCTATTATGTTGGGATTCCATGTCAAATTGGGTTGAAGAGAAGCGAAATTTTGTTGCAGTGATTTAATGTTTCAAATTATCTCTAAGGTTGAAATTTCAAAAGTTGCATTAATTATTTGATTCTCAAAATTTCTACACAACACAATAACATCAAGTCATTACAATAATTGAAGAACACAAATATATGTTACAAAATATAGTTGAGATACCGGTACTTTAATAAGTAAAACACTCAATATATTTTGATTTAGGTTTTTCACTACTGATTACATCTATTTATAAAAAGTATATTTTAAATAATGAAGTAGACTGCCTCTTTTTGTAGTAGTCTATTCATCTTAATTCCTAAGAAATATGGCACAGGACATATGTACATTGAATATAGGTACATTGAATATATGGATCTCAATAAGGTTTTAGTAAAGAATGTGTATCCTCCCCTAGAATATATGGTATACTTGGTTGTTTAAAGGATACTAATATCTTTACCAAATTCAACATAAATGACATACTAATCTATAAAAGGATCATGGGAAGAGCATTTATAGTAGCATCTAAATTAACTTAACACTCTAAAAAATAATAAACTCTACATAAACTTGGAGAAGTGCTCATTTTATTTAAGTATCAAGTATTTTGGTTATGTGCTTGACTTTGTAGGCATTCACGTCAACCAAAAAGAAAATGAAAAAGAATACAATTCATCATTGGCCTTTTCCAAGAGATATTCATAATGTAAAGAGTTTCCTTGGCTTAAAAAATTTATCATAGATTTGTGATAGAATTTATTCGCATTACTTAGTTCATGAATCAAATTGATGAAGAGAGGTGGAAAAGATACATTCAAATGGATAGTAGAACAACAAAAAGATTATGTGCATGCATTGTAATATAATGCTCATTCTACCTAATTTACACTAGCCATTTGAAATAGATATTGATTCTTCAAAATATGATGTGGGTGTCATGATCAGTCAATTTGGTCACCCTATAGCATCTCCTTCATAAACTTTCAAGAATATTTTTGATAAGTATTTAACTTATGCTAGGAATTGTATGAAACAATGGAGATATTATATTATAGTCAATGAAATAGTCATTCGCATTGACAACAGTCCTCTATAATTCGTTATCTCATAGTATAAGCTCCAAAGAATAAGTCAACTTAAGTGGATTACTTACTTCCAACCATTTTAGTTAGTTGGTAACTAACCATAAGAAAGGAAAAGCCATTGTAGTCATTCATCTCCTTGGTCATCCTTCAATCACTTTACTTCTTACAATGTCAAGTATACATTGTTTATGATACCATTACTTGGAATATGAATAAAACATTTATTTTCATTAATATATCAATAAATATAGATATGTCAATCAATTATCATCAATTACTACATAAAGGAGAAGTTTCTCTACATGCTAGAACAACTTTGAGGATCGACAAAGCTAGAATACGCATTACAATATGATGGCATGCCACTTTGAGGTAGTTAATATCCTTAAAGTACTATAGATGTATTTCTAATGGTATTCACTGAAATAAAATATCAAAAATACATCATTTCATCTATGGTTTGGGTTATCATCAAGCCACCAAATTATCAATAATATATGTACACACACCTACCTATTTTAGAGTGTCCATGGGAATTTATCTCCATGGACTATTTAATTAGATATCAAGTTTGTAAGAACCAACATGATGCAATCCCAATAGTGGTCCATACAGTCTCAAAAAATGGATATCCTCATACCTTGCCTAATATTTAGCACATATATTATTCAAACGTGTTTGGAAACACTATAATATACAAATTATAATCATCATCAACAATAATTCTATATTTTTAAACATCTTCTAGAAGACAATTCAGAAACATATCAACAAATTTATATCCATGTCATTGAACTTCCACCCTTAAATAGATAGATCAACAAAGGTTGTAAATTACACGGGGGTACAATTTATTTATAGCCCCAACCGTACAACCATAATGATCACAGTATATGGGATGAGAGTCTCCCATGCATCCAACATTGTTCCATATGCAAGATTCCTTCTTAAATATGTTATGGATTTCATCCCCCAGTGTATATTGACATAGTAAATTGACCCACTATTTCAACCAACATATATTATGAAGAATGAGAAATTGAAAAATATCTCAAGTTGAAGATCATTTTTGTGATAGTAGAAGTAGGCATAAGAGATGTTATAAAAGATCTAGTGAAAAATCCAATGATTGACATGATAAACATCATGCTCATTCATTCCAATTTGGAAGAAAGTATAGTTACATCTACAAAAGGACATATCCAATGACTTGTATACAAAGTTAATCCTTTGAGATATGGTCCTTACTTCACATTTGATAAATTTGGGGTGAATGCTTTTACTCTCAACATTATACACCATATTTGGGTTTGCATCTAGCATTCAATGCATATTTTCTCTAACCATATTTCCACTATTATTGGAACAAACTAACTTGCAACCCAAGGAGACGAAATAGATCCAACCAAAACTTCTAGAGCCACTTACAGTGGACACCATTATTGGACAACAAGCATTCCATGCAAGGAAGCAAACAATTCTCTTGTTTTATGTGGAATTCTCAATAAGTTCAAAGAATTCAAAGCCTTGATTGAAAACCATACTGAAAAGAAGATCAAGACCATTCAATCAGATAATGGCGGAGAATTCACTTCAAATGAATTCAAAGAGCTATGCAAAGAATCAAGGATTAAGAGGGAGTTGTCCACTCCTTATAATCCACAACAAAATGGGGTTGCAGAACGGAAGAACATAACTATCATGGAAGCTGCAAAAGCAATGCTTCATGATCAATACCTTCCTATGCATCTTTGGGCAGAAGCTGTCAAAACAGCGGTGTATGTACAAAACTGTACTCCACATCGAGTACTCGAGAACAAGACTCCTGAAGAAGTCTTCTTCGGCAAGAAACCAAAAGTCAGCCATCTCATAATATTCGGTTGTCCTGTGTACATCCACATTCCAAAAGAGAAGAGGACTAAATTAGATCCTTCAGGAAAGAAGGGTATATTTGTGGGATACTCTGAAAGCTCGAAGTCTTACATAATATATTTCCCAGGATATAAGAAGATTGAAATCAGCAGAGATGTGACATTTGATGAAGACACAGCTTACAACAAATCCAGAAAGAGACCTGCTGGAAAACCTGAAGAAGCAGAAGCACCCAGAATTCATGATACAACCATGAATGAGGAAACTCGAGAAGAAGATCAAGAATTTGAAGAACCACAAAGACCTGTAGATCCACCTCTAGAGAATAATCCTCATAAGAGGAAACCTACTTAGGTACGAGAACTTATCTAAGGTGTGGAAAGATATGGGTCTCCAGAAGAGAATCACAGAGAAAGAAAGAGGACCAGATCCTATTCTGAGTATGTAGCTTTACTATGTGATTTCATTGATAAAGAACCTTCCAGTTATGAATAAGTGGCAGAATAGAAAGAATGGAAGGATGTTATGATCGAAGAGTACCAATCGATCATGAAGAATGATGTTTGGGATGTTGTCCCAAGACCATACAGGAAGTCAGTAGTAACTTCCAAATGGATCTACAAGATCAAACATGCTGCAAATGGTAGCATTGAAAAGTATAAGGCAATATTTGTAGCTCGAGGTTTCTCTCAGAAAAAGGGAATAGACTATGAGGATACCTTTTCACCTGTAGCCAGATACACTTCCATTATATCAATACTTGCTCTGGCTGCAGTGATGAAATGGAAGATACACCAAATGGATGCCAAGACTGCTTTCTTGAAGGGTGTAGTGGAAGAGGAAGTGTATGTAGAACAACCACTCGGTTTTGAGACACATGATAGGGAGTCTCATGTATGCAAAATGAAGAAAGCCTTGTACGGTTTGAAACAGGCACCCAGGACATGGTATGGCAGAATTGATAGCTTTCTATCCAGTTTGGGCTTTACCAAGAGTAAAGCAGATTCCAACCTTTACTACAAGGTTGAAGATGGAAACCCAGTGATGCTTCTACTATATGTAGATGATCTATTTGTGACAGGTATGGATGGGTTGATTACTGATACAAAGAGAAAACTTGCTACCGAGTTCGAGATGAAGGACTTGGGTATGATGCATTACTTTCTAGGTATGGAGGTGTGGCAGAGTGCGGATGGAATCTTCCTTGGACAAGGGAAGTATGTTGTAGAGATCCTGAAGAGGTTTGGGATGATGGACTACAAGATTATGGCCACACATATGGCATCGAACCTGAAGCTATTGAATGATGCTTCTTCAGAGACGGTTGATGCTATGATGTATTGTCAGATGATTGGGTCATTAATGTACCTGAAAAACATGAGACCAGGCATTTGCTTTGTTGTGAACACCTTGAGCCAATTCTTGACATATTTGAGAAATGTTCACATGATTGCTGCAAAGCATATTCTGAGGTACTTGAGAGGTACAATTGATTATGGGCTCAATTATGATGTGAATCAAAAGATTAACCTGGAGGGTTATGTTGATTCAGATTGGGCAGGCAGTGCCATCGATAGGAAGAGCACTTCAGGGTGTTGCTTCAGTATGGGATCAGGTGTGATCTCTTGGTTTAGCAGGAAGCAATCCTATGTGGCACTAAGTACAGCTGAAGTAGAGTATGCCGCAGCTTGTTCAGCTAGTTGTGAGGCAGTATGGCTGAGGAAGCTAATGTCTAATTTATTTGATCTCCAGATGGATGCTACTTGTATACATTATGACAACCAGAGTTGCGCAAAGTTGTCAGAGAATCCAGTGTTCCATGACAAGTCAAAGCATATCGAGATCAAGTATCACTATATCAGGGATATGGTACAGAGAGGAGCAGTGAAGCTCCAGTATGTTGCGACAGAGGAACATATAGCTGATGTGTTGATAAAGCCATTATCCAAAGTGAAGTTCGAGTACTTCAGGGAGAAGCTTGGTGTTCTCCAGATTGAGGTTTCCTCCAAGGGAAAGTGATGAGTCCCAAAGCCATTCTGACGAGCAGGTCAGATGTAAGGGCAGAGCCATTCTATTCATGGCTAAAGGATTTAGTTCCTTCCATGTCAGATGTGAGTGCTGGCGATTCTGTCGAGTAGGACAAATGTAAGGGCTACCACCATTCTGTTGAGTAGGTAAGATGTAAGGGCAGAGCCATTCTGTTCATGGCTAAAGGATTTAGTTACTTCCATGTCAAATGTGAGTGCTAGCCATTCTGTCGAGTAGGACAGATGTAATGGCTATCGCCATTCTGACGAGCAGGTCAGATGTGAGTGCTGGCCATTCTGATGTAGGATGAGCTACTACATAGATGTAAGGGCTACTGCCTTTCTGACGAGTAGGTCAGATGTGAGTGATGGACATTCTGATGTGACTGTAGGATTAGGTCCTATCTTATCAGATATAAGGGCTACCGCCTTTCTGATGAGCAGTTCAGATGCGAGTGGGCCATTCTGACGAGTAGGTCAGATGTAAGGGCTATCGCCTTTCTGACAAGCAGGTCATATGTGAGTGCTGGCCATTCTAACAAGTAGGTCAAATATAAGGGCTACCAAAGACCTACGAGGAGGTAGGCATACACCCAACATGAAAGAAGGTTGGCTCTACAGAACTTCCTATGATGAGATAGCACACACATGATGATGACTAGGTGAGATCCAGATCGAGCTATGATCCAAATCCACTTATGATGACTCCGAGAGATCTAGATCAAGTGATGATCCAGATCGAGAGATGATCCAGATCCAGATCCAGATCAAGTGATGATCCAGATCCAGTCTAGTGATGATGATCCAGATCGAGTGATGATCCAGATCCAGTGATGATGATCCAGATCGAGAGATGATCCATATACAGTGATGATATCCCATGATGATCTAGATCCAGTGATGATGATCCAGATCCAATGATGATGTCCCATGATGATCCAGATAGAGAGATGATCCAGATTCAAAGAATGAAGATGAATTGAAGACGAAGATGACTTGAAGACTCAGAAGACTTGAGGTGCATATGATGAGATGATCCAGTTGATACAGAGAAGAAGACCAATGCTGAAAATTGTGTCGAAAGAATACCTTCCTAGTTAAGAGGGAGTGTTGATATATTTGTAACTTCATAATGTATTCATCTATGTATCTTATGTATTGTAACCTGATGCTTATTTCGGGATGTATCTATTATGTATTTGAGTCATGTTGTCATGCCCTGATGTTCCGATCAGGAGGATCAATAACGTAAACAAGTCATGTCAATTCATAATGGGTAACCCTCTGATTGTGTAAGAGTTAAAGTCCCTGCAGTTCCGGGCCACTAGGGTTATTAGACTCTCCTAGTAGAGGTCGGCCCTAGTAGGGTTTTAGTCATGTCGGGATTAGTATAAATAGAGATCTGGGATCTCTATTTAGTACACATCACTCACACACTCAAGTGTAGCGCATAGTTGAGGAAGGAGAAGACACTGGGGCTAGACAAGAAGAAGATTATTGCTACCGAGAGTGCATCTTACTGTTTTGGGGTTTTACATCTTATGCTGATTCTGTCTCTGAGGAAGTTGCGGGGTTTTCTCCATTTATGATTTCCCCCATCAAAAACACTGTGTTCATTGTCTCTTGTGTTTGATTGCTGTACTTTTTATTCTCTCAGTAAATATCCTAACATAATGCTAGCTTAATGTTGAAAAATTAACAGAACTCAGGAATCCCACAAATGGGTGTTGGTAAAATGGGACATTGTTTGCACTCCCAAATCGTAGGGTGGGCTGGGGCTTCGGGACCCTAAAAAGGAATAGATTATTGGCTGGGTCAAAAATTTGGTGGAGGTGGATAACACATTCCTAGGAACCTTGGGCCAAATTGTGATTCAATAAATATACTCAATATTGGGACATCTATGAATTGATTAGGTTTTCAGAGGACAAATTTGGGTCACATATTTGGAGAACAACTTGGGAAGGTCGTAGCCTGGTTCAAAAGCATAGTTTTTGGGAGTTCCGTAATGGTAAAATGATAAGGATTTGGGAATATTCTTGGCAACAACTCCCACCGCTCGGAAGGGAACGGGTATGCCCTATGATTCAAGAGAAATGTAGAACTTGCAGAATCTCTAAGGTCAAGGATCTTTGTGGGGATTAGGACCCCTTTTCTACGTTTCTCTCTTGGACTCCTCATCCCTGGTTGGAGGGGTTAGGCCCAATAGAAGAAGTTGAACATCTGGAAGAAGAACTCCATATTTGTTGTATCAAATGGAAGGAAGGAAATGATAAACTACATTGGGGTTACAATCAGAAAGGGGTTTTATCTCTCAAAGAAACCTATACTATATTAATTTGAAATAATATGGACCAGGAAGATAAAACCTGGAGTAATCTATGGGATAAGAAGGTCTGGCCAAAGATTACTATTTTTTGCTAGTTGGTTATTTGAAACAGAATTTTAACTGGAGAAAATTTGCAAAAGCGTGGGATGCTTGGACCTTACTGGTGTTCTTTATGTGAACAGGAGGAGGAAACCTTAGCGCATCTCCTGGATTCTTGCAATTTTTCTTCAGAGATATGGGATCGTGGAGAATTTCTTTTCCATCACATAGCTAGGCTTCGCCATAACCCAGTTGGTTCATTGATTAATTGGCCCAAACAAACCTTCCTTAATCACATTCTGAGTCACCTCTGGGAAATTTTCCCAAATTTCTTGATTTGGGTGATTTGGAATGAGCGAAATTCAAGAATGTATAGAGCAAAGGATACTCAAATATCCAAAGTTTGGGATAGTATGGCCACTAAAATGCATCAGACCATTCTTCTGGGAAACTAGGAGAAGATGGAAAAGGATCCAACTGGTAATGAAAGGATGATTCTGATTAATTGAGGTTTTAAGGACTTTCGAACAGTTCTTCTAGATAATGCAACAAATTCTCACATCCTGCGGAGTCCCGTTCTATGGCTTTCTCATCCCTTAGGTTTATCTAAATTAAATTTTGACAGTGCATCTAAGGAAAATCCAAGCCCGACGAGGTATGGATTCATCATCCATGATCAATGGGGCAATATGCATTGTTTTGGATATGGCTCTATGGGTAGGGAAACAAACAATATGGCATAGATAGAGGGTATGTTGCAAGGGTTAGAATGGGAAATAGGGAATTTCAGAATGCTGAAAATTGTTGAAGAAGAATCCCAAATGCTCATAACCCTAGCCTCTAAATTGCAACATGGTATCCAGAGTGCAAAGATGGCTTCCTCATGGCGATTAGAAGGCTGAGTGGAGATCCTTTGTACCTTTATTATTCATGGTCTCATGGTATGGTTCTCCCATGTCAAGAGAAATGGTAATAAAACGGCTGACAACTTAGCTAACCTCAGTGTCTACACATGTAGGGATGTCAGGGCTAAGGATTGGGCTATGATTCCAAATAGGATAGATTGTGACCAATGTAAGGTTTTAGCACTACAAGACATATCAAGTCTCCAAGTGGATGTCCGAAAGATCCATAGTGCATGTGAGAGATCATACCAGCACATGGCGTCTAGTGGAGGCGATTCTTGAGTTCTAGTGATGACCAAGTGCTCCATTAATACTCGTTGTTGTGTGTATATGCTTTCATTCAGCCGACAATGGAAGGTATGAATTCATATGTTGTTTGTACAGGGAAAGGTCTAGTGCATAAATGGTAATATCTATTTGCGATCTGTGGATGGGATAGGAGCTATAATATTTTGGTGTGTGATCATCATGGTGCGAAATTGATTTGGGATATTTAGTAGGCTGAAGGGTGGCGAGGTTAGCAACATATTTTTGTTGGTTTTCTAGCCTCATGTTTCCTGTGTTAACCATTTGATTTTGTAAAAGGGTTGTCTGGATGTCCATGGAAGGTGATAAGAGCAAAGGAAAAAGGTTGATCCATAATAGAATTGTTGAAACTGATAAAATCCTTTGGCAAGAGTTTGATAGCTAAAAGATGAAGGATGAATGTAAAAAGGTGGAAGATTGGATTTTGGACCCAGAGCATATGGTGGGACGGGTTAGTTTATATGAAAAAATGGTGGCAGTCTACTGGTTAATGAAAAACCTTGTAGGTCGGGCCGATTGGGATCATCAAAATTCTGATATGGGAGGTTCTGCATCGAACCCATGGAAATGTTCTATCTTGGCTACGATTCAACGTGTTGAAGAAAAGGTTGATTTTCTCATTTCATGTATGGGCTTCTAATTTCCACCCTCACCTTTGTCGGGGGCCCCGAAACTAGATTTTTTGGGCACTAGTCAGGGAGGGGGTCAAGATTTGTCTTACATCTTACTTTAAAGTTGTTGTTTCTGATCGGGGAGTGAACTTGGTTTCTATCCTATGTTATTTTCTTCTAAATAGTTATTTATAATGGTTATATGGCTCTTTTTAATTTCCTTCCAATATTATAAGTTCTACCTCTCGAATGCTATAATTGGTTTGTTAAAATACTGTAACTTCGGAAGATATTCTATTGTAATTTTGTTGTATTCTCCTTTGGAGATGTTATTCCTCCATTAGGAGATGTCCTTGATGTAATTAGTCATGTAAAATTCATGAGGTAAACCCTCCATTGTAAGTTGGGGCAATAGTACCCAGAGAAGTAATATATTAAATGTATTTTGAGTCTCCCAAGGTAGGTCGACCCTAATTAAGGAACCTGGTCGACCTAGTTAGTTATTTGAGACACTCACCTAATGAATATAAATAGGTGAGGTGCCTCTCTCATTAGATATATCTCACACTCAAGTATTGCACTAGAGAAAGAGAAAGAGAAAGAGTATACTGTGGAAGATGAGCAACTATTCTTGTTGTTAGGGTTTTACATTGTCTTGGTTGAATTCTATACTGAGGAAGTTTTGTGGGGTTTTCTCCCTTGTGGTTTCCCTGAGGAAAATATTTGTGTTCTCTTGTGTTCTCTTGTGTTGCTGCATTTGTCTTTATTTTAGTGATCCTTTGCTTATGGTTCTGATGTTATTATGCTAAAAAAATTTACATCTTGTATAACTATTAAAAATATAACATCGTGTCAGAGCTACCCTGAAATAAGTATTTGTGCAGCCGAAATAGTGCTACAGCTATAGCTATTGAAGATTAGGGTTTCAAGCTTGAAAACCCTAAAAGAACAAAACTAGTAATTTTGGGACTTTCGCCATATCTCAAGATTGGAGAATCCTTAGGAGTCAAAAAAATTTATAGGCCAAATATAAATTCCTGATGTACCCTTTGTAAAAGTTTCAGCCTCTGATTCTCTATAATTTAGGAGATATGATTACTCTAACTCAGGGTTCCAGCCTCTCCCATATTTCAACCTTAAACATGTGACCTAGGTATAATCATTGTATCTTGGGCTAGGAAGGTCCAAATGATATTTCCTAAGATTTTATAGAAAGGGCACGGATGGTAGTTTCTGTGGTAAGAATTTCAGACCTCGAATATGAACAAGTGACACATGGTAGTTTGTACAAGTTTGCTATGATGAACAGTCCTGAAATAAGTCACCTTGGTAAAATTAGCATAAGTCCCAATTTTTGAAATCCATTCTTCTCTAACTTGTGGTGTTGGAAAGGGGTCAGTCGAGGATATCTCAATGCGAATTTTTAGACATAGAGGAGTAGTTATTTCTGAGATATCATAGAAACAAGATCAGACATTTCAGCAGAAGAGACCAGAAAAATACATCTAGGGCTTCCTGTTCCGGGCACTTCCATCCACCAATCAGTTGAAGAAAGAGGACCATCAAATTCTCCCTAGGAAGTTGCATCTCTCTATGTAATAATTTTCTCATTCTATGAACTTTCATTTTTTGATCTAACACTACTGTCGAAGAAAACTAGGGCATTAGATATTTTGCAGTTTTGTCTACAATTTTGGGAAAATAAGTATACTACTCAACTTACCTTGAGGAGACTCATATTTCTATCCAATCAGATCTGAAAGATACCTAAGTTGAAAAAATAGGGTTTCTCTATCAAGCCCTAGGTCCACCAGAATCAGTATTTCAAAAGATCCTTCAAGCAAGCATCAAGTTGAAGCATTCTCACTGGTAAGTTTCATCCTCTCTATTTCCATTTGAGGTTTTCATTTTTATCATGATGACAAAAAATATCAAGCTTGAGGACAAGCTTGAAAGAATCAATAACTTCTAAGCATGATTTATAGAGTGCTTACCATACTTGAAGAAGCATGAAGAATTATGCCAAAGAAAGAGCTGCAGATCCAAGACATAGATGAAGTCAAAGTAAACAAAGAGAAGGACCTAATCAAAACAAAGAGGAGTATTTTCGTCTCCATTAGATCTCACATGTAACATCCTCGAAGACTCCCAAGGATATGTTCAATGCAATGAACAGTATGTATGAAGATGACCTTGAGAACTCAACTCAAGAATGTGAAGGTGCAATGTCATGACTACTTCACAAGAAGATCTCATCTCAAAGAGAAATTAAAAGCTGTTGAAGACAATGTCAAAGAAGAAGAAGCATAATGGTCTTCCAAATTTAGTCAAGAGAGTTGTTCTAGTAGGAATATCACATATGGGGAAATGCACTATTGATTGAAGAAGAGAAAGAACAAGAATGAAGAACATTCTCTCCAAGAATAGAAGGACATATTACAACTCAATAGTTCAGTCGTGATGTGAAAGGACACTTTGCGAAAGAATGTCCCAAGAAGGAAGAACTGAAGGATGATATGTTCTAGATGTACTAGTCGATCATACAGAATGATGTTTGGATATGAGCTCAAGACATTAAGAGAAGTTTTATGAAGTCTTCCAAGAATATCTACAAGATCGAGTGTATTGCCGATCGAAGTATCAAAAGATACGAAGTAATTTTATGGTTTCTATCAACAAAGAGAGTTGATTATGGCAAGACACTCATCTAGGAAATAGACACACCTCTTAAGTAGTGGATATTACACTATACAATTGGTTTAATCAAAGTATAAGAAAAAATCAAACAACCTATATGGTTTGAGACTCTATACAGAGAACCAACTATGCACAAAAGGAGTTGTACAAGCTCAATAGGCACCCATGGGATAGCACATACAGTCATATGAGAAGTTTGAGGATCAACTAGAGTGATGGAGATCCCAACCTTTACTACAAGGTTGAAGATAGAATCCTATAAAAGACAAAAGAAAAATTGCAACAAAGTTCAAGATAAAGGATTATGATATCTAGTGTCCTCGACAAGTGGCATAGATGGATACAAAGAAGACTAACAACAAAGAAGACTACTTGTCACCCCAATGTCCTAATACAGATGCAGAGAGAGTATGGTGCTCCACCTAAGAGGGAGTGACTACGATAGATCTCAAAGTTCGAGAATCTTGACATGATTCTTGACATTAGGAGCATGATGAAGTCGAGAAGACACTTTACTTACCTAAGTAAAATATGCATAGCAAATGGTGTGGTACCTAAAGGGTACTACAAAGGCATGATGATTTTGGTTGAGTTGGTAGTACTATGTACTCCAACATTTTGCAAAAAGAAAGAGTGTTTCTCTCAATGCAACCAAGGATGAATATATTGCAGCTAAGAAGAAAGCAAGTAAACATTCCTCAATTAATGAGGAATATGATCCAAAATAATTATACCGATATCCATTCCATCATTGGATAAGAAGGAGTGCACTGGTAGGACACACAGACACGGTTCTATGTGATATGTGGTGTAAGAAGACTTGTTCATTGTTTCCGATCATGAGCAAGATAGGAACATGTCCTTGAAATCAAACAATGAAGTTGAACACATTTGGAAGAGACTCCAGCAATTCAAGAGGACAAAGAGCAAGATGGATTCTACCAGACAAACAAAGATAATTATTTGAATTGTCATTTCCTATATATCTAGTTGTTCGAATAAATATGTTTCTAGATTCAGGAAATGTGTTATGCATATTAGAATGTTTTTAAGTATACTACTAATATACAGGTGATGGGTAAGTGGCTTATGTTGTTGTACAATGTTCGATTGCTACTTATGAAATAATGTCTTGGCAAGATGGAAGACATATAGAAAGCTACTGTATATAGATGTTTGTTGCATTAATAGAAATAGTTGCATGACTATATGACATATATATTTATGTATGACACATGTTACGAAATGTTTCTAATCATACAATTGTATGTGATTTGTAGGAAGGATTGTATGAAATCACCCACAAAAAGAAGAATGATACAAGTTGTGAATGTACGATACCATTGTAGATGTACAAGAGAAGAATGATGCAGTTATAGATGCAAAAAAGAAGAATGATGCAACTTGTGAATGTACGATACCGTTGCGGATGTACAAGAGAAGAATGATGCAATTGCGAATGTACACAAAGAGAATGTTAAAGAACAAGTTGCAGAAAGGAGCTATAAAGCTCAAGTATGTTCATACCAAGGAACAAGTGGCATATGTGTTGAGTAAGCCTTTGGCTCATGTAAAGTTTGAATACTTTCAAGACATGCTTGGTGTAGTCTGAAAGGACTTCTCTTGAAAGAGGGAGTGACGATAGATGGAAGAAGGATGCAGTCGCGAGTAGGTCAATCTAGATTAGGGTACATCTAGCTAGGCTTGTTTGGCCCAAAAGGGTTAGTAAACCAGACTAACGGCCTGTTGATCCTAGGGGGATTAGTATGTCTAGCTAGGATTGTTTGGCCCAAAACGGTTAGTAAGCCAGACAAGGCTTGTTTGGTCCCCAGGGAGATCCATCTGTCTAACTAGGCTTGTTTGGCTCGAAAGAGTTAGTAAGTTAGACAAAATTCCCGGATGGATCTACCAGATAACTCACTGTGATGCTGCTCCAAGATGGTTAGAGAGCAGGATGGTTGTTACAGTATTGCTATATTGTTGAGATGTGTAGTTTAGTATTATTATACTGATGACTGTTTAGCTCGGTAATTTTATACTGGTGGTTTTTTAGCTCAGTATTGTTATACTGATGGTTGTTGAGATGATTGATTCGGCATTGATATGCTGATTGTTGAGATGTGTAGTTCAGTATTATTATATTGGTGACTGTTTAGCTCAATATTGTTATACTAATGGCTGCTAAGATGATTGGTTCAACATTGATATGTTGAGATGTGCAGTTCAGTATTGTTATACTGATGAGCTCAGTATTGTTATATTGATGGTTGGTTCAGCATTGAGATGTTGATTGTTGAGATGTTTGATTTAGTATTGTTATATTGATGACTGTCTGAGATGTATGCTTCAATATTTTACACTGATGATAGTTTTAGTATTCTTATACTGATAATTGATGAGATGTGTGCTTCAGTATTATTATACTAATAGTTGAGATGATAGTTTGAGTGTCGAGACTGATTGTTGAGATGATTGTTTCAGTGTTATCACACTGATGATGGTTGATTGTTGAGATGTTTGACTGAGATAGTTTTAGGGTTTCTACAATGATCATTGGTGATTGTTGAGATGTTCTCAGTGTTGTCACATTGATGATTGTTAATATAATTGATGAGATAGTTTTAGTGTTCCTGTACTGATGTAGCAAGTTCAGTATTCTCATATTGATGATTGTTGATTGATTTAAAGTTTCAGTACTCTTATACTGATGTAGCAGGTTCAGTATTCCCATACTGATGATTGATTGATTGATGAGATGATTGATAGTTTCAGTCTTCTTCTACTGATGTAGCAAGCTCAGTATTTCTATACTGATATTGATGATGATGTTGCTTCAACATTTGTATGTTGATTTTGATGATGTGGTTATCGTCCCAACACCTTGTGTTGATGATGTTGATGTGGTTGTGGTCCCAACACCTTGTGTTGATGATGTTGATATGGTTGTGGTATCAACACCCTATGATGATAATTTGATGTGGTTGAAGTCACAATACTTTGTGTTGATGATGATGAGGTTGTTTCAACATTTGTATGTTGATGGTGATGATTGTGTCCCAGCATCTCTATGCTGGTAATGTAGATGATGATCTAGCATTACAAATGATTTAGTTTTTATCACTAACATGCTAATGATATTGTTGATTGTTTCAGTATTTATATACTGTTGATGCAGATGATGATGTTTCAGTATTTTTATACTGAAGATACAAATGATGATGTTTCAGTATTCCCATACTGAAGATACATATGATGTTTCGGTACTTACATACTGAAGATACAGATGATGGTGATTCAATATTTCTATGTTGAAGATACAGATGATGATGTTTCCGTATTCCCATACTGAAGATGCAGATGATGATACTTATGATGCAGATGATGATGCTTTTAGTATTCACATACTGGAGATACAGATGATGATATTTAAGTATTCACATACTGAAGATGTAGATGATGATGGTTCAGATGATGATGTTACCGATGACGATTCAGTGATTACACACTGTTGTTGGAAAGTAGATGATTTAGAAGATGTTGATGTTACAGATGATGGTTCAATGTTTACACAATGATGCTGCCAAGTAAATGATTTAGAAGAAGATTCAGTATTCACATACTGATGGGGCAAAAGAAGATTTAGTATTCGCATACTGATGTGACAGAAGAAGATTCAGTATTCACATATTGATGTTACAGAAGAATGTTCAGAATATGATTCAGTATTCACATACTAATATGGCAGAAGATGATTCAGTATTCACATAATGATGCTACAAAAGAAGGTTTAGTATTCAGAAGATGCTTAGTATTCATATACTGACCTGATAGAAGATGATTCAGTATTTACATACTGATGTTGTAGAAAATGATTCAGATGATTCAGTATCCACATACTGATACTACAGAATATGATATAATAGTAGATGATTTAGCACATACAGAAGATGATTTAGTATTTACATACTGAGATTACAGAAGATGATCCAGCTGAGATCGATGATGAAGATGTATGATGATGTTCCAAAACTTCCTATGACATATAGAGATTCACCAGTCAGTTGTACAGTTGTAATGATGGTTGTTGATGTAGAATATCTTCCTAGTTAAGAATGAGTGTTAAAATATTGTAACTTCGGAAGACATTCTATTGTACTTGTGTTGTATTCTCCTTTGGAGATGTTATTCCTCCATTCGGAGATGTCCTTAATGTAATTGGTCATGTAAAAGTCATGAGGTAAACCCTCCATTGTAAGTTGGGGAAATAGTACCCAGAGAAGTAATATATAAAATGTATTTTGAGTCTCCCAAGCTAAGCCAACCCTAATTAGGGAACCTGGTCAACCTAGTTAGTTATTTGAGACACTCACCTGGTGAGGCACCTCTCTCATTAGATACATCTCACACTCAAGTATTGCGCTGGAGAGAGAGAAAGAGAAAGAGTATACTGTGGAAGATGAGCAACTATTCTTGTTTCTAGGGTTTTACACTGTCTTGGTCGAATTCTATACTGAAAACGTTTTGCGGGGTTTTCTCCCTTGTGGTTTCCCCGAGGAAAATCTTGGTGTTCTCTTGTGTTCTCTTGTGTTGCTGCATTTGTCTTTCTTTCAGTGATCCTTTGCTTATGGTTATGATGTTATTTTGATAAAAAAATTTACATCTTGTATAACCATTATCTAACATGGTTTAACCTGGTCATTTTGTCAAAACTCTCTACCTTGTGCTCTGTTGGGCAGTGAACTATCAGGAAGGTTGTTGTTTAGTGGAATGTTATGATGTTGCCGACTTGGTCATGTAGGCATATGGAATTATGTGGTCTTTTGCGTTTGTAATTTTTGGGTTGGTGGGAATTGAGTCTGTGGGTATGGGTAGCATTTTTGTGGCATCTTCTTTCTAGTTGAAGGGATCTTGTGGGTATGGCCATCATTTTTGTGGAATTTTCTTTCTTCTTGAATGGATCATGCGAACGTTATGATGGTCAACTTTGTTCTGAGGATTTGTAAAAGGTTTTGTAAGGACTCTCTGTTAATATAATGTGAATATTTACTTACAAAAAAAAAACATTCATAAATTAATATTGTGTGTGGAATACTTGGTAGGATTACAAGGTGTCTACCTTGTGATATAAGGCATGGGAAGGTCCTACACATTAGATAAGTCCTTCTAAGGAAAGGATGTTGTTCGTGCACCAACCATATATTTCTATCCCTAAAAATGACTCTTTCAGAAGGAAAGCCCTTCTGTTGCTCCCTTTCCTTGTAACTTGGTAGGATGTTGATTGAGTAAGGTTTTGAAGAGAGACAAAGAATATTTAGTCAAAGAAGTTATGCAATAATATTGGTTGGGTCTAGGTTTAAAGAGAGATCAAGAAGATTTAATCAAAAAATTTATGCAATTATGAAGGCTATGATACAATAAAATTTCAATTCCAAAAATATTAGTATCAAGAATAATAATGAAGGCTATAATACAATAAAATTTCAGTTCCAAAAATATTAGTATCAAACAATAATATACAAGCATGTTTAAGATAGTGAACACAAGGATGCATTTTATCAATTCAGACCTAATGAGTGTATATATTAACTCAGACCCAAACAAGCAGGAGACAACCAAGTAATTTTAAAAGTTAATCATGCGCTTTGGTTCAAACAAGCCTGAGAAAACCAAGTAATTTTAAAAGTTAATTATGTGGTTTGGTTCAAACAAGCATGAGAAAACCAAGTAATTTTAAAATTTAATCATGTGCTTTGGTTCATTAGTGTTATTTAGAAAGGACTTTGGTCCTCTCATCTAAGGATCTGGATCTTTGATTGCATTGAATAAATATGATGTGACTTGTAGTTGATCATTTTGATTATACATGACCATGTTTATGCACAATACCCATTACCCAAAACAAAAGTTTCCAAAAAATAATCTAAAAAGTTGGCAAACACATAATTGTAACTCCATAGTTACTCTCAATGTCATGATAATGACAACAATTTCAAGTTGTATAAGAAAGAACAATTCGCATTAGGTCAAAGAATCATTCGAACACATTATTAGGTCTTATGTGTAAAGATTCATAGTTGGTAGGGAAGTAACCTCCTAAAAGGGTTATAAAAGAAAAAGTGGCTCGAAACACTTAGGGAAATTTCACATTCCTTCTATACTTACGTATTTGAACTTGATTGGCTTTCTTTCCCTTTTTATTGATTAAATTTTATGCTTAGTTCTTAGAAATATGGTCAGGAATATGTCTTTTGCTTTCATTTCAAATCTATAGTACGTTGGATATATCGAAATAGTATCTTTAGAGCATTTTCATATTAGAATAATTTATGGAAAACTTACATGAGAGTGATGTATCATGTAAGGTGTTTTTCAAATTATTATGTATGAGTTGTGAAATGGATATATATCAAATGATTGTGGGAAAATTTGTTAATTTTTTTTATTCTAAAGAGTGATGTATCATGCAAGGTGTTTTTTAAATTATTATGTATGTGTGAAATGGATATATATCAAATGATTATGGGAAAATTTGTTAATGTTTTTTGTCCGAAAGAGTGATGTATCATGCCAGAGTGATGTATTATGTAAGGTGTTTTTTAATTATTATGTATGAGTTGTGAATTCGATAAATATTGAAGTATTGTGGAAAAAAAATGTTATTTTTTTTATTTGAATTTAAATTTTATTTTGACATATATATATAAGTTAATTGTTGATAATAATAAATAATAATAATAATTTACTTTTGTAGCTGTTGCTAAGTGACATATTGATTTGGTGTATGAAACCTTTATGTTTGTGGGAAAAGGGACCTCCCTCTGTGCAACGATATAACTGTTAAAGTCTATAAATGTGTACATGTCCTACTCCCTCTAAATTTGAACCTATGAGCTCTTCAAAGGAAACATATATTCTTAATTATTAGGCTGACTTAAGATTATTTATATATGATTTACTCAGTGATCTGTCATTATATCTTAAATAATTTATAATTTATTTAGAATACCATTCTTAAAATAAATAGAAGTGACAAAACGTTTTTTCCCTAAATATATATTTTAAAATATTATATAGGAATATGATCATTTAAGATGTATTATTTTATAGAGATAACTAAGTACTTCATGCCCCAAGAGGTAGCTTAGTTAGTTGGAGATTTGTGTCCAAAGATCCTAGATATTGAGGGTAGATCTCCAATTCTTTAGGTCCTTTGGGGTTAGGCTTCCGAAATTGGAGTCGATAGGGAGAGGCCCCTTTAGGTGCCCCCCCCATAATTATTAATGTGTATGTAAGATCCCCGGCCACAATTGTCGAGGCTGTGAACCACACAGGGGGGTTTAAAAAAAAACAGAACTAAGTACTTCATATAATTTAAAAGTTATTATTATATGGAGATAATTAAGTACAAAGAGTTTAAGAGGCTTGATTTAATTTTCATTTTAATATTTTTTTTCATGTAGTTCACTGCCTCGAGAATAGAGTTCGAGGATCACTGCATCCACAATAATAATTCTAGTAGGGGCACCCGAAGGGACCTAGTCCTATCGGCTCTAGTTTTGGGATCATAACCATGAAGGACCCAAAGAGTTAGATTCGTGAGAATTGAACGTACAAACTCAATATCAAACGGTATTTAGATTCAGACTCCAACCAACTAAGCTACCCCTTGGGGCTATTTTTCATTTTAATACTTTTCTGAAAGTGTTTTTTTTGTAAGTTAAGAAACTATTCTATTGAAAAAAGGTAATAATGTTACAAAAAAAGTTACAGTTCGGAGATGCATTCCTGCTCAAAGGGACGAGTAGGTGGAACGGTTATAAAGAGATTATCAGGCCCTCCCTCCATGAGGGTAAAACAGGTCCAAGGGAAGAAAAGTAACCTTATACAAAATGACATAATAGTTCTTGAGATAAAAACCAACAAACAAGATTCTGGCAATGATAAGCCCACGATATTTCTGAAAAAATAGAAGAAGCATTGACAAAACCTGGTTAAGGCTTGTGGAAAGGCTCCTCAATGATGGGGCAGCCAAATCCAAAGGAAACCAGCACACTTGGATCGTCCTTGGAATCTGACGTGTCGTCACTAGAGGAGTACGCCTCCTCACTACTGGAGGATTCATCATCATCACTGATACCTGGAGGAGGATTTTTAACTGGGAGAGGGGCTGTGTTTCTTTCCATTCCTGGGCTAGGACTGCATTGACCAGCAAAGAGATATTTTATGTGGCTTGATGGGGGGATAGGAGGAGGCTTGCAGTCCATAGGGACTACAAGGGAAATGATTGAGGAGGATGAAGCAGAGGCAGAAGCAAGAGGAGCAGTGGGGATGGTAGGAGAAGGGGGTGGAGGTGGAGGTGTAGGAGGTGCAGGTGGTGCAGGAGGAGCAGGTGCCAAATACTGGGAGTGGAAGCGGAGAATGAGCTGGATGAGGAGGTTTTTTATTACCCAATATTTCCTTCGTCGCTCCAGCGTGTAGCCAGCTACATTGACTGCACCATACAAATTTTCTAAAAGTGTTATGAATTAATTAAATTTTAGAAATATTGAATTGAATATAATTAAGTTAAAATTTTATAAACATTATGCTATGGAATGGGATGATAACATTAGCACTAAGTAATTTGATGAGTAGGTTGTGTTAGAAAACAGGACCGCAGAGCAATAACAAATATACAGTTAAATCATTAAACAAGATGTAAAACACATTACAGAGAGACACAGATATAACGTGGTTCACCCAAATGATGGGCTACGTCCACAAAGAAATTGCTAGTCCTTTTATTACAGTCCAAAAAGATGAAGGGATACAACCTGTAGAAATACCGTTGCACTTCCTCTTCATGCTCTCACGATCTCTCTCATACAATCACAGAGATTGTTTACAATACAATACAATACCATACACAGTCGTGTTACAATGCTTTCTTTTATAGGTGAAATACCATGGGAAAATACTATGGTTAACCCAATATCTTGGGTCTGCAAAACTGCTGGCCAACAAACATCCCAAAAAAAATTTATCGGGGGCAGCAGACCCCAAGGCAGGGGGAATGAGTGTACAGTATACCTGGGGTACAAACACGACTGAATAATATCTTTGGATTTGGAATATTAGGCTCCACAACCAACATGTTGATATTAGTTCTTTGTATATTTTTAACTTCCTATTATTATTTATTTTAAAATTTAGTATTCACTTTTACACTGCATACATTATATAATTGAAAACCAAGCTATAAAATTTAAATAATAGATCATATGTATAAAATTTAAACGGTTGATAATTTGTGGTTTAAATCACTTTTAAATAATCCTACCTGGATAGAGCAATCAGTAAATGGAAACGATATGAGAAGTAAATGGAAGGTCACAAGTTCAAACCCCCTTATCCTACTTATGCCCTGTGCTTGTGGGTTGTGTGGATGCACCCAGGAGTATAGTGGCAGTGGATGGGAATCGTCCCCATGTCACGTGAGTACGAGCCCCACTCCAATTGTCAATTCTTCTAGTAAAAAAACAATTCACTTTAAAATATATTGTTAGAGTTGATGCATTGTTGTTATCCTATAAGAATGTTGAAGCTCGGGTTTCAAAGAGAGTTACATTTATATTTTCCCTCAATTAGGCTTGATCTACCACTATTTCCACCATTTGGTGTATCCCTTGCTCATATTCCAATCATAGTGATGGAAATGGGAACTTTTGGTGCATTCATGGCCAAATTTACATACCTTGCTACAACAAGCATGTCCTCTGCATAGATGACATTTAAGTATGTTCTCACATTAGGAATTTCTCTAGGTGCTTCATTGTTTTCACTACCTCCAAGTGAATAAAAAATGGTTAAATAAGCTCACACTTTCTCCATCCAAGTATATAAAAATGCAATAACGACTAGAAATTGTTTTATAAAGCACGGTCTAATCTATAGATTTAATGAAGACTAGTCAAAGTTTAAGAATCTTCCATATTGGATGTCCAAAATTGGAAAGTCTGCGATTAAGGAAGAATCCATTGTTTACCCATGCACCAAATGTTTCTCTTTAAGAAATTTTGACTAAGAAAAAAGCAAAGATCTTATTCTTAACAGTGGCCTACAATTTTGGGGAAATCTAATTGCATGAAGACTTGGTTCATCACTTTTGACCCAACTATAAATTCTTTGGGCATGGATCTGGTATGTGTAAGTATCCCTAACCTACCCCTATAGAATTGGGTTTTAAAGTCCTTTCAAGTGATAGGAAACACCTTGGGTAAATTTCATTTATATATTGAAAAGAGAAGAAATAAGCACATTACTACATATGCTTGCATATGTATATAAATGGACTTAAATAAATGATTTTTGGAATAAATTTGTAAGTAAATAAAAACTACACCTAGACTGAACCCCTTGACGACACATTTGACTTTCAAATGAAAATGTTACTTCAAAATTTGTCATATAACAACACTTTTCCTTAATCAAAACAAAGAAGGTCGCCCTAAATCATGAATCCTATCTTGTGGGTTGGAGCATAGTGAGTTCATCATCTCATTAGGAAAAAACATCCAAAAGTCATGCAAATAGATCCACAACAATCCTAGAAGAAGTACGATGAAGGAAGCAAGGTGACTTAGGTCAAAAGACCTAGAATGATCATCTTCATAGGAGGGTTTGTAGGATAAGTCACCAACATTAAAACCGATGTCACTGACCCCACCACATAGACCAAAGGAATTATTAGCAACATCGACAACTCCATATCAAGATATATAAGCAATAGTTGAAATAGAAAATAAACATGTACAAAGGGAGCCTCATCAAAAATTTCCTCTACCTATCAAAAAGAAGAAGTCACCGTTATGTCTTCATATTGCATCCTCGGTGAACATGCATCCCCATCCCCCAAAAAAGGGACAAAGCTAAACTAATGTAGAATAGGTAGAGGATGAGGCCAAGAGATATTTTAACACCAAGCAAACCCTAAAAAAAGAGAAAAAATGAAGTAAAACATCACCAGAGGACAAGAATCTTCAATAGCATGCAACACCACTCGAAGATTAAAAAAAAAGAATGGACATAAATGACCCCAAAAAAACAAGTTGCTCCCATTGAACACCAACCTGCTAGATGTGATAATATTTCCATTAAATTTTAATTTAATATGTATTTATTTTATTCTTTGATATTTAATGAGTTTAAAATAATGTGTTTATTTATGTAACTAAAAATTAAAAACGTAAGTAAAAAAAGGAGAATCACCAAATGGGAATCCCCTTTCCCTCTATAATAACCCCATGGATCTTTCCAATCAAATGAGAATATAATAAAATCGTGTATATTATCTCTAACTAATTAAAATCACAAATTTTAAACCAATATCATATCATATAGTGTGTGGGAATCAACTTCAACTTCAAAAGTAATCACAAATTTTAAACCAATATCATATCATATAGTGTGTGGGAATTAACTTCAACTTCAAAAGTATAAAATTTATATGGTAATTAGTTTCTTTTGGAATATTGGAATTCAAAATAAATTTAGTGTGAGTGTGTTTAGTGGTTAAAAACTAAGCCTAGGTTTAATGGTTAAAAATGTGTGTTTATTTTTAGAAGGTTATATATTCAAATCTGAAGTGGAGTAGGGTATGTACACTTCCATAGAATTTAGCAATCAAATCATTGGTGAAAGAAATCCCTCCTTCCACAAATAAAGAGGTCTTAAATTACCTTCAATAAACACATAATTAAAAATTCATAAACACCTTTAAAGGTTTGACGTTAGGAAAATTAAATTAAAATTTCATAAACACCTTTAAGGTTTAAATGTTTGGTGTTAGGAGAACGAACATCCTCATAAAAAATAAATTTACACCTCAAAGTTAAGGATATCAAGTTTCTAATCAAAGAATGGCCTAATGGAAACAACTATTGAAACTCACTCCCAAAGGTGTTGGATACATTGGTGAAGAGTGAGGAGTTTTTCATCAATGGGAAAGGTTCAATTCCAATGAGGGCCGAACCTGGAACCATATGGGAACCTTGAGGTAGTCGTTGAACTTGTGGTTCCACCCATAGAGATTGCATTAAATGATCTCATGATCGATGGACACAAAAGTGGATCAAATCCCACCCCCATGTCCTCCTAAAATTTAATCCTCGAATCTAGGTGTTAGACACATGCTAGCATGTGGGAAGCATGTCATCTTCTAGCCCACACGCCATCACATGGATTAAATAAACTCGGCTCATGTGAATGGAAATTTTAATGATGTCTTTGATAGTGGTTCCTCGCACAATGGAAAAGATAGTTCTCAAGACTATCAGTATTCATGGTGAAAATATAGCTCTCAAGACTATCAGCATTCATGGTGAAAAGATAGCTCAACCACCCCTGCATGTGGTGGGAAAAATTTATATGCATGGAATCCCAACAATGGAACTATATTGGAATCGTTCGATTCTTTGTCTAAAATTTGGAATTTCAACTGTTTGGTTTTCTGTTTGTACCATGACCACCAGGAAAAGAGGTAATTTTAGGCAAGGGATTAACGGTCAGGGTGCCTCTAGAAATCGAGGGTTTGGAAAATATGGAGGTGGTGGTTATATAAATTCAATCTCTACTTCAACCAGAGGTTTAATTGATGATTGGGAGGTGGGTATAGTTTCCCACCAACTTGCTTCAGTACATTCGACAAGAAAAATAAACCATTATTGGGTGGTAAAAAGCATGTTGGTTCTATTAATGGAGGAAGTACATGCACAATGGTGGAATCCTAAGACTATCTCCTTGCACATAAGAGTTAGTATGGAGAAAATTGCATAGAGCCTGAGGAAATTGGAGAAAAATCTTGAATGGGGATAAACTTTATTTGAGAAATGGTTTAAAGAGGTGGGTTCTCATAAATCGAATTCGGGGTGGGATAATTTCACCAAAGTTGTTCCTCATAGTGTTTCTAAGGAGCAAAGGAATCACACCAGCCAATGCACCAATCCCCTGGAGTAGGAAGAGGCACCATGCAATGAAACTCTATTACCAGTCGAGCCAGCCATAGAGTCTACTTAGAAAGTTCAACTTCTGGAGCTGGGAGACCTATTCATACCATGCAAGATAGAGTCGTTTCCTATAAAGATGCATGTGGAAGATTCACCAAGTTCAGAATATAAGGCTTTCCCCATTAGTGAAGAACACTCTAATTCCGTACATAGTGAACACCCGGGTTAGCATAAGTTATTATGCTTCAGAAAATAATTATTGTGTCTTTAATTTTTTTGGGCTTTTACTGATAGATAGGTTGCTAGCTTGTAGGATTGTTAGCACTGGGTTGATGTTTATATACTTTAAGTTCTTTAGACAGTTTCAAGCTTGTTTTCCCTTTGTTAGGTGGGCCCTTTTTGTTTAAAACTTGGAAAAATCATCAATATTTTTGCATGGCTGGGTTGGTGGTTCCACCTGCTCAAACCACCATGAGGTCAAGACGTGAATAGCTCTGTAATTTTGGTTATTTCTTGATGCAATAATATATTTCTCATGCAGCTTTACAAAAAAAACAATTATTGGAACTCACACTTTAATTTTCTATGAAATTCTAAGTTTAAATTTTATAAATCAATTTTGTTATAGATGTTTTTAAAATTAAATTTTGTTTTTTTTGTTTTTATTAAAATGATTAGATGAAAATAATACTATAAAATTAATTGATTTAAGTGTAATTATAGAAAAAAAATCTTTTTATTTTAATTTAAATGTTATTTTATATGTCAATATTTGTTATCTCATTTGGTAAAGGTTGGTATGGCACAAACCTAATGTCATCTCTAAGTGATTTTAACGTCTTATATACCCTTGGATCATGACTTTTAGACAAAATATTAACAAACAAAAATTTTATTTTATAATATGTATATTTTTTAATAAATTATATGTTATTATGGAATTATTTAAATTAAATATTATTATAAAAACAAAACAAAAAAAACACTATATATAGTGGATAAGAATATAATCTTTTTCAAAATGTCCAAATATAGCGTTTATACATTGAACGAGGATGTGTCAACTTCCTTTCTAGGCCTCAGTTAGTCAAACCACATAGAAATTACAATCTTTAATTGCTAACACATTTGTCAATCTCCTTCAGTGGTCCAATGCCACTTGTTAAGCTATACTATCTCTTCTTCCTCAAAATGATTCGTATCTTCACTTCTATGGTACTTGAGTTGTTACATCATGCTCAGTGTTCAACTCAAGAAAAAGTATGAAATATTTATATATCTTACTTGTTCATATTTACTTTTATTAGTTGGGTTTTGGTCGTAAGATTTCACAGTGAATTACATAATCATCATAATGTGATGTGTATATTAATCTCATAAAATACTATTAAATTAAAATTTATGAAAATTATATATATGGATTCAATGATTAAGAATATGCATTTTTTTTTTTTAATTAAAAGAGGTAGAGTATATACACATTCGTAAATTTGAGTAACCAAAATTGTTATGAAGAGAAGGGACCTTATTCTACAAATAAGAAAATCATATTGGGTAAGTTGTAACCTTAAAGTATAAAAAATATATAAATTATTCATATTTATAAAAAAAAATCTCACAATAAATATCACAAATATATATTGTGATACTCAAAGTGCAATAATATCATAGGAAAAATCAAATCACACAAAAAAAATCGATAGTTAATATTGTTAAATGTAGTAAACTAAAGTATAACAATAAAAACTTTAATGGACTAATGTACTTATTTATGATATAAAATCTTATAAATTATTATATATATGCATAAGTAAGAATCCCAAGAACCATGGGGTTCTTAATGGATAGGGGTTTTTCCATGGTGTTATCTAGAAAATGGAGACATTACATTCCTCCCCTCCCAAAATTGTTTGTCCTCAAGCAAGAAACCAACTCCAACCTGCATGTATGAAGCCAACTAGTGACTTTAATCCTCATAATATGTTGATGTATGTCTCGAATTGGAATCCTCAATTCCAAGCTAAATACCAAAGGTCCACCATGTTTTTATTGCACCATTCTGATTATAGACATTCTCCCAATGACTAAGCCTTTTTCAACAAAAAATTCAATCGAGCTAAGATAACCGAGTAGAATGATTGGATCCCATTACCTCATCTGAAAGGATCCAAATGCTCCTGTCACTTTTGGAAATCTATCATTTGAATAAATACCAAGGTCCCAATGTCTCAATCGCATCCTCCCAAACATCACAATCAAGTGGGAGAATCTATTGTCAAATAGGATGTCAAAAGCACACCACCACACTGAAAGTTGATAACTCCTAATGCAAAATTGAATATCTGTGGGACTTCCCCATCAAGCATGGATATGCTCAATGTGGGGTTGAATCATATCAACTCTCTCCAAAATATATAACTCCATGTGCAAGGTAGCACTGAAACATGCATCATTTATGTTCTCAAGGAATAGGTGGTGACCCCATGTCCATCCATGTATATTAAGAGCATCATATAGCAGCCATAGATGCTCAAGCCACTGCTCATATGAAATATAGGTTGTATATAATGAAACTTCGACATTGATGCAAGAAAGAAATTTACCATTGGGGTTGTACAACTCCAACATGTATACACTCACCCAACCAGTGGAGGAACTCAAACTCCAACTTAGTGATCCAAATGGAAAGCATGTAGCTTCCCATGTGCAGTGTTCTCTCTAATCAAATATCTCAAATTTTTATTTATGCTTCCACTCAAATGACTCAAGCAAACCTCCCATGCATCACTATGGATAATGGAGACATCAGATAGATGTCTCTGTTGCTTCTGAAGAATTTGGTAAGGGGTTAGTACACTTTTCAAACCCCAAGGGTTGATCATAAAGTCATCAAAAAAAAAGGGAGAGCCTCTTATTCCTCATGTGGCACCAATAAGAAAACTCCCTTCATCCAAATTTCATCCCCACCTGATATCACTGAATTAAAAGTGTGGGGTGAAGAATTGTAAACCAACATCCTACAATACTTATCCATCGAGCTAATGGATGCACAACTTTCTCCATTGGTTGGTTTAGTGAAAGTGATATTATGTGCCTCCTCCAAAACTATACAACAATTTCCTAAAGGAAACTCATAATATCTTTGGAACCATGCATGTTCTTGGTCTTCATCTTGCTTTCCCTCAAACTCCTCAAGCACATGCAAATCAGAATGTACCTAATATTTATGTGTACATGAGGTACTAATGGATTCAAAACAAACCTTTTTGGCTGCTCACATGTTAGGACAATGTCAATTATAACAAAAAATTTGTTGCAGAAATAGAAGAACCCGTTACCTCCCAAATACTGCATTTCAATGATGCCTCTATCCACCCAATCACTAGATGAAAGAGAACTTTTATTTTTCGATCCATATGGAATGAGATCAGCCACCTCCTCTAGAGAAAAATCTACCACCCATAAGGGTATCTCATAAGGTCTCTCCTTCAAAGCATGATGTCAAACAAACCTCTGCAATTCTCATCCATTAAGCAAGTGGATGCATGTATTACTCCATAGGATAGCTCAACAATGGTTTGCTTCTCTTGTTCCTCTATGAATGTGTGATTCTCTCCTAGAGGAAACACAAATGCTTGATCCTACTCAAGTATATGCAAATAATAATGTTCCTTCATTGGTCCATGAATGCAATCATCCATATGAGAATGATTGTCAAAAATATAGGAGGGAGAATGTGATCATGGAAAGTTTTCATGAAGTTGCTTAATCTGAATGTCAAATTCTTGAAGTGCACTATGAGTACTCTTCAAAGAATCATGGTTGGACACCAACTCAAGAGTGATCTTGTTAATCTCTTATGCATCCCTCAAATATGCATCATGATACATCCCCACAAGCTCAAACAAATGATCTTTATTTGAAAGAAATTGCAAAAGTTATCTTTGATATCTTCCATTGCTTCTTGAAAGGCATTGAAATATTTAATGGAATATGGATCCTCCATTGATGTATCTCTCCAACGATAATTTGACACTAATGCCATAGTGTCATGCAGAATTCTCAAGGCCTCATTGATCTTCCTTTCATTCATATTCAAAGGCCATGCAAATGAGTGGGTCTCTTGAGGAGAAAGATCCTCTTCTTCTTTCTTTGTATTAGCTTCATGATGAAGTCCAGGTGGTGACTGAGGAGATAATCATTGTTCTTCTTTCATTGCAGCAACATAATCCTTTTCATGCCGATGGAAAACTTCTTCTTCTCCTTTACTACAAATATGTTACAGTGACTTGCGCTCCTCTTCATGAATCTTTGTTTTTTCTTTCCCACCTACCAGACTAGGTGATTGATGGATCTCCTAAATGATGAGAGTGGGATTTAGTTACTTATTCATGACCAAATTTCCATCGTTGTGACACAAGGGAACATAGAAATATTAACTATGTTCATCCCTTTGCATTATTCATTTCTCCAATTTCTCTAGTTCACACTCGACTGGTGTGGGTTTATCTCCTTTTTCATTATGAAGTTCAAATGGTGATTTCAGATCTGATGTAATTTATTATTTTGAATATGATCCAAAATATGACTTACCACTATTGAAAACATCATCCTCTTTTGTAATGATTATGAGATCACCAACAAAGAGACTAGAAGTGCTTTCATCTCCCACACTTCCAACAACCAGATGTTGAAATGCTTAGTATTCATTTGTGCATGGATCCTCTTCATGATATTTTTCTTTCAACAAAACTGAGGTTTCCCCATCGTGAATGGTACTAGGATCATCAATTGTGGAGACTCTTCTTCAAGACAAGCCAAATATTCTCATAATGATTGAACATGTAGATGGATTTGATGAATATTCACTTGTGGTCCTCTTCTCTTCCTCTTTGCTCAGAGAGGTGGAACAACTTGTTTCCTCTAGGGAGGGTTTGCTACTCTTGAAAGAATAATCATCTACATCATTGGGCTCAAATCCAAATCTGCAGTAAAAATAATCTTTGAAAGGAATGGATTTACAAATCTCTTTCCCCAAGGCAATATACTCTTCGTAGTGGTGGGGCAAGTTTTCAATTGCATTATCATATTTTATAAATCCTTCTTAGAACTAGCCATTGGTGGTTCATCCATGTTGTATTCTTAGTCCCTATGGTCACAAAAGTAACCATCCTCGTCTCTTACATTTGCAAGCCACCGTTAACATAGATCACCTCTTCTTCTTCAACAAACTGATCAAAGTCATCATATTCAACTACTGCAACAAACCTCATGGTTGCAACTTGAGATGTGATCTACAATATTTATTTGACTGAAATATTACTTTCCACGTGACTAGAGGAAAGTGCTCTAATACAACTATAATGTACCTTTAAGAGGTTAAGGCACACTATGCAAATTGCACAAGGAAATCACTGACTAGTTTTAATGAAACTTGCAATAAGCACTGTAAGAATCAATCCAAACTAATCCGAAATTGGTACAAAGGTTGACTTCAGGTATGATGTCATTAATTTAGATCAAATTAAATCAGATTATATTGATCATTCGTTCACTTTTTCAAAAGAATTAAAAACTAACAGTGTAGTGCAAGGGAATTGTACTAGTCAACGGTGTTGGAATCAAGGAGATGGTTCCAAATTAAGAGAGGGAAGATGGTCATGAAATATCAGGTTCCTATGCACAATGTGTTGGGTCTATTTATGTTTCAAACATTAGTGAGGATGAAGTCTACTTACAGGCTACTCGGAGTCCCAACATATGCAAACTAAAACCCTCACTACTCAATCCCCAGAGACCAGTGGTGTTGGGTTTTAACATATGGATAGTTCCATATCTCTGATATAGTGTTTTTAATCAGTAAAAATAGGTTTCTGTAGGTCTAGAGAAGAATTGGAATTCTCTGACCTTCACACTAGTCAATCTAGTTTTGTGGACAACTCATAGGAATCGACTTCTGGGATTCCCAAACAGCAAGATATGGTCACAAATTCTTGTTTTTAAGCATGTAACCTATAAATAAGTGTCTCAAGGACCTATCATAACATAAACTAAGTCATTTCATGAAAGTATGGCTGATTTATGCTTAAAACAGTGAAACTAGTCAGTTTTACATGCAATTCTAGATAAGATAAAATCTATCCATATGAAACCTCAGAAAATGATTTGAACGTCCATTAAAATTTCATATAAGCTATACTACATCACAAAAAATTTCATGAATTCAAAAGGTATCTCACATATAGCTTAAGGAAACATTCCTTAACAAAATACCCCAGTATAATGACATTGGAGACTACAACCACTGAAGAATTGGGAGATTCGAAACCCAAACTTCTCAATAGTTTGGTACAACTCTAGATATAATAACAATTCCCAAAATTATCCACCATAAAATGTATGAATACATCTTCAAATATCCATACATATATCAGTAAGCTCAGAATTTATAGAGAGAAGAGAAAGGGACTGGAATTATCACTATGATTCGATTGGGGGAGTCCCAATCACTGGAATAGAGTATTGAATTGAGATGGTATGTTCTTCATGACCTGCAATAAACTCCATTAAAGGATGCAATGGACTTGTATGGACACATTTGGTAAGGGTAACATCACCCAAAGCTTAGTTGAGGCACATCACTCAACCATTGAGAAGCAAATCTCTAAAGATAAAAACAAATGACTAAAAGTTATGAGAGGGGTGTGCTATCAATATTTTATATAAAAATTAGGCTTCATGGTTTAATTTCCTCTTCATCTGGATCACTTTCGTCAACCAATGCGCTCTCGTGAATTGAATGGAAATGTGCTTGCTTCTCCTCCTTGCTTTCCTGCATTCCCAACTAACATGCCTTTCTCCCTTTATAAATTGCACCCTTCTCGTTTCCTACCTTTTAGACTGAAATTCATTTCTTTATTTTGGAAACTATGCCCTCCCTGGTTTCCTAAAGTTTCCTGCTTTTCATGCTAACAACTTTTCCTGCACTTGTTTTCTTTGTGCATGCTTTTCTAGTTGGCTTCTTTTTTCATCCTTTCTAGATTTTTCTACTTTTCTGGATATTTCTTAATTTTTTCCTAGTTTCCAATTAGTGTGACAACACATTGGGTCCACAAGGCCTCATTCCCCCCCGCCCTTGTCAACCTATCACATCCACTAGGTACAAAAATTAATATTTACATAATATAAAATAATTAAAACATGAAAAATTTATCCTAAGCCTAAAAGTTGCATACAAGGATATTTATTATCTATAAAAATTAACCCCCTTTTTAATTAATCTAGTTATCCACTAAGAACCATGGGTTTTTCAAGGGGTAGGGGTTTTTCTATGGTGTTATCTAGAAAATGGGGATATTACATAGGTGGATGCACACACAAAGAGGTAAGCGTTAATAGTTCTCTTGGACTCCCAGGTGACTATTGGTCTATTCACCAATGACCTTTAGTCTCGCCCTTACGTGAATAGGGAGATAATGCTAACACCATGTTCTCAACAGTATACATCGACTATGTGGTATTATTATAACTTGAATCAAATATAGATTATATCATTGTCATTTATCACTTACTATGAAAATTATATCTAACAATCACACATTAAACACATTCACAATACACCAAAGGTTTTTACGTGGAAACCCAAAATGAGAGAAAACCATGGAAATGCTTGATATTCATAGACCTTATTACATCAAGAATTTCATATAGATATGCGTACTTATCCTACAATTATATCACTCATTTTATTAGTACATTACATATATGCACACATATCCTACAGATCGAACTCTCTCTGCTACAAAATTACTCCTCATCAACAATACAAGCACAATAATTGATCCATGAACTCATCACAATCTCATCAACAAATTATCAAAAAATTAACCAGCAAACCAACCCCCTTATACTCATATGGTTACATATTTATATTGAATTCCATAACCCTCGCGACCCACTAAGTGGACACATAATCTTAACTACCTCAAACTGATTCCTCAATTGACATGATAAAGCGATCCTATTTTCTTTCTTTTTCACCACTACATCAGGGTCCTTCCATCTTTTATGGGCATGCTTCCTTTGACCACTACATTGCATAACCCCTATTCACACCAAAACTTACTCCAAGACTTTATTCAAAATACCGTAGGGCCAACAGGCCCCCAACACTCATCTATGTCCCGTCCTGAACCACTCAAGCCTGCTCCTGGGGAGACTTCCATGTCACCAACAACTTGTTGTAGATCTCCTTTTCTACCTTGACATTTCATTTTACTTTGTTTACCTTCTCTCCCAGTTCCTCTACCAACTATTCATTTGTATGTTCCTTCGTTTGTTCCCCATCCATGTGCACATTTTTCCTTATCTTTGTATGTTCTCTTCCAATAAATTACGATATTGGACTACTTAATTCTATAGTGTCTTCGGTCGCCGGTTCATCTTCTGTTGTTCATCCTTGAGTCGATTAAATTCTCTCTGTAGTGTTTTACTTCGTGTGACCTTCAACATTCTCTCTATTATCAACAAGGTCATTATCATCTCTTTTAACTGTGTAGCCCTTCTTTGTGCATCTTTGATTTTGGTTGTGATTTCCTGAATTCCTTCATCATCCATCAATGCTACCCAAGACTATGAAATTTCATCAAAAAACTTCACACATGGTTCATCTAAATCCTTAATACTATTAATTGATGCCTTCACTTCAACTTCTCTTTGGTCGTGCACCTACTAGGGTGTACTAGGTACCAACAATGCCTCAAAATCATTGAACCTTACATGGAATCCCTTAATGACTTCACCCATGATAATCATTTTATATTTAATAGGTGTTGCATCCATGATCTCAACTTCCAAGACTGCACTGCAAGTTGCTTCCATGGCTTTCTGCAGCTTCTACTTTTGCTCATTTATCTCATCCATTTGCTTCTAAAGTTGTTTATATTTAACCTTGAGCTCATCTCTTTCTGCATTACGCTTCATCATCTCAGTAAAAGTAAACCCTTCCCTTATTTTTATTTCTTCTGCAATATGATCATGTAAATTATGCAGTATATGCATAGGGATATCTTCCAACTTTATATCAACGTGACTCAATTCTTGAGCATGATCCTCTACCTCTACTATTGTAAAACTCAATGCCTTTGGAGTTAGTGTTACAATTATTTACTGCACAACTAAGGATGGTTGTGGCATTGATTTTTCATCCCTTTCATGAGCACTTTGTTGCTCACATGTTCCCTAAGATGGATCTATCCTTATTTCTACTAATGATTCTCATAGATCAATGATATGTCCTATAATTCCACTATATACTACAAATATGTCTCCGCACTTTTCTGTCAGATATCCTTAGTGGTGTGTTTGAACTTTTCCATTTACATATCCATATCATCGTTTTTTGGCAACAGAACTGTCATCTCCTTCTAAGATTTCCCCTTTGTTCTTCTTCCTCTTGCGATTTATGGAGATTTTATTTTATCCCTAGCCGAAGGGTCAATCTATGTCACATAAACTCCTTTCTACATCGTGTGATTTTTCATGCTCCTTGCTTGTTCCTACGTCAAATAACTCTTTCCTGGAGTCATCTTGTCCTTGCTTACCTCTTCCTTCTCATTGCTCCACTATCTACAACACATTTGGTGGCATTTATTCCATGGGAATTAGCATCTTCCATTCCTTAGGACATTCCTAAATAATGTCACTTACATATCCCTTCGTCAACTTGTACTTTGCAAGCAACCATTCCCTAGTATTATCTCTCATTGCTTGTACAAACATATATTGAGACTCCACCTTAAATCAGGAAATGTTCTTATATAGATCTATGACATAAGGCTCTATGTGAGGGGTCTTCCTAATGCAATGTTGGAAACTCTCCTTATACATATATAATGTAATGTGTGAGACACTCTGTCGGCATGTATTGTCATTATACCACAACGATGCAAACCATGTGTCCAAACCATAACCAAGATGAGCTTCCACAAACTATGAAACTAATGCAATCAATAACAATTACCAGGAATAATGAAATGGGCTGCTTTTTTCTAGCACAAAATGACAATCACTCAAAAAATCACTGGGTAGAAACATCGCCCAATTCATCTAGACACCTTTGACACATTTCTCCTCCAACTCTATCATTGCTATAGATACGTGGTTGGGGAAACATTTCCTTATCAATTTACTAGAAAGAACCCTTGTTGCAAAATGGACTGATTAATAATCAATGGAAGCTACATTGTAGCCTCAAGTGTTCTTCTCCAAGCCATATTTATCCTTCATTTTACTGGAAAGGTTCTTCTCCTTCTCTTTTCGCAAAAAATAAATTGTTTGATCAATTCCTACAAATGGTAAGCTCGTTATCCTCAAGACTAGACTGGAATCAATAGAAATATTCCTGTTAATCCATAAAAATTCTCCCTGAATGCATAACAAAAGATTCTTTACATAGGCATTAACCTCTACACTGCGAACAAAATGTGGTATTTTTAAGAAACCCAATAGCCCCAATTTATCCAATCCTCGAGCCCACTCCATTGGTTCAAGGACATAAGTGGCCCCATCTTCATTCTACACCTTCCTTAAATACTTTCTTAGTGCAAATTTCAGAATTTTTTTCCTGTCAGCCAGATCATGATCCACATACTTAAGATTTGGTACTCTCCCCATCATATCTCCCTCCTTTATTGCTCCCTCTAGAATCTTTGGTGTAACAAGTGTATACTTGGAATCCTTAGGTAGTTGGACTAGCTTCGCATTATTCTTCCTAAGTGGTAAGTAATCGGGAAGAATCAATGGTATTCTAGACCCCAAATCCTCTGCATCATGCCTCTTCTTACTGCAAGTTTCATGATTCTTCACACGAGGCGACCTTCATGCCCCAATAAGTGTTACTGATGGTTCCTTTATTGTTACTACCTCTGGTTCTCCTTGGATTTGTGGTATTCATATTCCATTAATTATTTTAGAACCTACTCAATTGATTTTGTAGGAATACTCTCTCACATTGCAATGGTTTTTCAGCTCTTCTCTCGATTCAATTCTCAACAACACTCGACAAACAATGAGCTTGATTTCCATCCCTTTTCAATTTTAATATCCCACAATCATGTCTTATCTCCTTAGATTTCATGTATTTGACCAGATCTTCTCTAGTATTTACTCAATTGAACCCGCAATTATTTCCCTTAATACCATTGAATCATTCACACCGTTCATTCTTGGCCAAAATTAATGTATTTCATCCATTACCAGCCAACACTTTTTGTCATTAAGGGGTCACCCCTTTTTTTAATAAGTTTAAATCTATGGCATGCTTGTGTTTCTACATGCACTACTAATTAACTTCAACATATTCCTACTCATATCCTATGTGCAGAATATTCTTAACATCCGGTGGCCAGTCCAATTGCACTTGGCACCTATGCATCACAACTATGTTCATTCCTAATGAAGGAAATTATGGTTGTCCCTATAAATTTTCAACCAACTTTCATTGATTAAACAATCCATGAATTCCTCATTCAATTTTTGGAATTGCATAGAAACCCCTTATGTTACATACTTGATCGCATATGGTCCTAACCAATGCATTATAAACTTACCAGGGTGTTTCAAAAATTATTTTCATAGAGGAGAACTTGGTCTCCTACTTCGAACTTCTTTTTCTTGATATGATGATCATGCCATACCTTTTCCATTTCTTTTTGTACTTGTTGGTGAAAACCTGTTATAAACCTGTCTTCTTCCATCTTCACTAATTGTGACAACCTTTCCTCCACTACTCCAATATCTTGCATTTCTGTGAATACACCAATCCTTAAGTTGGGCACAATATACTCCATAGGACTTACATATTACTAACCATATACCATCCCGAAAGGTGTCTGACCTGTTAACTTTTTACAAGTAGTCCTATACACCCATAATAATACTAGTATCCTCAAGTCCTAATTGTCGCAGTTCACATTGCATATTTTGATCAATGCGTTCTCTAAAATTATATTGAAAGATTTGATAGTTCCATTAGTCTGAGTATGGTATGGTGTACTCTTCTAGTGATAGATATGAAACTTTTCTCTTAATGCTTCAACAATATTATTCAAGAAGTAGCTCCATGATCACTCATGAAAATATTAGGACAACTAAACCTAGTAACCACATTTTCAAATAAGAACTTCGGAGCAGTTGTAGAACTGTAATCCTTAACTGGTTCATCCTCATCCTCATCCTCATCTTAAAATGATATCCCAATAAAAAATGCCTAAATTTTTGAAGTGCATATACCATTTCTAACCCTTCTCTTTATGTCGTAGTATAGTTCCCTTCAGTTGTTGATAACTTTCTACTAGCAAAAGAAATGGCGTGAACTATGTCTCATTCACCAGGTTGTGCTAAAACTGCACCCAAATCTATATATTAAGAATTGACATGTAAATGAAACTCCTTCCTACAATCTAGAAATACCAAGATTGGTGCAATTACAAACTTTTATTTCAATGTGTCCAAGCTCTTCTAACATTCCTCATTCCACTAGAATTTAACATCTTTTTTCAACAACTTTTCAATAGGTGCAGTAATCGGTGCATACAGCTTAATGAATTTTATGTAGTAACTTGTATGTCCCAATGTTGTCCTCATATATCACACTGATGTTGGTGGTGGCATATCTACAATAATAGCAACCTTGGCGTGATCCATTAAAAGTCCCTATTTGCATACTAAATGTCACGGTAAAATACCAAAAGGAGCACAAAAGATGCATTTCTTTAAATTTAATGATATTTTGTATTGTCTGCATCGACCCAACATCAACCTTAGATTCTCAATATGATTCTTTAGCAAATGAAAAATTGTCCAATCGTCGAAGTATACCTCCAAAAACTTATGAATAAACTCCTTGGAAGTTGCATCAACTACCCTGGAAAAATAGAAAGGGTGTTCTTCAACCCAACTGGCCTCATTGTATAGTGGCATCAACCCCACTCTATTGTAAATGTATTCTTATGTTGATCTTATATCAAGAAAACCCATTAGTAAATGGGTAGGCTCTCTGGCCTCCAGTGTTCTCTAGTACCTCATCTGTAAAAGGGGTAGGGAATAGATCATGTAAGCATGCATCATTTAATATTCTTAGGTCAACACAAATTCTAACCTCCCCTGTCTTCTTATCTTGGACTACCATAAGGCTAATCCACTCCAATTCTTCCATAGGTTCAACAATTCTTGCATACAACAACCTATTGATTTCAACCTTCACTTTATATTTATATCTTGGATTTGATATATAGGTTCTCTTCTAACTGGGATTTGTACCAATCTTAAGTGGAATTTTCATTCCTCCTAATACCCCTCGAATCTGAGAACTTGGTGGGGAACAAATAATGGTATCCATGCAATAAATCAGTAATTTTCCCAACAATTTCATCATCCCAATAATCCCCTATAGTAGGAAACTTAGGGTTCCCTTATGTACCAATATTTACTTTTCTAATCTTCAAGGGTTTTAAAAAATTATCACATTCTATCTTGTGTCCTTGTAGCACTCCAATGTCTGTTGAAATCTCGCATCCCAATCTAGCATGTTATATCTATGTAAAGGAACTTCTTCAAAAACTCTCTCCTTAATAACTTGCAAGGCCTCATCATTATCGAATTCTCATCCTCAAAACTAAAAGTTGATTTGAAATTCATGATCATGTCTTCCCAATCTGTAGTTCCACGTCGTAGTTCCAACTCTATATACCAATTTCTTAGTAATGTGTCCAATGTGTGAATTGTTATAACAATAGGATCGCAGAGAAATAACAATAAACAATAAACAAGATGCAAATATTAAAATACACTACAAGAGAGACATAGATATAATGTGGTTCACCCAATATGGGCTACGTACCCATAGAAATTTCCAGTCCTTTATTATTATACCATCCAAGAAAATGAAGGATGCAACCTGCAGCAACCCCATTGCACTTCCTCTCCATTCTCTCACAATATATCTCACACAATCACATAGATTGTTTTTACAATGCTACAATACAATACACAGTTGTATTACAATGCTTTCCTTTTATAGGGGAACTACCATGGGAAAATAGCACAGGTCACCCAATACAATGGGTCCGTAAACTGCTTCTCTCCCGGACCACCCAACCAAGGGGGATGGACCCCCCTGTTGGGATGAGTGTAAACTAAAAATGGGGTATGAACACGACTGAACAATAACATCTCTAAATATGGAATACCAGGCTCCACAACCAACAATATCCCACTTGGAAACTAGTCACAACAGTGGGAATATTATAAACCCACTTCATACTTAGGATAACAATATTTAATCATTTTTTATTAAAGTTTTGCCTACTATCCTAGATAGTTGGCATCCACTTGCACCACTTTATCAACACTTTCCATATATACCCCAGGAGCACCTTTATCCTGATCCTGGTTAGATGCTTCCAACTTTATTGACTACCAGAATTACTAATTACGCCTTCCTATAGATTCTGTCTTTAAACTACTTTTATCCTGCTTTTATGTGGATAATGTAAATCTAGTCAACTGAGAAACTACTAACTTTTGTTTCCAACCCATCCTCCATTAGTGTTTCTCCATATTCCATGCTTAGCATATTTTTCCATCACTCATGACAACTCACTCATGGTTCAGCCAATTTGTGAGGTCTATGAAAGATTTGGAAAGTGCTTGAGCTGCCTATGGGGGTTTATCATATTTGGTAAGTCTTCTTTTTTAGCTAGCATGAGGTGTCTCCTAAGAAACTCTAATTTACTTATGAAGGATGTATTATTTATGTACACTAATATTGATCAATAATACATGGAAATATATTGGATCATTCTTCACTTCTCTTGTATCTAATCTTACTATTCATCTCTCTATTTTCCTTATGCATGCTTGTGAGAATTATCTTTGTAGCAAGATCTACCTCCTATGCTTCTTCTTTTCATCAAGGCTCTATTTATACATGGTATCAGAGATGCAATTTCTACAACAACAACTCCACCTCTGTTGCACTTGTTGGACTATGCTTTGAGCCTTGGAATTGGAAAATTTCTCTTCTTCACCTTCATGCTTGAAGGCCAACTAAAACCGAGAAAGAACTCAGTTTCTCTCTAGTTACTACCTTTGTAAACATGTCTGCAAGATTCTTACTAGTATGTATCTTTTCCAATTTTAACAGTTCATCTTCCAGAACAGATCTTATGAAATGGTACTTGAGTTGTATATGTTTAGTCTTCGAATGAAAGGCTGGGTTCTTTACAATATGAATGGCACTCTGGTTGTCACTGTACAAAATTCTATTCTCCTGCTTCTTACCCAGTTCTTCCATGAACCTATGTAGCCAAATAATCTCTTTATTGGCCTCTATAGCAACAACATACTCTACTTCCATTGTTGAAAGTGAAACAACCTTTTACAGTTTTGAAATGCAACTTATTGTTGTTCTACTCACAATAGATACATACCCTGTGGTGCTCTTCATGTTGTCTTTATCACCTACAATATCTGCATCAAAATATCCTTGTTGGCCAGTGTCTGAACCTCCAAAACATAATGCATGAAAAGTAGTACCTCTCAAATACCTGAGACTCCACTGTACTGCTTTCCAATTCTCTTTACTTGGATTGTTCATATAACTGCTAACAAATCCCAATGCATGTGCAATATCTGGTCTTGTGCACACCATGGCATACATCAAGCTACCAACTACTGATGAATAGGGAACCTTGGACATGTATTTTATCTCTTCTTGTGTCTTAGGACACATCTCCTTACTTAGTCTGAAATGGATAGCCAAAGGTGTACTAACAGGTTTTGCATTATGCATTCTAAACCTCTCCAACACCTTTTCTATGTACTCACCTAGAGACAGTGTCAATTTGTGATTTTTCTTGTCTCTTGTTATTCTCATACCAAGGATTTGCTTTGTAGCACCCAAATCCTTCATCGCAGATTATTTATCTAGTTTCATTTTGAGCACATTTATATCCTGCATGTTAGACCCTATAACAAGAACGTCATCCACATACAATAACAAGATAATATATATTCCATTGTCTATCCTCTTGAAATAAACACATTGGTTAGAATGGCATCTACTATAACCTTGTTCTATCATAAACTTATCAAAGTTTAAATGCCACTGCCTTGGAGCTGGCTTCACGCCATACAAGCTCTTCTTCAACCTACAAACCAAGTTCTCCTTCCCTTTGACCTCATACCCCTGTGGTTGCTACATATAAATATATTCCTCTAAATCCCCATGGAGAAAGGTTGTTTTTACATCTAATTGTTCAATATGCAAATCTTTCACCACCACTACACTTTAAATAGTCTTAATTGAAGTCATTTTAACAACATGAGAAAATATTTCATCAAAATCCATACCTTTCTTTTGTGCAAACCCATTTACCACAAGTCTATCCTTATACTGCTTCTTGCATCCTTCTTCTTCCTTCAACCTGTAAACCCATTTATTCTTCAATTCTATCTTTTCCGCAAGCAAAACAACCAAATCCCAAGTCTAGCTTCTTACAAATGAGCACATCTCCTCATTCATACTTTTCTCCCACTTCTTTCTAGTTTTTACCTGCATTGCCTTTTCATAACATTATGGTTCACCAGAATCAGTCATCAATAAATAATATATTGAAGGAGAGGATCGTTCAGGGGGTCTACTTAACCTAGTATATCTTCTTACATTTGCATGAGTTTGATGTATCTGTTGTTGCTCTAAATTTTCTGGTGCCTTTAGAACTTCATTTTCTTTGATTTCATCAAGCACTGTGTAAGTTCTTTTTTCCTTTTCCTCTTTCTTTCCTTGCAACTAATATTTGTACATAAATTTTCATTGAATACTACATCTCTATTCCTAATGATTTTTTTATTTTCATAATCCCATAATTGATAACCAAAATCATCAACCCCGTATCCAATAAAGGTACACTTCTTGGATTTAGCCTCAAGCTTTGTTCTATTTTCTTTATCAATATGGAAAAATGCTTCAAACCAAAAGTTCTAAGGAATGAGTAGTTTTCCTTTTTACTTGTCCATGCCTCCTCTATAATTCTGCCATCCAAAGCACTTCAAGGCCCTCTCTTTATTAAATAAACAACTGTATCTAAACCATGGGCCCAAAACTATAAGGGAACCCTGCATACAATCTCATGCACCTTGCATGCTCCATAATCATTATGTTCATCCTTTCTGACACACCATTTTCTTATGGTGTTCCTAGCACTTTCTTCTCTCTATGGATCCCATCGTATGAACAGTAACTATCAAACCCCTTGATGCATTACTCACCTCCATTATAAGATTTGAAACATTTCAACCTTTTCCTTGTCTCATTCTCAACTAAAGCTTTCCACTTCTTAAAAGTAGAAAACACATCAGATTTCTATCTAATGCAATAAACCCAAGTTTTTCTAGTTGCATCATTAATCAAAGTAACAAAATAACCAGAGCCAGCAAGAGATTGTACCTGAGCCGGTCCCCATACATCTCTATGCACAAGCTCTAACTTTTCATTCTTCTTTTATTTCCCAACCCTGAGAAATCTAACTCTCTTATGTTCTCCATAAACACATTTCTCACATAATTCCAAACTTACATGTTTCAAATCTAGAAGAAATTTCCTTGAGTGGAGAATTTGCATCACCTTCTCACTCATGTGGCCAAGCCTATGTTGCCACAATGTTGCACCTATTTCTGTGGAAGCTACAAAGATATAATAATCAGTATTATGAGGACATAAATACAACGTACCTATCATATCTCTTTTTGCTATTACTAGTGCTCCTTTAGTGATCTTCCACCACATTTTTCCAAACGTAGGCAAACAACCGCTATATCCCAACTTCCTTATTGAGATCAGATTAATTTTCATAGTAGGAATGCGCCTTACATATTTTAGAAGCCATTCATTTCCATTATTTAACTTAATTTGTACCTTACCCATTCCAACAATTTTGCATGGTTCATCATCCCCCAAAAAAACATGTCCAAAATCACCTTGAATATAATCCTGAAAGAATTTTCTATGGGGTGTAGCATGACATGAAGCCCCTGAATCTACTACCCAATAATCACTAATATTATCTAATGCAAAAATAAAAGCATCTTGTAAAACATCACCTGCTGCATTTGCTTCTTGAGTAGTCTCCTACTGCACATCTCCTTTCTTCTTTGGAGCTTTGCAGTCTTTCTTCAAATGACCTCTCTTACCATAGTTTTAGCACTCTGTCTTTCCAAATATGGACTTGGATATGCCCTTTCTATACTTGATGTGATTACCCAGGATCCTTACTCTCTCCCTTTGTCTTCCTTTTCTCTCCACGGTCAATGCATTGCCTAATGTTTCACATGTGATTTTTATTCGCATTTCCTCGCTAAGAATAACACCTACAACATCATCAAATTTCAAAGTGCCTGAACCAGGGACAGAGTTACTTACAACCATGACCAAGTTGTTCCAATTTTTTGGAAATAAGCACAAGATTAGAAGATCTCAAACCTCGTCTTCAAATTTCACTTTTACAAAACTTAGCTGGATAGTAAGCGTATTAAATTCATTTAAATGATCAGCAACAGATCGACCTTCTGACATCTTCATATTAAATAAACGCTTCATTAAAAATACCTTGTTGGAAGCAAAGGTTTTTGCATATAGCTTATCCAATACACTCATCACACCCTCTATTATCTTTTATTTTGAGATATTGAAAGCCACCGACGAAGCTAGGAACAGTCATATTGTTCCCATTTACTTTCTGTCAAGAACCTCCCTTTCTTCATCCTTTATAATCGATAGTTGTTTTGTTTTTTTGCCCAATGGTAGGTATCGATCCTTCTGGTACAAATAGTCCTCCATTTGCATCTTCGATAACTAGTAGTTTTGGCAATTAAATTTATTGACCCTAAACTTTCCTTCTTTTTCCATTGCTCCCACTAGAACCATGAACCATTATTTCCTATGAGTTTACCAGTGAAATAAACTTTTTGCCTCTGATACCAATTGTTAGAAAAACATGATCACAGATCAATAACAATAAGCAATAGACAAGATGAAAATATTAAAATACATTACAAGAGAGACACATATATAATGTGGTTCACCCAATATGGTCTGTGTCCACACAGAAATTGTCATTCGTTTATTATTATGCTATCCAAAAAAATGAATGGATACAACCTGCAGCAACCCCGCTGCACTTCCACTTCTCTCTCTCTCACAGTCTCTCTCACACAATCACATATAATGTTTTACAATGCTACAATACAATACACAATTGTATTACAATGCTTTCCTTTTATAGGGGAAATACCATGGGAAAATACCTCAGGTCACCCAATACCATGGGTCCATAAACTATTGGCCAACAAACATAAAAAAAAAATCGAGGGCTTCGGCCCCACACCCCCATTGTTGGGATGAGTGTACAGTAAAATTGGGGTACAAACACGGAAAAACAATAACATCTATGAATATGGAATATCATGCTCCACAACCAACATGAATAAACATGTGTACCCATTCCTTATTATATATAGTCCTCCATGTTGTAGTACATTCCACTTCATGTTCCCTAGGGCTGGACAAACCATTATACTTTACCACGACATACTCAATTCCTTCACCATATCTAACTTCTAAGAACCTTTTACACTATGACCATATTTCTATATTATTATTATGAGCAATCAACCATCTTGTTGGGGTAGCTTTCAAGGCTACATCTAATGCTAATACTCATTGTTTCTATGTAACTTGTAATTCAAACTCAAAAATAAAATTAAGAACCCCAATTTGTTAAACCATCATACACAAGTGGATTACATACCTTTGTCTCAATCCAATGCAGTGAATTAATGATGCGAGCACACCTTCTTATATATACTCCATGCAACTTGTTTTTCCAATTTTCTTGTCCTTCCTCTAAATATGATGCACATGAGTTGATTCTGCAGAAGCTAAGGTTACCATTTGTTGTAGGGTTGATATAGACATCCATTCTTGAAGTCATTTTATAAATATTTTCCATTTCTTGAGCATCATATTCTTTTCTAACATTTTCAACATATTTCTAACCTTCTATAAGATCCATGGGTGCAATAACTCTGATTCCCCCCCTTCAAATGTCATCAGTCTCTTTTTCAAGTTAATGTTAGCATGATTATCCATTTCCCAATCTATCCCAAGTAATGTTGGATAAGGGTTAGTGTCCTCTATTATTTCAATAACTTCAAATTATTCAAAGCTTCACAATCCATCCAAATCGACAAGTACCCCTACTAACCTACCAAATGGGACCACTATATTATGATTGACAAACCTTAATTGCACTGGTGACCATACAGTATTAGGGTTACCCATCTTTTCCCATGTCTTCTTGGTAAGTAGATTTACATCCAATCCCAAATCCAAATTAATAAAATTAATGTCGTAAAATCCAATCTAAACACTACATGCAAATCCATACATTTTCTCCTATTCTTTTGAAAGTGGTTCATAGTTCTTTATTCAACAAATTATACCATCTCTCATTCATATTGATCAATCAAACTACAAAGTTATTTTAATCCCCTTTCATATTTTAACATATCCAAACAACTATGCAAGAAATTATTCAAAGCACTTACCTTTAGCGATGGTCTCTTTGGAGTTCAATGATAAAAAATTCGAGGCATATCATATACTGGTAGTGTATCATACATTGGACGGGTTTTTAATGTTGGTTCTACTTGATTTGTCATAGTAAACTCCATTATGGATTCGACATAAATGCCATTTTCCTTCTAAGGATTAAATGCTGGTGGACGACCTGTTGCTTTCCTAATTCCTGGTTCAGGTTTCTTTCCTTGTGTTGTTGTATCACCCCCATCGTATCTACCCCACATGTAAATATTGCAACAGTAGGTTGATTGTCTCACTTCTCCATAGATACATTTTGAACATTCTAGTTCTAATTCTTATTTTGATTTTCCTTCCCAGTTTGCTATCAACTACGGAAATTTTCAATAGTATGATCCAATGCTCTACAATATGTACATGTCAAACAGGGTTTCTAACAATCTCTTACAAAGTGTCCTGGTTGTCCACAATTATAATAAAATATTTGTACTCTTCCTCTGCCAAATATACTTCTTCTTTATCCTCTGAATACACCTCTCCCTTGATTGTAGCCTCTTCTCTGGACATTGAGCTATGCATTCCCCTATTCAACTTTCTCTTCTCCTTTTCATTTTGTAGGCATCATCTGTATGTTTTGATAGTAGGTCATATGCTCAACAATTTGATTCATCATGGATTATAGACTTACAAAAGTTACAAAATAATTTTTTTGCACAAGTAACATTCTTCTGGTCGATGTCCTCTGGTCATACATATCTCACATCGGGGTCCAGCTCCATGATTACAAGGATTAGGAACCTTTGTAGCTACATACTTTTGAATTGATGGACATTGATCCTTATGATGACCTTCTCCCTTGCACTTGATACACCATACTTCCTCTCTTTTGTATTTTCCTATCTTAATATCTTGGATCTGAAGTGACAAATTTGCTAACTACGTCTAAATATGAAAAATCCCTATACTAGTCTCTCCTACTACGGATTCCTCTAGTTTCATTGCAATTTCAAGATATTTAGATTGCGAAATAAACTTCTATTGCATCAATGGTAACCTCATATGTAGTAACAATGCAACTATAAACCATTATTTATGTTGTTCTTCATGAATCTCAAAACTTACTCAATCAATCAAAGTTTTAAACCGTCGATCGAAGTCCCACACTGATTCATTTGGTCATTGCTTAATCTCTTTTAGCTCATTGATACACTGTGACTCATACATGGGCTTCTTGAAGTCAGCTATCAATGCATTTATAATCTCTGCCAATGTTTTCTATCGTGCTCTTATGGGTACAATAAAAAAACTTCATAAACCAATTTAATGCACAATCACGAAAGGTCGTGATCAAGTGTGCTCTTTTTACATCATATTCTTGAAATTGATTAACATCCATATAGATTCATAAAGAAACCAATGTATCTATGGGTTTTTCGACCCATTCCCATGAAAAACTAGCAACTTCATATCATCTCCTGTCATTTTCCTTCTTAGAGGTACCAACCGATTCTGAACTACAGGACCAAAAATTCCAATATTCTGACTAGGTTAACTTGTATTCTGACTAACTGAACCAATATTCTAACTATTCCTACTAGTACTACTTATTTTCACAAAATGCAACGGGCTATTAGTTATTACCTCATTTTCAAGATATGCACATGGGGAGTGGGTATGTCACAATGTTCGTCTTGAGATAAATCAACCGCTTCTTCCTCTAACCTAAGCTAATAATCTACCTCTTCTTCCCCTAAACTGTACGATTCTTATATGAGTTGTGGTATGGTTATTTATTCATGTCCTTCGGTTACACTACAAACTTCTTTCTTCCTATTTTAGTCTTTCTCCTCTTACTATGTCGAAATATCCTTCCACTTCACAGTAATCGACACTCATCATATGTCTCGTTGTATTATCCTTTAATCATTTTAGCTCACACTTCCCTGACATACTCTTAGACATTCTCCTAGCCATACCCAGTTCCCAATGTGTGAAGCTTATTACTCTTCAGATTCCATTCTCATAAAACCTTTTTCACAGAGTAACATCTTGATCCAAAGGTACATAGACTTCAAATACGACTTTAAAGTTTCTATAGAAAACTCAATAATGTAACTCACAAATATACTATCAAACTAGTAATCAACAACACAATAAATTCTAATATTGATAACGTTAAGGATTCAAATCAACTCAGGAGTCCAAACCATTGGCTCACACCCCTCCCCCTAAAGTCTCTCTTTTTCTTGACTAACTTTGACAATCATTATGATAATATGATAGGAAACTCCTCAAACAAGATTTCATGCAAATCTAAGAAAACATATATTTCTAACAATTCTTTGGATCTGAACCAAATATTCATATTCTATTCTTTGGTAAACTCTCATTTCTTCTTCTATATCCTATCCAAAATCTCTTTCTTAGTTGGGTGCCACATCCACATCCCCTCTAGTCACGGATATTGATCCTAACAATGCAACCATTTTTTGGCTCAAATATGTAGGCCCAAGTTCACTAACAAAAGACCAACAAATCCCAAGATACTATCCCTTAGGGAATCACCCACAAGAAAGTGAATTCTCACCAGAAGTACCTATGGTTACTGCAGGAACCATTTTTTACAAAAGCGAAGGGCGTGGAAATTTGTTCTTCCAAATAACCTATTAGCTAGTCTTTGACACACATCAATTTAATTACAGAAACAACACAATGTATGTATCAACTATATGGTATTATTATAACTTAAATCAGATAAATATTATATCATTTTCATTTACCACTTACTATGCAAATTATATCTAACAATCACGCATTAAAGACATTCACAATACACCAAAGGTTTTTCGTGGAAACCCAAAATGGGAGAAAACCATGGAAATGCTTGGTGTTCATGGATCTTATTACATCAAGCATTTCAGATATATGTGTGGACTTATCCTGCATATCTGTCACTCCTTCTCTTAGTACATTAAATATTTCTACACACAACCTATAGATCAAACTCTCTCTTGTACAAAATTACTCCTTATTAACAATACAAGCACAACAATTGATCCATGAACTCATCACACTCTCATAAAAAACTTAACCAACCAACCCTCTTCTACCCATCCCATTACATATTTATATTGAATTACATAGCCCTTGCATCCCACTAAGTGGACACACAATATTAAGTACCTCTAACCAATTCCTCAATTGACGTGATCAACCGCTCCTCTTTTCCTTGTTTTTTGCCACTATGTCCAGGTCCTTCCTGCTTTTGTGGGTTCACATCCTTTGACCAATTCATCGCAAAAGGTTCCCCATTCACACCAAAACTTAATCCAATACTTTATTCAAAATTCATTAGGGCCAACAAATGCTATGATCCAAATCCTTAAAGGTACCATAGGAGACAAGAGTACTCACCATGTACAACAATGTAAACATGGATCACAACTACAGTATAATTAAAAATATAAGTTACACCATAACTTTTTAAAGAATATGAGATCCTTCTCCAAATACCCCAATACATGAACATATAATAATTTTGCATGTTCCTCAACAATGACTACATTACCTCTATATATACATATTCATGTATTGCACATGAGGCCCCTTCATTGGGTTGACCAATATATATATATATATATATATATATATATTCTTATTTTTGTTATGCAATATAATGTAATTAGTTGGCGGAAATGTAACTATGTATCTCTCTTTGAAGAAAATGAGGAAAGGAGCCTAGCAAGGCATGAAATCTGAATGTAAGTCCTACTGGGACATTCCATGATCATACTTTTTGTATGATTGATATTTTACATTTGGAAGATATATATATATATTCAGCCCCATATATGCCCCCTTGTGTCATATCAATCTACAACCATATATCAGAGAAAGTGATTAGGTGCATCTAAAACTATATGGCATGATGTATAAATAAGTGCATTTAAAACTATATGTTATAGATGTAACGTTAATAGTTTCAATAAGCCAAAAGAAAAAATAACTTGGTAAAAATGAAAAACTAAACAAATGGAATCACTATAATGAAATAAAGCAACATATATCCATCTTACTATTTGGATATGTCAAGCACCAAGGGGGATCAAATCCCTTGATGTGCAAACATTTTTCATAGTGCAAATTTTGCAAAAATATTTGCAACTCAATGGATTTGATCCATATTGGCACTTGATAGATTTGGAGTTAAGATGAAATATCTATGCTAGTATACTTGTCAATGATTCACATAGTAATGTTAAATAAATTCAATAATATTTTTTATGGCGTGATTTTCCACAATTGATACATCATGCTTTGATGGCCTATCCATGTCCATATGCAGACTCCTTTTACCCCGGTTCACTCATTATGACCCTGTGGAACCCCTTAAAAGACATTTTTATTCATATACACGGGTCACAAGTATACAACCCGCGTATACATAGCTTACACCACTGTCGCCCGTGTACATTGGGAAATGTGCTCAAAAACAAAAAAATATTTGGAGTTTCCCCCTGCTAAGTAAGACTTGTCTATTGGCCTTCCATATGCTGGGAAACGATCTACTTCGACCCTTCACCTCCTATTGAAGGGATATATATTGAGATACTATGAAGCATTAGAGGAGGATAATTTTGAGAGAAAATACATTATAGTGGAATTGTGCCCCATTCTTATGTACTTGAGTCTACATCCATTTGTCCTTGAAGCAACCATTACTGTTATTTCCCAAGCTTACCTTGATCTTTGTGAGCTTGCCTTTGTATGGAGGATTGAAGTGGTGGAGGTCCAGGTGGAGGGACTCAGTTTCTCGATTTTGACGAGGTGCTGACAGAGTTGTTCGTCTTTATCTTTGTTCATATTAATAGAAATATCCATTTCTCATCCATTGCATGTGTAATTATAAATATTTTCTATCCATGGATGTATTTACTTTGATTATGTATTGGAATATATCAGGCTAGATTAGATTATAATGCTTTACATATATCATGCTTATATTTCTTTTTGTTGTTAAGGGAAATGTGTAGGTACAAACTTGATTGAAAGCGCAACAGGGATCTACTTCAAACGTATGGAATAAGGGATGTCCCCTTGGTCCCTTACTGTTAGTTTTTCATGTATGTTTAGCATGATTGGAAATGGGTTTATTTCTGGTGTCATCCTGTCCGTTTTGGTACACCCCAAGCCATAGGATATCTTCTCTGTAACAATATTAATGGAATAAATCCTATGGAGCTACTCATAGGACTTTTCCAAAGATGACCAATTACCTAGGTTTTTCTATGCCTTGAAATTGCATGGTCATCCAAATTATGTAATCATTATACTATTTGGTATTTCTATAGTTCAAAGGAGGCCCTATTCCATTTAGAATTTTTGGATAAACATGTTGATTTACATTAAATAATTGATTAGTTGTATTTATTACGAAGAGAAGGTGAAATGATTGCACAGCGAGGGTCCCTTGTCCCACAAACAAAGGGGACTCATACACCAATTTGGTGTTTAGTTAACATGGACTTGAAATTGTTGTTGTTGTTGTAGTTGTTGTTGTTGTTTTTGTTGTTCAAATGTTTAAAGTTATGAAGAAGAACCTTGGGTGGTGAGATGAAAAATATCGACTAACAAAAACAAAAGCATAGATATTCCAATCGATAATCCACTCAATCCTTTAAATTCTTCATTCTACAATTATCAATTAAATCTATCATATAAATTTAGGTTCCTACCCAATGAAACTAACATAAGAGACAAAATGTTTATAAACATCTTGTATAAAAATAAATACAATTCATAGGATGAAAGTGGATACATGAAGCTCTCCACTAGTTTGATCTTCCACTCCATATTAGTTTTGTTTGTTGTCCCCATTATGATAAGTCGATGTGATAAATCGCCACTCTCAATAGTCGCGATCAAAGATATAGAAGTAATATTAGTTGTGGCATTCAATTGTTATATCGTGCTTGAATCATAATTCAAAGAATAAAATATGGGATCATCATCCCATACAAACCCAAAGGAGGCTTTTTCTTCTAAGATTGAATCATTTAATCTCTCAGTTATCTCATTGAATTGAACCAAATCATCCCAATATTTGTATGAAATATTGTTAGATGAATGGATTCCATTCTCAAGTTAGAGCTTAAGTTCCCAAATCCAAGAAGAAAACCCCCATTATGTCAAAAAAATCCTTGATTGAAAAGTTTATAGGGATTTGGCCTATCCCACAGTCTATAGAGGCGTGGATATCAAAGAACCATTTTCCCAATATAAAAGGCTAGGTATCTTCATTCATATGTGGATGAGGGTATTTTGTTTTGTTTTTTTCTAAGGGGGATGAGATTCAATTTTTTGCTCAAGTCCATACTTCATGGGATGATGAGATTTATTCTTAACTCGTTGGTCCCTTGAATTTAACCTAGAAGAGGATTACATCAACTCCTATATGGGTGATGCTACCCTATATACCTTTAATATTCTTAGGTTAAGTAGTTACCTTCAAATCCATTCCAAACAAACTAGTTTGACACAATGATCAACCTAAACTAAATTGACCTTTGTATTCATGTGCCAGAATATGCGTGGAAGTGTATCTAGAGAAGGGCCTTCCATAGGCACTAAAAATAAATATGAATACATAGAGTCATTAGCAAGAACCAAGTTATGAGAAGATCCCATTTAAGTGCAACTTTTTCCATGAGTATGAGCCTTTTTATAAAAACTACCCAAAATCAATATGGATAGCTAGAGTCATTAGCAAGAACCAAGTTATGCGAAGATCCCATTTAAGTGCAACTTTTTCCATGAGTATGAGCCTTTTTCTAAAAACTGCCCAAAGAATCAAGAGATTCAAATTATTCCTATGCAGTGTATGAATCCTTCCAATCAACTCAACAAAAACTAATGGGACAACAATCAAAAGACATAGAAAACAATAGTGTAAGTTGTCGAAAGAACCAATGATAACCTAGTAAGGACCTTCCAAAATGAACAACTATATATTTGAGGATCTTAAAATTTTCGAAGATCTAGAAGATGAAAGTGAAGAGTTGGAAGGAAAACCAATTCAAAAATATCTCAAGGCTGAAATCAATACCCTTAGCATACCCTCACAAAATAATGAAGTTATCCCATAAGACATAGAAACCCTATAATCGCCACTGGTGGGTGAGCGAATTTCCAAATCCAAAGTCCATTTGGAAAAAGGACCCTAGACATGCCTAGAAATTCCCCATCAAGCATGGGTGTCGGTAAGCTCCCCTCCTGTTCATGATAATTTCTAGCTCAAGAATTTAAGTTCAAAGATTCCTCATAGCTCAAGAATTCTCATAAAAGGGTGGAAAACTAGGAAAACTAATTGAGAGATATAAGCAAGAGGAACCTAAAGTCACTTGTTGCTACTTATGCTAACCTGTAGTATTAATTACAATTTCTCCATTCATATAATTCTTTATATTGTATTTTTATTTTATTTTGATTTGTAAAATAATATAATTATCAAACTTTTAATGACAAAGTTAGAAGCTTGAAAGAAAATCTTAAAAGATTTTCATATTTATAAAATTAGAATATAACCATTTTTAAAAATGTATATTATTTTATCATTCAATTCCAGTGTAGGTTCCTTTAATACATTTTATAATTATTATAATTAAAAATAAATAAATAAATATAAATATCTAATGATGTGTAATGATTTATATTATTCTTTGAGGTTTTTTTGGATGGCATGGTTTGGTGTTGGTTATTATAATCCATTATTATTTATATTGCTTTAAATTTATTTAAATTGTGTATATTTAAGTTGAGAGTCGTTGTGATAACGTTATATGAGAGTGTTGTTTCCAAATTTAAGAACATTGAGGGGTGATCAAATGTAAAGAACCCGTGTCAACCATCCTCTTTATTTTGTTAGTATATTTTTGTTGGACGCATAAGCTTTGTAAGTCGTCACATGAGTATATTGTATTATCCCACATTCATGGGGAGTAATAGTTGTTTATATTAGACTTAGTATATAAGTATGTGTTGAAGGCAATGAAGGCATCCACGGGTTTTTTTGTATTGAGCTTTCTCAAAGGAGGTTTCCCCCTCAAAGTGGCCTACGATCAATAAAATCTCTTTTGTGCTCTGTTATTTCTGTTATATCATGCATTTTCATTGTTTATTGCAGGAGTCTCCTCACATATGGTATCAGAGCACTTTCTTGGGCTCGGAGGGTGGAATTTCTGTAAAAAAAATTTCTTTTGGAGTGCTTCCTGTCATTGTGATTATTGCAGTGGTGCTTCTTCTTTGCATATGTATTGTTCATTTGGATCAGGGAATAAAAATTTTCCACGTAACTGTGGGAAGTACTTGGGAATAGCCCTAAAAATCATTGTGAGGAATACCACAGGAACCCCAAAGTAGTTGGTCATTGAGAGGACTTGCCAAGCGAAAAGGGCAACGAACCATACTTGATTGACTAGTTCCCACCCATGAGGTAAACCAAGAGTGGTTTTTTGTGGCAAAGCGGTTATCAGTTTTACCTGAGTCGTGGACTGAAGGGTACTGCCCCAACACACAATATATTATATGTTGAATTTTCATATGCTTAGCTAATACATCAGTATTTCATTTCATTTCATTTTCATAACAAAAGCATATAAGCAGGATCACTGAAAGAAACACTATCACAAGAACAGCACAGATATATCCTGGGAAAACCCTAAAGGGAAAAACCCAGCAAAAACTTCCACAATATAGATGCCCCAAAAAGGTAAAAGATAAAACTAGCAAGGAGATCAAAGCCTGATCCTCCTCCTTCTCCAGCTACTTCTCTCCTCCACAAGTGCGCTACTTAAGTGAGTGTGTGTGTCTCAAATGAGGAGCACTACACCTCTATTTATATTCATCCGTTCACTTAAGTTAACTCATTTGACATGTAGGCTCGAGTTACATATGTAGGCTCAAGTAACCACACTGGGGTGTTGATGACCCACCTTTACAATTAGAGGGGACTACCTCATGACTCTTATTAGTTCTTCCGATTAGGAGCATCGGGGTACAATGTAATACAAGTGGTTCTCCCGATAGGACCATCGGGGACCACAAAAAGATACATATAGAATATTCTTCGAAGTTACAATATTTCAACACAAGTAACCACACTGGGGTGTTGATGACCCACCTTTACAATTAGAGGGGACTACCTCATGACTCTTATTAGTTCTTTCGATTAGGAGCATCGGGGTACAATGTAATACAAGTGGTTCTCCCGGTGGGACCATCGAGGACCACAAAAAGATACATATAGAATATTCTTCGAAGTTACAATATTTCAACACTCCCCCTTAACGAGAAGGGTATTCTACAGCAACATCAACAACAACAAGAGTAGAGATAGGGGACATCATCAACATCAGCAGGGTAACACATCTATAAATCATTGGAAGCTTTTCAACATCGTGTAGTCTTCATCTTCAATCTTCAGTCTTCATCATCATCAACATCTTCAGTCTTTGATCAGAAACATCATCAGCATTTTTTATCTTTCAATTAGCAACGACATCTTCAGCACTTGGACCTTTCGATCAGCAACATCTTCAGCACTTTGACTGTTCGATCAGCAACAACATCTTTAGCATTTTTACCTTTAGATCAGCAACATCTTCGGCACTTTGACTTTTCGATCAGCAACAACATCTTCAACACCTTGACCATTCGATCAGTAGCAACATCTTCAGTAATTTGACCTCTCGATCAGCAATATTATCATCAACACTTTGCCCTTTCGATCAGCAGCAACATCATCATCATCACATTCTAATCTTTCGATCAGAAACATCATCATCATACTTTGATCTTTCGATCAGAAACATCATCATCATACTCTGATCTTTCGATCAGAAACATCATCAACATACTCTGATCTTTCGATCAGAAACATCATCATCATACTCTGATCTTTCGATCAGAAACATCATCATCATACTCTGATATTTCGATCAGAAACATCATAATCATAGTGCGTCATCATCATACTCTGATCTTAGATCGGTACGTCATCATCATCATACTCTGATATTTCAATCAGTATGTCATCATCATCATACTCTAATCTTTCGATCAGTACGGCATCATCATCATCAGCAACAACCTGCAATCCACAACTCAAATACAAAAAATCTTTGGATCACTTTTGGACTTAAAGTCCAGGGATGATACAATCCCACCACATTATCAACAACCGAAGTTACCGGATTGATTATAGGAGAATCAGTCCCTATCACTTTAGGACTAAGTCCAAGGACAATGCAATCCTACCACATTCTCGAGGACCAAAGTCACCGGATTGATTACGAGAGAATCAGTCCCTATCACTTTAGGACTATGTCCAAGGATGATGCAATCCTACCACATTCTTGAGGACCGAAGCCATCAGATTGATTATGGGAGAATAAGTCCCTATCACTTTAGGACTATGTCCAAGGATGATGCAATCCTACCACATTCTCGAGGACTGAAGCCACCGGATTGATTACGGGAGAATCAGTCCCTATCACTTTAGGACTATGTCCAAGGATGATGCAATCCTACCACATTCTCGAGGACTGAAGCCACCGAATTTATTACGGGAGAATCAGCCCCTATCACTTTAGGACGATGTCCAAGGATGATGCAATCCTACCACATTCTCGAGGACCGAGGTCACCGGATCTATTATGGACAGATGTCCCGGGATGATACAATCCCTCTTCATTCTCGAAGACCGAGGTCTCTGGATCACTTTAGGACAAGTGCCCAGGGATGATACAATCCCACCACGTTCTCGAGGACTGAGGTCACCGGATCTATTGTGGACAGATGTCCCAGGATGATACAATCCCTCTCCATTCTCAAGGACCGAGGTCTCCGGATCACTTTAGGGCAAATGCCCAGGGATGATACAATCCCACTGCAACATCACTACTCCCCCTTTCGAGGAAGGTCTTTCCGAACAACACCAAGCTTGTCTTGAAAGTGTTCGAACTTTACTCGAGGCAGAGGCTTCGTCAGTACATCATCATCCAAACCATCATCATCTACATCTTCAGTATGTGAATACTGAACTATCACGATCTGTATCTCTAGTATGTGAATATTGAAATATCATCTATATCTTTAGTATGGGAATACTGAAATCATCATCATCTATATCTTCAGTATGGGAATACTGAAATCATCATCATCTATATCTTCAGTATGGGAATACTGAAACATCATCATCTCTATATTCAGTATAGAAATACTGAATCACCATCATCTGCATCTACAGTATCATCATCTGCATCTTATCTTGTATGTAGAAATACCGGATTTCTATGTGTTACGTCGGAACACAGGGTTCTTTGTCATCACAACTATGGTTATCACATATGTAGTATCCATCTTCAAGTCAAAGAGACCTGATATCAGCTTCTGAAGCCATATGGCTTCACAACTTAGTAGAGCAATCTGCTATGTATTTTGCTTCAACTGTGCTAAGAGAAACACTGGACTGTTTCCTGCTAAACCATGAACTCGTAGCAAACCTCAAACAAAAGCATCTACCTGATGTGATTTTCCTATCTGAGATACTTCCAGCCCAATTTGCATATGTGTAGCCATACAATCTATACTCATGGCTACCATCATAGTATAGACCAAAGTCTATAGTCCCTTTTAGATGTCTCATCACATGTTTTGCAGCTACTAGGTGAACCCGTCTTGGTTGAACAAGATATTGACTTAAGGTGTTCACAGCAAAACAAATGTCTGGTCTGGTATTTGTTAAGTACATCAATGACCCAATGATCTATCTGTAGTGAGTCACATCCACTAACTCTAATGAGTCATCAGCTAACAGCTTCAGGTTGGAGTCCATGGGTGTGTCCATGACTTTGCATTCCAACATATTGAATCTCTTCAATATCTCTACCGCATACTTTCCCTGGTTGAGAAATATTCCTTCTGAACTTTGCCATACTTCCAGGCCTAGGAAATAATGCATTAACCCAAGGTCTTTCATCTCAAATTCTTCTGCTAGTTTCTTCTTGCTTTCCATGATCTGTTTCTCATTCCCTGTCAAGAATAAGTCATCCATATATAGTAATAGAATGACAATTTCATCTTCTACAACCTTGTAGGAAAGGTTAGGATCGAATTTACTCTTGGAAAATCCCATGCTCATCAATAAGCTATCTATTCTTCCATACCAAGCTATGGGAGCTTTCTTCAGGCCATAGAGGGCTTTCTTCAACTTGCATACTTGATTCCATCTGTCTTCAACTTCAAATCCTCATGACTATTCGATGTAAAACTCTTCCTCAATCATACCATCAAGGAAGGCTTGTATTTACTTCATCATGGAAGAAACTACCATGATAGTTTTGAAGGAAGTGTACCTTGCTTCCTGGCGTAAGCATCTCTTCAGAATTAAACCTCTAGCCACAAGTCTTACCTTACTTCTATCAACAACATATCTTATCTTACAAATCCATTTGGAAGATACCACATTCTTGCTTTCTAGTTTGAGTACTATATCCCAAACATCATTCTAGTATCATAACATCTTCTATGAGTTTGTCTTCTCAGGTCATCAACATATCCTAGTCTTCTGCATTCAACCTTGAAGGTTGGAACCCACTTTACTCTTGGTAAAGTCTCGATCGATCATGAAGCTATCCATCATGTCGTACCATGTCAAACTCAGATATAATTTTCTGTAGTCACTCCCCCTGAAGTGGAGTATCATCTTCCCTCTTCATTCTATACATGTGGTTCTATGCTTGATATATACTGGTCAATAGAGTATGTCATGTCATAGTCTATTCTTTCTGAGGCAAATCACGAACCTTGCTTTGTACACTTGTTCTTGTAGATCCATATGGAAGATACTACATACTTCCCTTTATGTCTCGAAATCATATCGTATACATCATTCCCCATGATCAACTATTATTCTTTGATCATAGCTTCTTTCATAGCATTCTTTTATTCATCTTGAGTTATCTCTTGTACCCATGGTGGTCTTCATCCTTCAAGGTGGATCTACCGCTCTCTGAAGCTCTTTCTTCTGTCATGGTGTCTCTAACCCTGGGAGCTTCAGATTCATGTTTATTGGAGTGAATCTTGAATTGTCATCACTTGTTCTTTGGAACAAGTCTCATCCTTCTTTTCTTGTAGGAGGTTGTACAGGACCTTTCCTATAATTCAAATGCATCAGTTGCATGGTTAGAACTATTTCATAAAACGACAAATTCTTATGCATCATGCAACTGTTTAGATAATACAACATTCATCCATATCTCACATAAACTTTCTAGATGCCTTCCATCTCTACCATGACATCATTGAGATTGTGCACTAATCCAATATGTCAGCAAAGAGGTTTGATAAGTAGCAATGGAGAGTTGTATAGCACCATGAGCTACTTACCCATCACATGCATATTAGTAGCATACAGTCATTAATGCAAACAATCTATCATGCATAACACATCAACTGAATATAATCAAATGTATAACAAAACAATATCATGAAATGACAATTGAATACTTATCTTTTATTTGTTTCGTGGGTAGACTCCATCTTGATCATTCTACTTTATCATATTCTTCGTTCATGAAATCATCATTTCTTATCCAAATGATAAGATGAATAAGAGGTTCTTCAAGAATTGAGTTCTTCATATTCCTCATCGCTTGAGGGATCTTCTTTGAATGGTGAGAGCTTGATCTTCAATTGCTCTCATCTTCTTCTTCTCTTCTTATGAGTTGAGTTGAAAGAAATTACTTCCTTCTAGCATACATTCTTTGTATGAATGAATCCCATGATCCTAGGAGGCCATTCAAGGTGGCTATCACCACTTCTTCATTCTCCACTTCTTCTTCTACCACTTCAAGTAGTTCTGCATTCTGGATCTTCACATTCTTCAACTGTTTTCTCAAAACCATCTTCTGATTTAAGTTCTTATCTTCAAACAGCTTGATCAAGGAATCAAACATATTCAGTGTCTTTAGGGAAGACACTTGTGGTACAATTTGATCCGTGATTGAATCAACAATGATCTTCTTGGCCTTGATCAAGTTCTTCTTGTGTAAGGCTTTGAGCCTCATCTCCGTATGGAACTGGAACCTCTCTACTTATGTAGGTGTCCAATTCATTTTTTTTAGAGAGATCAAATACTTCCATGCTTGGAAGTTGTCAACTTTACCAAGCTTATCATCAAGCTGATGTTATATATCACTTTGAAATGAGAACCTCAAATGCAAATAGCAAAAGATTAGATCTTACCGATTTGAGGTGTCCATCCTGCTTCCAGAGCTAGCTGATTTAGGGTTTGTCAGAGAGACCCTAATTGTCAAAACTTGGAATATTTAAGATATGATTGGATATAAATATAGATCTCTTCAAATGGAGCTGTCTAATGTACTCCTTTTCTTAAAACAATGGAGGGAACCTCCCGGAACAGGAAGCCCTAGTTTTCCAATTTCTTCTGTAGAAATGCCTGTCATTGTTTCTGTGATATCTATGAAATTAATGCTCCTATGTGTCTAAAATTTCTCAATGAGGTAACCTCGCATGTCCCTGATCTAAAACCATAGGTTTCATCAGAATTAGTTTCACCAATAGGGATTTATGATCCGTTTCCCACGGTGACCTTTTACAGGACTATTCAGAACATCGAAGTTGTACGAACTTCCACGTGTCACTGTTTCATCTTCTGGTTCTAAAATTTTGACCAAATAAAGTACAGTCCGTGATATTTTTGGAACATCTTCAGGAATTCAATTTGGACCTCTGTAGCCCAAGCTATAGCAATTGTCCCCAGGTGTCCTGTTTAGGGATGAATTCTGGAAGAGGCTGGAACCCTAACTTGGAGGGATCATATCTCCAAAAATATAGCGAATCTGAGGCTGAATTTTGGAAACAGTGTACATAAAGAGTTTTTCTTAGGCCTCTACAATTTTCAACTCGTGAACCTTCACCAATCGCAGGATATAGCGAATTTACCAAAACTTAGCAGTTTTAGTATTTAGGGTTTTTCTAGCTTGGGGTCAAACTAGGATTTGACTTTCTCAGAGTTTCACCCAACCAAAAATATTGATCCAGGTATCTAAACTTTGATTTTGATGAGGAGAGAAATCCTATGCTAGTCTCACTCAAAATTTCCTCTTCAGCAAGAAGCCCTAATTTCTTCCGGGGAGAGAGAGGGAGAGCTATTTTGCGAAAGCTGTCCTATTTAGGGTGGCTCTGATACCATGTTGAATTTTCATATGCTTAGCTAACACTTCAGTATTTCATTTCATTTTCATAACAAAATCATATAAGCAGGATCACTGAAAGAAACAATATCACAAGAACAACACAGATTTATCCTGGGAAAACCCTAAAGGGAAAAACCCAGCAAAAACTTCCTCAATATAGATGCCCCAAAAAGGTAAAAGATAAAACCAGCAAGGAGATCAAATCCTGATCCTTCTCCTTCTCTAGCTACTTCTCTCCTCCACAAGTGCGCTACTCAAGTGAGTGTGTGTGTGTCTCAAATGAGGAGCACTACACCTCTGTTTATATTCATCCGTTCACTTAAGTTAACTCATTTGACATGTAGGCTCGAGTTACATATGTAGGCTCAAGTAACCACACTGGGGTGCTTATGACCCACCTTTACAATTAGAGGGGACTACCTCATGACTCTTATTAGTTCTTCCGATTAGGAGCATCGGGGTACAATGTAATACAAGTGGTTCTCTCGGTAGGACCATCAGGGACCACAAAAAGATACATATAGAATATTCTTCGAAGTTACAATATTTCAACACAAGTAACCACACTGGGGTGCTGATAACCCACCTTTACAATTAGATGGGACTACCTCATGACTCTTATTAGTTCTTCCGATTAGGATCATCGGGGTACAATGTAATACAAGTGGTTCTCCCGGTAGGACCATCGGGGACCACAAAAAGATACATATAGAATATTCTTCAAAGTTACAATATTTCAACATTATATAGTATTGGAGGTCGATTGACTCCCCTTAACCTTTAGGAAGCCAAACATACCTGGGGTTTGTATCTATTTCTAGTTGATAAAGCGTAGATTTCCAAAGCCGCTATTTTTTTTCCATATCATTTTTGTTTTAGTTTTGTTTCCCTTGAAAATTCACTAGAACCCTTGCAATTCCATTTCAAATATTTCCTTCCTTGAGGACCCTATCCCAAATTCCACTTCCTGAAGCCCGAAATCCCCCATTTGTCGATTTTTAGGGTTTTCCATAAATTTTTCAATTATGACCCGATCACCTTCAATTTTTTCCACAATGTCCATTTCCCATTTTTGCTTCCTTTTCCCTCTTTGAAAAAATTTGCAATTCTTTCACCCCGCTTCTGAAATTCTCATTTCATGCTTCCTTGTCTCCTAGAAAGTGTCCAAAACCTAGTCAAACCCCAATTACCCACCCAAGTTTTTCTCAACTCCAATTTTTCCTTTTCTAAAACCTTTATGTTTTTGTTTTTCTACCCATTTCCCAAAAAAAACAAAAAAGACAAAAAATATTGGTTATGGTTGTCACCCACATAGGAGCAAATAAACAAATGGAAGAAGAACTTGTCACCCTCGATACCAAACTCCAAGATCTAGATAAAAAAATTCTTGACCTCCATCTTCGACATTTTTCCATGAGCAACCGACGACAACCTGAGTCTTCTGTAGACACTGGGTTCTCTTCTTCCAACAATTTTCCTGGGTCGAAACTTTCTTTTCCTTGCTTTAATGGTGATGATCCAACTGGATGGATTTACAAGGAAGAACAATATTTCAGTTTGCATAACGCTTTTGATGCCAATAAAGTCCCACTTGCATCATTTCATGTGGAACATGAATCCCTTCAATGGTTCCATTGGTACATCAAGGCTCATGAAGAGCCAAATTGGACAGATTTTTCCAACTCCTTTTGCAATGATTTGGCCCTAGTGCTTTTGATGACTTCACAGGAGCACTCACCAAACTTCACCAAACTGGCACTGTGAGGGAGTATCATACAGAATTTGAGAAAATGGCCAATCACACAGAAGGACTATCTGATGCATTCTACAGGAGTTGTTTTATCAGTGGTCTGAAGGATGCAATCTGATATGAGGTTAAAATGTTCTGTCCTGACATAATGATGGAATCCCTAGGGTTGTCTAATTTGTCGGAGGACAAGATCATGGCTCAACAACGCTCCAAATCCACTTTTGTTCCATTTATAATTATGGTTCCCCAAACACCTCCAATCCCTCCAGCTCCTAGAACCACTTCTATCAAGCATTTGTCTAAAGCCGAGATGTGGGCATGTAAAGAAAAAAGAATTTGTTATAATTGTGATGAAAATTCACCTGACGACATCGATCTGTTGAGCAAAAGCTATATCTCTTGGATGTGGATTCTCGACATGGACTTGAAATTTCTGATGATTCTTAGGATCCAGTAGATGATGAGGATGACATTCAACATCTTCATGTTGACCCTCCTGCTCAGGATGACCATCCAGAGATATCTCTCCATGCATTAGACGGAGTCACCACCCCACAAACCATGCAGGTCAAGGTTTTCTTCAAAAATATCCCTCTTACAATAATCATTGATTATGGTAGCACGCATAACTTCATTGACTCTAGGATCACAAAACAGGCTAATTGTTTTGTCCATCCTTACTTCAGCTTTGAAGTCATGATTGCCAATGGGGACACCTTACCTTGCAAAAGGAAGTGTCGTAATGTGTGAATCTCTATTGGAGATTATAAATTGCGCTCTGACATGTTTTCCTTTCCCTTAGGCAGATGTGATGTGGTTTTGGGCACTCAATGGTTACGCACACTTGAATCCATTGTATGGGATTTCACTGAAATTTGGATGCATTTTTCTGTCAATGGGAAAAAACACACCTTAAAGGGCTTACAACCAGGGTCTCTCGGCATCATCAGTTCACATCGCATGGAAAATATCCTTAATAACAATGCACATGATGTCATTGCTTAGCTCCATTTCATTTAGATGGAACCTTTAGCGGTCTCAACTACTCCCTTGGATCTACAACAAATTTTGTATCGATATGCATGTGTCTTTTGTTGAGCCAGTGGGATTTCCATCTTGAAGACCCGAGGACTATCGTATTTCGCTCCTTCCTGGAAGCATCACTCCCAACATCAGGCCCTATCACTACACGTTTCACCACAAGACATAGATTGAGATGTTTGTTAGGGACTTACTGAAGCAAGGTATTATTCGCCTAAGTACCAGTTCCTTCTCTTCACCAGTTCTTCTTGTCCAAAAAAAGATGGGTCATGGGGCCTTTGCATTGACTTTTGAGCACTTAATCACATCACAATCAAGGATAAGTTTCCTATTCATTTTTTTGATGAGCTTCATCATGCTCATTTTTTCTCCAAGTTGGATCTTCATTCAGGGTATCACCAAATTTGGGTTCATGAGGATGATATCCCTAAAACAGATTTATGCACACATGATGGCCACTATGAGTTTTTGTTCATTCCATTTGCTGAAATCACGAATTCTTCTTCCACATTCCATTCATTGATGAATAAAATATTATGGCCCTACTCGTGGAACTTCATTCTGTTCTTCTTTAATGATATCCTCATTAAAACATGGGCTGAGCTTCTCCAACATCTGGATCTTATACTGCAACTTTTCTGTGATCATCATCTCTGGGTTCCTCAAAACGTATGAGCGGGCACAACATAAATTCTTTTGGAAGGGAATGAAACAGGAAATTCAATAGATGGTGGTCGAATGTGATACCTGCCAGCACCACAAGGGTGAAACGACACTCCTTCCCGAATCGCTTGAACCCTTTCCCATCCCTATAAGGATTTGGACAGATATTTTGATGGATTGCATTGAATGGATCCCTAAATCTGGAGGGAAGACCGTAATCTTGGTTTTGGTTGATTGTCTCTCCAAATATAGTAATTTTTGTGCTCTCGGCCATCCATATACCGCCTCCTCAGTCACACAAGTCCATGGACCGAATATTTTGTCTTCATGTAATCCCTTCTTCGATTGTCTCAAACCATGACGCAACTTTCACGAGTCATTTTTGGACAAAACTATTTTGCCTCACTGGCACCAAACTGAATATGAGTTCAGGATATCACCCACAAACAGATGGTCAAATTGAAGTCATCAACAAATGTTTGGAAACTTATCTTCGTTGCTTCACCTCTAAACAACAACATCAGTGGGAAAAGTGGTTCCCTCTCATTGAATGGTGGTACAATTCTTCCTACCATACTGCACCTAAAATGACTCCATATGAAGCATTTTATGGTTAGGCATTGCCAGTGCTCCTTCCATACACTCCCAGGAGTTCACCAGTTCAGGCAGTTGACACGGTTCTCCGAGACTGAGATCATATTCTTCACGTTCTGCAGGACAATCTTCACATGGCAAGAAACCATATGAAGCAACATGCCGATCAACATCGTTCTGAGTGCACTTTTCAAGTCGATGATATGGTTTTTCTTCGTCTACATCCCTACAAGCAATCCTCCTTGAAACTCAAAGGGCATCATAAGCTGGCTCCAAAGTTCTATGGGCCATATAAGGTTCTTCAAAAAATTGGGTATGTTGCTTATAAATTGGAACTTCCTCCTTCTTATTGCATTCACCCAGTATTTCATGTATCTTGTCTTAAGAAAGTGATTGGCACCAACATTAGAGCACAAACTGTTTTACCAAAACTGGATAATGAAGGATCCATCATTTTGGAGCCAGAGGCTATCCTCAATAAGCACACTTGTTAGCTTCGCTCTCAGTCCATCATAGAGGTCTTAATTCATTGGCACGGAATGCAACCAGAGGATTCCACATGGGAACCGCTCCTTCAAATTTAGCAAAAATTTCCACATCTATAGCTTTGAGGACAAAGATTTTCTAAGAGGGAGGGGATGTTAAGAACCCTTGTCAACCCTCCTCTTTATTTCGTTAGTATATTTTTGATGGACGGGTATTCTTTGTAAGTCGTCCGTGATTATATTATATTATCCCACATTCATGGGGAGTAATAGTTGTTTAGATTAGACTTAGTATATAAGTATGTGTTGAGGCCAATGAAGGCATCCATGAGTTATTTTGTATTGAGCTTGCTCAAAGGAGGTTTCCCCCTCGAAGTGGCCTACGATCAAATATAAAATATCTTTTGTGCTCGGTTATTTATGTTATATCGTGCATTTTCATTGTTTATTGTAGGAGGTTCCTCACATCAAAATATATCAATTGTAATATTGGAGTTAAGAAAGATTTCCCTCTCTCTCCTACCCTTTTTGGCATATACATTGATAAGCTGGAAGGTTGTTTATAAAAAACAGGTTGCATTGGCACAACATTAGCAGGGATAGGCTTCATCATTTTTTCTCTATGTTGATGATATTGTTGTTATGGAAGGGTGTCTCTTTGATCTTAATAAGCAATTAAGAATTCTCAAGGATTTCTATTCTAATATGGGTATGACTACTAACATCGATAAAACAAAACTTATGATTATAAAATCCAAGAAGGTCACTTATGTTAATTTCATATATGACAATAGCAACTTGGAGGAAGTGACTTCTTACAAATATCTCAGTATAGATATACATCACAAGCTCAACTGGAATTATAGCATTGAAAAAAGGGTTAATGGAGGGTGGAAATCTTATTTTGGTCATGAAAACAACTATAAATCAACAAACCTTGTGATATGTGATAAAAATAAGTTACCCTTTGAAACTCTCATCACCCCTGTTATCTTGTATGGGTGTAAAGTATGGGGTTGCACCATCTCTAGAGAATCTTGGAGAAAATTTGAGCAAATCCAAAAGCATTTTATAACTTATAACTTCAAAATTAAAAGTAATACACTCTATCCTATTATCCTCATAGAAGTGAGGCCTCCCCCCATCGAGAGCATGGCTATGACCAGGTACTTGACATACACGCACAAAATAAATAACATGGGAGACCAAAGGCTTCCTAAAATTGCTTTAAAGTCTTGTCAAAACCACCTACAACCCAAGCAAGATTCACATAAAGATGCTCTCACTTGGTTAAACCTTGGGGAATGATGAAAATGTCACTTTACAAAATATTGATAATATTAAAAATACTACTACATCTAAGTTTAAAGAGAATTTGTGGTGCGATAAAAAAATATTAAAGTTTAAAATAAAATTGAGATATTATAGGTCAATAACCCTAATCTAGACGATCAAAAGTATTTATATGTTTTAACTAGTATAAAGAAGAAAATTAATATAGCCAATATAACTCTCATGAGCTCCATAGTGAAACAAGGCATTGGACAATCCTTAAAGCATCATGGGCTAAAAGGATTCGTCATCGTTGTGAGACTATGAGTGTTGAGGATGCAAATCACTTTTTCTTAGAGTGTCCTACATACAACCAAATTTATATCAATTTCAAAATATTTGTTTCCAATATAAACCTTCTAACCTATCAAAACTATGATGAATTAGGAATACTTCTCTTTAAGCTTTTTTAATATAGTAAACTTAAATCAAATAATTCTTTAGTAAGATTCAACAAAACATGTTGATTTTGGTAAACATTAACCATCATCATTATATTGATTAAAAATAATAAATTTATTTAATATAAGTAATAAATACTTTTATATGCTTTCAAACCTATCAAAATATGATTGTGATTTTTTCATAAATTAAAATAAATACTAGTGATATTTTGAACATAGAAATATACTAACCCCAAAAAGGAAATAGAATCAATTTCACAAACCATGTTAAACATGTTTCATTTTACACGGATGTGGTACAAAAAAAGGGGAAAATATGTGTATGACCTTTTATAAATGGCTTGGATGTTCAATTAATTCAATGTCTATAGGTTTCATCTCGGAAGACTTGCAAGTGGGTTTGTAATTTTATTTTATAAAAGGGCTTTACTCTTGAGTGATACATGTAATATTCTCATTGACATAGGAATTGATTATGCATGGAGGATGGAATGGATCATAAAGAAATTTAAAATGAAGTACATGTATGGTTGAGTAATGAAAGTCATTTAATCCATATATGTGATTTATTTATTTAAAAATAAATTAATTAATTGATGTTTTTATATAAAAAAATTTATTTAATGTTTTTTTTATCAAAGAGTTATTTTTATTTTATTTTTAAAATATTATTATATATATATGTGTAAATTTATAATATTTTTTTAAAAATTAAATGTTTTTAAAATTAATTATTTTAAATTGTATGGATTTTTTTAGAAAATTCTCCAATTTTTTATAATAAATTCAAAGTATTTAATTATTCAAATTCATTTATTAATTTAAAATTATACATAATATCGTATTTTAGTGGGCCTAATAGTTAAGAACCTGTGCTTTCTTTGAGGAGGTTATATGTTCAAATCTATAGGGAGTAGAGCATGTACATCTCTGTAAACTTTAGCAGTTAAATCGTTGCCAAGAGGGGGTCTTTTGTCCCACAAACAAAGGAATCTCATACACCAAATTGGTGTCTCGCTTGGCAGTAACCTTAATGATAGATCATCATCATCATCGAAAATAAAAATTTACAATACTTAAGGTTATTGACTTATTCTCTATTTATATAATTATAGGACTTTCACATGCAAGTACATCATCATGTGTAAACAAAATACAACCATAAAAAATAATCTACTAATATTTCATAAGTGGACAAACTTCCACTCCTACCTGCTTCTAGTTTTTGGAAACTTAACCTATTTCCTCTTGCATTTAAGGAAGATGAGCTTTTCACAAATTAGAAATAGTTTTATGTCATATTCTAATACTAAATGACAACTTCAATTTAAATAGTATTTAAAAAAAAACCAATATCCTTTAATATCATTGTTAAGGTTACATCAATAAAATCATACAATTTTAAATAACATCTAACTTTAATTCCATGCATAAAACTAGATACTTTCACACTTATAAATTTATCCTCAATAATAATAACATATAATATTTCTTTTTAATTATTAATAAATAAATAAACCAAGTTAAAGCCGAATAACTCTCGAATTATAACTTTGGTTAATTCGAGAACTTTGGTTTACTCAAGTTATTGACATTTCATTTGAACTTGGTGGAATTTGTTCTCCTAATTACATTCTTAATTAATACAATGCAACTAAAACCAACAAACATACATCTAAAAATGAATCTAATGTGAATTTAGTTTCATGTATGCGCCACATAAAGCTTGGGTGAATTGGAATATAACTTATAATATGCATCCCATGACATCATTTAGCACAATTCCATTTGGTCATGGTCCATACTCTAATTATGGAGCAAAGACCTTTTTTTCTAAAAAAGACATAGATTCGATTCTATAAACTCTTTGACTTTTCTATCATGGAGAGAATCAAATAACATCATGGTTCATCATGAAAAGTGGTAAAAAAAAGGATTATTCTTCACACAACTTGGTAAAGTATAATATTCTTATCACTCTCATCTTTTATATCTTTGATTCTATTCTTTAACTATACCACTTCACCATTCTCCTCCCCTCTTCATGGTGTTTAAAAAGTATAGGTGTGATTGATCCTCCTTGTTATGGGTGTTTTTAAGTCCAAATTTGCACTCAATGATTTGTACATTCAAACTAATTGCATGCCTAAACCAAAAACAACCCATGGGCCCAAACACATAAATCTATCATTAAAAACAACAACCATATCTTGAATTTATATATTGAGATTCTCCAAATCTCAACAATATACTTTGAAGATTTTGAAAATTACCATAGTCAGCTCAAAATTTATTATGTTGGATATATATAGTGAATGGAGTAAGACATATTATCAAAATTATGTGAATCAAAGAAAAGTCATGTGGGGTATACAGTAAAGTAAAAGCCAAAGAAGAATCAAATCAAAAAATAAATAGAAATGTTTATAGAACGTCATATAGTTTGAAGATTATGTTTATTTTGGTATTTAACTCACAAAAATATAGTTGTAATAATGAAAGAATAATTATAAGTTTTGAATTAGTGTAAATTCTTCTTAATTTCAGATTTATCAAGCATCGAGAAAAATCAAACATCTTGAGTTATAAATATTTTGATAATTTAAAATGGATCTAGACTTGAACGGAGAGAGGGATAACAATATTTCTATGTAAATGACATATTTATAGCATTTGTATTTATATAAATCTTGATTTTTCTTTTTACCTTTCTTTACATAGCAATTTTTATATTAGGTGTAGGCATTTTTGTTTTTATTTTTATCTAAATTTGGCTATCATATCTATTATTACTATTGTTACTAATGATTTGTTAGTATTTTTTTTGAAGCTAACATGTAAGCGTTAACCACTTGATAAATGCGACAACATTCTGCCATTCTAGGTTATAGATGTACATTGCTACTCTCGGTGTCATAATAGTTTAGAAAGTGATAGAATTGGGCAAAGCTATAAAAGAAAGAATGAAGTTTCTTTCCCTTCCATAACTCTCTTTTGGCACGTCTCATAACATGTCAATTTCATTCCTAAGGCAACATACTTGCTTAGAAGAATTTTTTCTGACATGTATCATTGTGAGGCCTTTCACCATTAAGGACTTAATTAACAGGTAAAAAAATGGGGTGGTGACATTTTCCATCAAGGTCCAACTCCCCACAAGAATGCAATTTGTTTAGTTATGTGAAATAACAATATTGCCATGAATTAAATCAAATGTAACATGGTATTTATGTTTATCTAAATTAACACTACTTTTAACTTTTGATAGTTTCCAAATGCCCAAGGCTTAAATAGAGAGGAAACTTATTGTCAATTCTTTCATTATGTAAAGTTTTATAAACTTTAAGTTAAGTCCCTCGTAAAAAAATAATTTACTTATCAAATTATGATAAAACAAGTTAGGCACATAGAAGAAGGTTCTTTTCTTTTATTCAATATATATTCTTAGAAAAATTGCTATACACTTCCCTTCCCTTCATTTTAAGGATGCTACTTAAGTAAACCATTTGTAAAAGCTCAAAACTTTGTCAACAATTTTATGTTGATCATTATGGTTAATAAATAGTTTACAAAAATACCATGTTACAATATGAAATTTGTATTTGATTAAGAAAAATAACAATTTTCTTACCATTACTCAAACTAAAATACTTAACACACATTATAAGATCCGATAACAATAAGATTTTCATTCTTTGAATATACTAACATGAAAGGAAGTTATACCTACTTTTAAACTATTTGATAGAAAAGAATATGCCATCAGTTTAAACATGACAAAGACATACATAAATTCAAAGCTAATGGAGAACACATTCAGAAAATCTTAAAAGTTGGCCAACACATCTTAGAGTTCCATAGCACCATGGAATTCTTTCTGATAAAGTCATATAAGAAAGAATAATTCTTATACAACGTTAGGTCTTGTATGTAAAGATTCATGGCTATCATGGAAGGAACCTGCTTTCGACACCTATCTAAAGTGAGAGAGATATAAAAGAAAAGTGGCTTGTAACACTTCGCAAATGTAACATTCCTTGTGTCTATTATACATGGAAATTGATGAGTTTTCTTTCACTTTTTCCTGATTAGACTTTATAGTTGCATGTTACAACAAAGACAAGAGGGAATATGCTTTTTTATCTACCAAATTTATAAGATTCTATATATGTCAAAAAGAGCATCATGGAAACTTTTATGAGAGGGAACAATCATATCAAGTGTCATTCACTTTTTTCTTCAAAGAATTTTTCTGTTATAGAGGTCAAGTCATTATGTATCACTGGAATATATATCAAGAAACTATTTAAAAAGATATAATAGTTGTTGTGGTAGAGACAACTAAGTATAAAGTGTTTAGGATGTTTCAATTAATTATTATTTTATTATGATGTTATTAGAAAAGGTATAGTCGTTGTGTGTTGAAACAACTAAGTATAAAGAGATTTGGAAGTTTAATTCGAATATTATTTTAATTATATCGTTATAAATGAAAAAAAAAAGGGTTGAGAATATGTTGGGTTTATGAAATTTAGTTATATGGTTAAAAAATTAAAATTAAAATTTTGGATTGTTAATTAAATATAAAAGGGAGCTTAATATTACCCCCACAGGTCAAGGTGTCCATTCCTGTTAATGGGTCAAATCTGCGATGCAGAGGCAATTTTTCAGATGAAAAAAAAATAAAAAATAAAAGAGAGTTTAATATTTTAGAATATTATTATTGAAATTTGATTTTAATTATTAATTTATACAATTTTATTAATTTAAAATATTTTATTAATTTAAAAAAAATACTAATTAAAAATTATCAAATTTATAAAATATTAAGACTATACTATTGCACATTGTGTATCTCAATTAAGTATAGGAATGAATAATGACATCGACAATGTATAAGTTCAACTTTGTTATTATGGTTTATTTTTCATGAGTACCAGTATCAAAGAATAATTGTACTTTATTTGGTATTTATTTTTTCAATTTTATTTTTTGCATTTATGTGAGTATTATTTTGGCTTTATTGTATTAGGGAATCCTTACTGTATTAAGAGGCACTTTCTACAACTAAGTGAGTGAAATGTGTCATATATGTAATGTAAGTGGCCTTAAAAAGATTAAGTGATCTAAAACAAAATTAAATACAATGTAGGTTGACAATTAAAATAAAATAAGATATATATATTATAATCCGTAAACATAAATACAATTATGAAATAGATCCATATTAAATTCTAGAGCCCAATATTGAAGATACAGTAACATCCATCCCTATATATTGGCCCAATATAATATTTACAAAAGTAAAAAGTGTTTCTAGTTAATGGATTTGCTATGGTATGTTCTGACACTGTACAGAGAGTAATTAGGTGCACCTTAAACTTGAGGAAATGTTTCCATCTCAAAGGATTTGATCCTTCTATGCTTGATAGATTTAGAGTTCAGATGGATCTATGATGGTATGAGTGAAAAGGTGAAATTGAAATAATAAATATTATGTGGGCTATTCAAACTCATAAAACAAGACCATTAATAAATGATGCTCCCAATAGATGGTGCATCCACTAGGTTAATCCTAAAAAAAGATCATAATGTTATTGTATTATATTCCTTTGTAATTTTGCGAGGAGGCAGGAATGAGAGGGGTAGTTTTTGACCTTGGAATAAAACTAGTTTCTTCCTTTGCTTGGGGCTTGGGACAAAGAACGAACAATCATGATGAGTGGGTGGCTCTCATGTTCAAAATTGAACTTATGAAAGACCTTGGTGTTCATGAATTTCAGGTTTTTGGTGACTCCTGGATCACAATTCAAGCCATGTATAACATTCAATCAGGCCAAAAGGAAGAGTTTGGGAAAATCCAGAAGATAATTCTCACCTTTGTTAAGGAGATGGACAAAATTTAGTTTTTTTCATGTTAGGAGGCACAACAATCATCTAGCAAACCAACAAGCAAGCATTGGTGTCACCCTAGTCCAAGGGTGGTTAAAGGTTGACAATAATCCATCAATTGTTAAATGGAAAAGTAGTTTCCAACCTTAGGAGTTGATGGCTTTGCTATCCAGCTAGGGGTAGCATTAATGGCGCATTTATGGAAGAACAAGCGATGGGACTGGAAACTCATCCCATTGGTGTAATCAATTACTTTTGGGACAGATGGTCTGTGGAGGACGCAATCGAGGATTTTTTTTATTAGAATCCATTTGGGTGCTTCCTCATGCATATTAACTCTTTCTCCTTTTGGCAAGTTTCCTTCTGATATTCCCAAGGGAGGTAGGTGTGGGAGGGGTCCTTTTTTACCCAAGGGGAAACAAAATCCTCTCGTTCTCATGGGGTTTGGGGAAGAGGACGAACAATTAGGCAGAATGGGCACCTTCAATGGAGGGAATAGAGACCCTAAAGAAGCTAAAAATTGATTCACATCAAATTTATGGGGACTCTTGGATTGTTATACACTGGATGAAGAAACTACAAGTTAGCAAAGAGGCAGGAATAGGAAGGGTGCAGAAGAAAATCTTAGCTAATATCAATTGTCTCTCAAATATTCAATTTTATCATATCAACCGACATAACAATGGTGAAGTAGATCGATTATCCAATATAGGATGTAGGCTTCCTAAGGGAGAGCTAATGATTAATAACTCCCTGAAAAGACCAAGTGGACCCCTTGTTTCCTAATCTAAGCTTCTTAAGTGTATAAAGAACCATAAGGTTTCTACCTCCCTAGCAAATGTTCAAAGGATGGATAAGGTGACAGATTGGCATGTGTTGGTTTGATGGAAGGCTTCCTACATTAATGGTTTGCGTTCTTTGATCCTCATCATAATGAACTTGGTCCGGGGCCATGTGAAGAACATAATTGTGATCCCTCATCATGATACCTCACACAAGCCTGCCTACCACCAAAGTTTCACAAAGTCGAGAAGAGGTTATATGGAGCATGCACTTGGTGGCAAAAGTCTTGACTCAAACTTCCTCCTTCTTAGACTCGGAGATCCCCTTTTCATGTGCGATTTGAGTGACATGAAGGGAAGCCAGAGCAAGACCATCTCCACGGAGCCAAAATTCGGTTCCTTCCATGATGTAAAAGTCGACATGATCGAATTTAAGAATATGCTTCTCAGTGAGAAGGAGGTAGCCAAAGATATCCTCAAGGGGCAGTGTTACATAGAGAAGCAATTTTTGTGTTTTAACACAAGGTTGGAGGACGTGGAAACGAACAAGCGCGTTCTAACAAGGGAAGTGGAGGATCTAAGGAGGAATATGGCGAGGATGGAGCAAACTCAACCGTAAAAATTTATCAAAATGCACCAATTCTTGATGGACATGCAGAGCTACATGTAGGAAAGTCGTCAAGCAAATGAAGAACAAGGTAAAAATTTCTTCTCCCAACTCAAAAGTGCAATGGAAACCATGCAGGGAGATTTGAAGGGACTGTTGATAGATGAAAATGACACATCAAGGAACATGAGCCAAGAAGAATCTGCCTCTCCCATGGAAGATATTTCCTTGGCAATACAGGATGTAGAAGTATCCCCAGAAGTAGAGACTCTCCCAAAAATCCCACGGGAATGATGTGCTAGTCCTCTCTCTTTTTCTATAGTTAATTTTTTTTGCCATTATATTTGTAATCAATATATAAGAATCTACCCTATTAATAGTAGAAGGTTAGGTTGCACAAAACTCGTCAATATTGATTTTGAAGTAATATTTCTATGTGATGGGCATACATAGAACAATGTGGTCTCTAAATTTGTACTACTGAAGGTTGAATCCCTACTATATATGGCACCCCCTTTTATTAATATAAAGTTTCTTAGTTTCTATTGAAAAAAAAATCCTTGTGATATTCGTCTAGCCTTCGGGATGGATAAACATTCGTTTGGTTTGAGTTCTTTTGAGTTTATCAGTATGCACACTATGGGAGGTGGCTCTTCTTAGAGAAGACCAAAACCTCTCTCTTCTTATCGTAACCCCTTGTGTGAGAAGAATATTAGAGCAATGGACAAGCTTTATGCCAAGCCCCAACTAGAGGAAGCATACATAATTGAGGAAATTTTGCATGGGGTTAGGGACATGAAACATATTATGGATGACTACAAGAAGATGCTACATTGTGTGTATGAGGTCTCTAAGGTGGTTTTGAAAGGGAATAGATGAATCTCTCTGGATATTACGTGCATGGGAACTTGACTAGATGACTTGGAGAGAGGATACTGTGTGCAAGTTGGAGAGGTTGAGGATATACTCCATAGGCTTCCAGAGGTGGAACATGTCACAGGAGGGAAGCTGGTTGAGTTGAGAAATGTCAACCTCGACCTTAGTAGGGTTCATCAGGAGCAGAGGATGTTGGCGAATGAGCGGAATGATGCTCGCTATGTGCTTTTGAAGGAAATCCTGGAAGTGATGCAAGCGAATATCAGTTCATTGGGGAAAGAAGAAATTAGGCCTTCTGGTGAGCAAACCGAGGTGTCTCCAATGGGTGTAGTCTCCACGATTCATCCTGTTGATGACATGACTTTGGTGCATATATGATTTTCTCTTTTCTAGTGTAGTTGCTTATGTTTTTTTGTTGTCTTTTATGAGGCCAATATGTGAGGCTCTATACTGTAAAAGGGGATTGTCTGTGTTTTGAAAAACTATGTAATGCTCTATTTAACTCTGAGCAATTTTCAGTCCTGAGTCTGAATGCTTTGATAATCGGACTTTGATTTCTGCGAGATTTTGGGCCCAAGCGGCGCTTGTAATCTCCTTTTTAAATAATATAAAGGATTCTTGTTTCTGTTAAAAAAAACTTTGTAATTTTTAACCATTTTATATTGCATATTTTCATTATAATTTTGAGACAATCAATTAGGCGTAGTTTAGTGGCCTAGAGGAAAATTGTTATGCTTGCTATTTTCATGAACCAACTGTTGACTCAGCTATCATCATTGGAATTGGCCTAACAATCTTTAGTCAAATTACAATTTTTCATCACTAAAATTACATTTTTGGATGCATAAATAAATTCAACAAGCTCAAATACCCATATTGCATTATGTAATTCCAATAACTTATATGTGTTATTTCAACAATTATTTTCAAAATTTAACTAGTTTACCACATAATAATGAAAATTTCATTAACACAAAATACAAATTAAATATTCGATACACAAAATCTTAATAATAATTCATTTGAAAATTAAATATCATCTCTAAAATTCAAATAATATTTAATTTAATTATCAAATAAAATTCATAAAATAAAATAAATTGATAATAAATTCACAAATTGATAATAAATTCACTACATTGTTATAAAAAGTCACACTTCAAATTTGATATAACCATTTAAAAAATAATATTTTTTTTAAAATAAATTAAAATTCTTAAATCAAAATTTTATAATCAAAATATAACTATAACTTTCAACAATTACTATTATTATTCCTTTTAAATCAAACCAAAATTTTATATATGAATAAAACCCATTTTCATTCCATATTCATAAAATTTATCATCAATTATAACAAAACTTATAACCAAAACCATAACAATTTTTTTATTTTATAAAACACTTTAAGTAACCTCTTAATGATCATATACAATGTGAGTAAGTAAACTCATCCTTATATTTATGTTTACATAATATTTATTATCAAGATATCACAAATACCTTCAAGGTTTGGTGTTTGAAAATGAAGTGTCTCTCAACCTTGCCATCACAAAGTGACTTAAGGATAAGAACCAAGGAAATCGTACACCCCTTTTTTCCATTGTTTGCAAATTTACTTTGCAAATTTAGTGTTCACTTATGAATGAGTTATTTTGAATGTATTATAGTATTTCATATTTTTTTAATATTATAAATTATATATATATATGAGAGTCAAAATGCAACTAAAGTTTTGATATTTAAAAACAATTAGGTTTTGATATTCAATTTATGATTATTTTATTGAATTTTGTAGTGAATGATAAGTATGACGGTATATATTTTTCGAATTTAAGTTCTCCATCACTATAGGAGACTTGGATTATTGATTTTTGACATATCTAATATCATTAATTGTTTCTCTACATTCATTGAAAACAGTGGAATTGGGTTATTTTCATAATTTAAGAAATTTAATTAATTCCATCTATTTATTTTTATAGAGAAGTTTCGTGCTTTATAATGAATGAGATGAGAGGAGTTGCCTCCTAAAATATAGTGGTGATTTTAATTTCTTGAGTATGATCGGCCACAAGGACCTTAAAGTGATTGAAGAAGCATGTATCAAGTCATAAGAAGTCTTAAATGGATCAACTTAATGATTTTCTAGCTACAAGTCTTTCCACCAAGAGGGCTTCCAACTTGTTGCTTTTGGCATTGGGAAAGATTTTGATTTGAGTAGGAATCCAACACATGGCCATGGTTTAACCAAACTCGACAATGTGTTCTAAAACCCAAGCATTTACTTGAATGGTAGAGGAAAATTCACAATGATTTTGGGGTTACTAACTAATATTCCGATTAATAATTATTATCATCCTCATTCAAAAAAGTAGGGGAAGAAGGGAGATATCTGCAAAACATTAGCAAGTCACCACTACCTTCACTCGGAACATTTAATACACAAGTTGGTGATTACTATATTTCTCTAGAAAAAAGAAAGACAACTTGCTTGCAATGTGGGGGTTGGGTCCACCTTCTTTGGTTGTTTTTCAACATTATGTGACCAAGGAAACATGTGTGTGTGTATGTGTGTGTGAGAGAGAGAGAGACTTTATATTACATAGGGACATTATGTGATCTTGATCATAATGAGACTCTTGTTAATGTGTTAGTATAGAGGTTGAAGCTAAGTTGTTACCAAGTCATAAATAAGTCAACACCACTATAATATATTGATTTATTAAATACAGCTATAAAAAATATTATAAAATAAATTTATATTAATCTAAAATTCAATAAAATTTTGAGAAACATGTGTAATGATTAAATAGAATAAATTTAAATATTTTAAACTATAGGAAGGTGTTGTGCTAGACAAGAGAGCATTCATTGGATTGTTACATAGGATAAAAGTTTTTAACAAATCTTTGGGTATTGGAAGATGTTACAAGACTATATATAATCACATTTAATTATTGAAACCATTTTTTCCTAGTCACATGGGATAGGAAATAGTCCTCGAATAAGACTTAAAACTGTTTTTGATTGACCAAGAGCTCGTCTTCCCACAGAATAAAGAAAGAGTTTAACAACCCAAGACCCAGAAGCATTTGGTAAGGATAGAAGTCTACCCCTACTCATTTGATAGGAATGGATATACAATAGGAGTGGATATATGAGTGTAGTCTACACTGGTGCTTTGGTGAAAAAGATCGAACATAGAAATATCTCTCTCCCACCGGTTATAAATGATGTTTTGGTAGGCTTTTTTTATGGTGCAGAGAAGGAAGAATGTTGTGGGGCAGGGATGGTTGTTAGGATGGATCTGAATCATGCTTTTTGGCTTCGTATGGATGTTGGTTGTGGTACTAACACTAGATCCGAGCTTCTGGCTCTGTGGAGACTTTTATAATTTTCCAGCAAAAGATAGATTTGTGATATGTAGGTGATGGGAGACTCTAAGGCAATTGTGGATTGGGCTTTAGGGATCCATGTTATACATTCTATGGAACTATCGCATTGACTGAGTCATGTGAAGGGTCTCTTCTGCCATTTCAATAATCTCCATTTTCATCATTTATACAGGGAATATAATTCCTTGGTTGACGATCTTTCTAAGCAGGCTATTGGTATGGGGGGAGGCAAGATAGTCTCTGAGGAAATCATAGAGGGTTCCACTGTGGACTCTGGCTTTCTGAGTCTTTACTGATCCTCTCTCTTTAGCTAGTATTGTGGTAGGTTTTGTAGTATCCATTTGAAGCACTATGTTATACAAAGTATGTATGGAGCTGTATGTATGATTGATAGTATTCACCTTGTTCTGTATTAGAGGTGTTTTTTTGCAATAGCTATTTGTGAACCGTGGTGATGAATAGGATTGTTTAAGCTGAAATGATACTCTGACCTCTATATGTAAGCATTGTCGTTTTTTTTAAGACAGTTTTATCAATATAAAGCTGTCCATTTTCTGTGTGAAAAAAACACTTAGGATAAGTTTTGCCGTGTAAACATTAAAAAAAGAAAAATGGAAACCATTCAAACCTTTCAATAATATTTTTCAGAAATTGCACATTCAAATTTGTGGGTGGTTTACAATTTTGTTTTTTAGTCCATGTTTTTTCATTCTAATAGACGAATCTATGTAAAGTTAACGAATCTACAATCATCTATAGTGAATCTATTCTGCATACGATATAGAGAAAATTAATCTAGTTTTTAAGAAAACGAAGGGGGCAAATTTCTGGAAGTGAGGTCGGCTTCCAGATAGCTTAAAGTTGGTTGTGCTTTGTGCTGAGTGGTGAGTGGTGATCGTAGTCAAAGGTGCAATAGCAAATCCTGTAGCAAGATTGATGAGAACTATGTATGGAAGATAGAGAAGGGAACAATGCAAGGCCCAGTGAAAGTCAAATTGAACGGCATGTACTGTGATAATATTTTTTTAATTTTGTCCATCAGAAAAATCTGATAGATTAATTTTGACATGAAGATAGTAAATTTGGTTCCACAGGATATTGTTATGGATCAGGTGTTTGATGGTTTTGTCTGGAGAAAAAAGTAGCGGTGCATGAATCTTCTTTTTATGGTGGTGGGGGTTGGGGGATTGATGGGGCTGGCTGTTGTCTATTGGCAGAAGGGGAATCACCAAAGAGAAGAGAGGTGGGTGACAGAGATACCAAAAGGAGGTTTGAGCATGATGTCTTTTTCAGTCCATGGTGGGGTTCAATTCCTGCTTTATTCTCCTCCTGTGCAGTTGCCTTATATGAGTGTGCTGGGCGATAGGCAGCAAGCGGAGAAGAAGGCACGAAAGAACTTTTCAGATGTTGCATTTCAATGGCGAGAATTTTTGTTGGGGTTGCAGGAGATTGAATTGCAGCCAAGAAGATTATATCTATATTCATATTTAGATATCTGTGTGTGTTATATATATATATTCATATGTTGGTATCTATCTATCAATCAGCACGTTTTAGTTTGAATTGTAATCACCCAATTGCCAATTGGAATAGAGTATCCTAAGTCTCTACCTAGAAGCCAAATTATAGTTATTGATTCCATGCATACCTGTACTTGAGATTGCAGCATTTTCATCCTAATTATAGCACTTGTGTTGAGCAAGCACTCATGAACAGTAAATTCTATCAGCCCATCTGAATTTTCAACAAAACCAGTGCCCTTTGGAAATGGAGGTAAGTAACAGAGATGATACCAAATGCATTTTTCATATATAAATACTACTTTTCAGGCTTAGCTACTTTGTTTCTCAAAGTTACTCTATGGTTTCTGTAACAGAAAATGTATCAGGTCAAGAACACTGTTTCCTCAAATGGTTCCTTACCTTCTCACTCCGAGAGGCCCTTGTTGTTGCAAGGATCTAATGGTCCTGGAGAAATGGGATTGGTTCTGTCCACAGATCCTAAACCAAGGTTGAAATGGACTACAGAGCTTCACGAACGCTTTGTAGATGCAGTTTCTCAACTTGGAGGTCCGGACAGTGAGTATTCCTACCATGAAATCATTCTAACAGTCTGCAGAATTTGTTTACTTTGTTCATAACCTACAATGTAATGCATTGGAGGGACTGATCCTCCCCATTCACGATGAGAATGTGAGTGCATATTATGATTTAGCCAGTTCAAAATCAAAATAAAGAACACCGAGACCGAAGATGGTCCTCTGGTTTTCTTGAATGGTGGTCAATTTTTTATTTGGTTGTCAAGGTATTGCAGAAAGCTTGAATGCAAGTCCTTTCATCATTGTTTGCAGAGGCTACACCGAAATCTGTAATGAGAGTGATGGGTGTCAAAGGACTTACTCTGTACCACCTAAAGAGCCATCTTCAGGTATAGCTTTGCTTTATATATAACATGGAAAATCCAGGCACAGTATGAACTTTGTGCAATTAGTATTGCTTCACCTTAATATTAGCATACAGCAGAATTACAAGAAATAGAGAGAGTTTTCTCTAAAGAAACTGTGTTTGTATTACCAAGGAGCTGTATGTTCATAGCCAACTATTTTCAGTCTATAGGAAGGAGAAATTGAAGCATATCTTATTGGTTGCAACTCTTTCAAAGTGTTTTGTTTTAAAAACTGATTGTATCTCTGTCTTCTATATATACTGAAATATGTACTTTGATTTGTTTGCAGAAATATAGGCTTGGTAAGCATCTTCACATGGTTGTTAACCTTGATAATAATAAGCATGGTGAGAGGCACGCTTGAAAAATTTCACTGATTTATCTTGTTTCTTCTCTGAAAATCCTCCTTTCTTCGCCTCTACCCTTGTTTGTACAATAATACAGAGAGTAACACCATTATCCGGAACGGGGTTGGCATTGTTTGAAGTTCTCTGGCAGCAATTCTCATGGAGGATCTCTTGTAGGTTGCTCGGCAGCAGCTTCTAAGACATCTGAGATGCAAGGTGCCAGCAGTGCCGCTTCAAGCATGATAGGAGCCAATAAGACAGAGTAAGAATTAGAAATAGAGGCCTATTTCATTTTATTGACAATATTTTAACAACATCACTAATATCAATTACTTCTTTCTCAGCGCCTCGCAGATCAATGAGGCAGTTCGAATGCAAATCGAGGTGCAAAGGAGACTGCACGAACAAATAGAGGTAAGACTGGATATCTTTTTTTGCCTTTCCCTCCTATGGATGATATGACAAAACAGCGAGTCAGCAAGCAACGGAAAGAAAACCATACAAAGCAGAAATCCTGAGATGATTGAACCCCTTGTCCCTCTGACCTGGGTACTATCTGCCTTGGGTACGACCTTTTTCCCCAGACACCGTATTTGGGAAAAACCTGTTACTCATAAGAAACCCTAGTACCTGTTTCCCATTTCTTGATAAGTAACCCATTTCCTGAGAAACCCCCTCTGTTACTTGCTAAACCTGCCCGGTTATTTATGCTAGTGTTTCTCCAAAACATATGCCATGTCAGATAAACAGCATCAAGGAAAAAGTGAAAAAACAAGAATGGTCACTCTAAGTTTGTAACCATAAACCTAAATTCTAACATAGTTGTATGAAACTATGAAGATATCAATGTTATCACGGATTTTGTGAAATGATACCAGAGATTGGCCCCAAAGTTTGAGGGCATTAGCAAATTCTAACATAGTTGTATGAAACCATGAAGATATCATTGTTATCACAGATTTTGTGAAATGATACCAGAGATTGGCCCCAAGGTTTGAGAGCATTTGCAAATTCATGTGTGAGACTATGCCAAGTCAACGGTCACTACATTGTATTGTGTGAGAACCTTGAGAGGTTGGAAGCCAACATTGGACTGTTAGATCCTGGAGGAGAGCTAGCACCACATTTCATCCAGTGCAACTTTGAACCATATATTAGAGTTATACAAGGTTGGGATTTATTTACTTTCAATTTTCTTTATTTTTTTCTAGTTTGGATTTCTATTTTCTCCTCTGCTGTGATTGTTCTTTAACCACGTTCTTTGGTTTTCATGTCTTGGTCCACTTGATTAGTTGCACCTTGTGGCCACTTTCATTTCCATGCTAAAGGGAACAGTGGCCTTCTCAATTACTTCTCGAGAACTTGTGTGTTCAAAAAGAAGTCCTACAACCTTATGGGCACTCTTCTTTTCATTGTAGAGGGAACATACAAAAGTACCTTGTCAAGCAGTAAAGAACATAAAATTGAATACTTTCCCTGGAGTTATTATTTTCACATATATATTAAAAATCTCTCAGAAATCCCAAGAGTGTCACTGGTACAAAACCTTAGAATTTGTGTTTCTTGTACCATGCCCGTTAGACGTTTCTGGTTTTTTGTAGCATAGCAGTATTTGATACTTCAGATTTAATAGGCCTATCAAGGAAGCTGGTATCTGGGTTGTACTTTCTGCTCCAAGAAGTTTCATTTTGGATGGTTACTTCATGTAACCACCTAAGGTGAATATTAACCACCCAGCAGCGCAGCATTAAATGCTGTGTGGGATTGTGTCTATGCTGTTGGATCTGAATTGCTTCATATATAATGGTGTATACCGCACCCCAAGCAGCAATTAATGCTGCGCCGCTTGGTGGATAATGTTCGCTATCACCTGCTATAGTAGCATTAAGTTCATGTTCAAATGAACAGAAATATCTTCTGAGCTTGATATCAGTAGTGAGATTCAGCTGTGTTTTCACTGATACTATCTAGGTTGTTTTCTTAATTTGGGGGTGAAAAGGGTAAAAAATGGAAAAGGAGTTCAATATTGGCTGTCTTTTTCTTAATGTAATATGGTTGAAACAGGTACAGCAACATTTGCAGCTCCGAATTGAAGCTCAGGGTAAGTACTTGCAGTCTGTACTGGAGAAGGCCAGGGAAACTCTTGCTGGCCACAATTTGGGTTCTGTTGGAATAGAAGCTGCCCGTGCAGAAATCTCAGAATTGGCTTCAAAAGTGTCCAGTGAATGTCTCAACAATGCTTTTTCTAGTTTACCTGAAATGCCATCATTATACAAGCAGCAGCAACACATGGTACAGCCTGTACATAGCCTTAATCAGCAATCTCAGGTCACAGATTATTCAATGGAGAGCTGCTTGACATCAAATGAGAGTTCTGAAAAGAATTTAGATCGGAATATGCAGAACGCTGGTAAGAAAAGGTTGAGAACATTTCAGAATAGAAACATACCTTTTTGGCAGACTGAGACCAGAGAAGATGCCAGCTTGCGAGAATTGAGTGCCACACAATTGAGTTGGGAAGAAAATCTGAAAGAAGATGAAAAGTTTTTGTCGTCTTCAGCTAATCCAAAAGATTCAGATAGGAATTCAATTCCAACCAAAGGAAATTTACGAGAGAGGATCACAAGTTTTAGGGTACAAACAGAAGAAAATGGCTATGGCATGTCTGATGCAAGGGAAAAACAGATGGAAGTAAATGGATCATGTGTAGGACAACAGGTAATTAAACCAGAAGTGTCCAGGAGCTTCTCTCTGCAAGAAGTTTGCCAAAAGGGTGAATTGGCAGGGCTTCATAGGGATGAAGATGAAAGTCCTTCAGTAAGCTTTAACAAGCTCTCCAAGCTCACTGAAGAATTAGACTTGAATGCTAATGATGACACCAGTATAGCGTCCAATTGCAGGGAGTTTGATTTGAATGGTTTTGGATGGAGCATATGAGCATTAATATTAGCAAGTCACTTGAGAAATTTCTAGCTTCCATCTCTGACAAAATAGTCACTTCATCCTAGATTCATGAATCAGAATCAGGATCGTGATTTTATGGCTACTTGATATAGTATCTAGAAGTTGAACTGCTAAATTATATAGACAGGGCCTTCTTTCTTATTGTGAGCTTCTATCTTGTACATATGACTATAGCATCATTGTATGCAATGGAAATCATGTGTTTCTTCTGTTACAGAGTCAAGTAATTAGGAAAGTATCACTGAACTTTTTGTGCATCAGAAACATTCGAAGTTTGCAATATGGTGTTTTTTCACTGTACCTGAACTTTCTAGGCTTTCAGCTGAATTAATTCATGCTGTACATTCCTTGATGATGAGTTTTCAAAAATTCAAATTGTAAGTAAGTATGGGTTAGCATACACCTGAAGCATGGAATCTCAAGGGTACGATAGCAAGACATCTACTGAGGTCAAATGCATCACGCAATTGGCTTTAATAGATTAAAATTAATAATGGATAAGACAAACAACTCACTTCTATAATGAAGAAAAAAAAACTCTCGACTTTGCAACAAGACACTATTCCTATAGTGTTTATTTTTCCCTGTTACCTCTTTTGAATTTTATCATTAAATACAGGTATCAAGCCTTAACACCCATTCTTTTGGCCAGAGTTATAAGGCACAAATCTATCATAATGGGTCTGATCAAAGGTCATAAACATAAGACAGACTGGAAGGATATATGTTTAGTACAGTTAGAAACAATTCAGATTTCATAAGATAAGAAACACTTGAAACAGAGATAAATGTTCAATAAAACATAGAGATTATTATTAATCCAAGCAAGGTTTGGCCAATGGCCAGGATAATACTAAAATGCACTTGTGATATCTCTTTTTTTTAACCATGGGAATAGCAACCTTCCAAAGGTATATCCAATAGCCCGCAAGCTAGATATACTGGTAACTTGTGACTCAGCAGGGGCCAAGACGTCCTCAAGCCCACAGGGGCGAGCCTCTATCCCAGGGGTCATCTACCCTTCAAACCTTGTCACAACGGACCAATGAGCAACCCTACCCTGGCGGAAGGTAAGGCAAATGCACTTGTAATATCTCAAACTGAGTGGAGGCTTATGTAAAAGGGTTTGTCCTCTCATTAAGGAATATAAATGTGAACCAATGGGATTTCATCATTTGTCACTTCACCAAATGATGAAACTTACAACATTGGAGGATGCCTTAGGTCACATGGATTATATAATTTCGAACTATTTGTTATTGCAGATCTTCCAAGCCATAGAGAGAAGCTAAGAACCTAATAAATAAATCATTGTCTGAGGTATCACTCTCATTTGCTCAATATCAAAATCATTATATTAAAACTTGGTTGATGTTACAAGTAAACAAATTTGTTTTTATTGAATTAATTTTTAACATTCCTTGTCATCCACTGAAAGAGTTAGACATCCTCATTTGTGCATCTGCAAAGTTTAGTTTTTTGAAAACATATTCTTAAAACAATACAGAATTATAAAACAAGATTTCATACTAACTTGCCTAATTAGAAGAGATTGTATGCCTTTACCTTGATTCTTCTTAATAGAAATTATACTTTGATTCTGATTGAGAGAAACAAATCACAATGATTATTAATCAAGCATCAATAAGATGCCTTTATATCCCTATAAGAAATCCATTCATGCCCAAACTAAGCTTATAATTGTCTTTTTCTTATATGAACTATAAAAATTTAAAAGCTTTATGAATACATATTTGGTAGCATTAAATCCCAATGTTCTCCCAAGTTTCTGGGATGCAGGAGCGCGGGAGCAGGGAAACGCACATTGGGGACGTGTGGAGACCACCCCCAAATTTTAGCGAAATTCAAGGGGGGCAGGGGGTCATTCAGGTCTTAATACAAATTAATATTATGAATTATTAAATCCCAGCAATAACAATTCAATGATTCATCCCATGTAAGTTACTAAAAGTAAGTAATAAATAGTAAATACTAAGTTTATCATTGTGCAATGTAAATCAGAATATAACAAATTAATAATATAAACACATTATACAATTCATCATGATAATTTTCAAATTTGTCCTTTGAATCTTGATAATCATATTTCTAATTTTAGTCATTGTAATTGAAAAATTGAATCAATGATATTGCATGCTCAAATAATGAAATAGTAAATTACTAAAGACTAAGTCTGAAATAGAGACTAAACAACAATTAAAATTAAAATTTTGTTTTTTTAAACTAAAATTGGGAAAATCGTGGGGCCTCTAGGAGCCCCCTAGTTTCAGGAGGGGGCGTGTGGGAGCCCCCCTTCATTGAAGCGCGCTGCAGAACAAGGGGACGCGCCCCCTTGTGAGTTTCCGAGAGTTTCCTGATTTTGGGGACGCTGGGAAACGTTTCGCCAGGAGCCCCTGAGCCCCCGGGGCGCAGGGAGCGAGGGGGGCGCACCCATGACCCGGGGGGGCGAGTCCCCGTGGAACACTGTTAAATCCTCTCAAAATAGAAAATAACTATAAACATAAGTAAATTAAATTTATGAAAAAAATTTCTTTTTTATGAAAAGTTATAAAAGAAAAAATTGAAATGATTCTAAAGTGCAAGGAAAGTGACAAACAATTTGAATTGCTGAAAATATGGAGGAAATGGGTTTTACCCTACCCCAAAAGGGCAATGTATCCACTGGAATTCAATCAGGAATCATCTAAAGATTAATGAAGGTGTGGCAGACAGAAGATGTTGACATAGTTAATGCTCTCCATAATGAAGATCCGTGATATCTTTATTTTTCTCTGGAACTATTCATTCACTTTTAACTATTTCGGTTCATGATGGAATCTGGAATATATGAAGAGTTAATTTGGAGTATCAGTCATCTTCACACTCTTTGATCTTCTGAGAATGCTTATACCCAAAACATAGATCAGGGAAAAAATTAAAGCCTTTAGTAAGAGACCATTAGTATATGATTGTGCCTCCAATGTAAAAGATTGTATTAAAGGTATAAAAGCTTTTCGTATAATCATTCATAATTTGAATTTGAATAAAAATTCAAAATTGTCAACAAAAAGTTAGGTAAGAAATTGTTGAGATAAGCAGACCATTTCTCTTCATTTGTCTTACTAGAAATATTTTCTTTGGATAGGACAATCATGTATGGAAAATGAAATCTTTTTTCTTATCATCAGCTATGCTCATGTTCTCCCATTTTAAAAGTAGCTTCAACACCTTTGACATATAATTTTGGAAAGTATATGTTTTGAAATTAAATGGATCCATTGCCCAGTAGCTTCAACACCTTTGACATATAATTTTGGAAAGTATATGTTTTGAAATTAGATTGATCCATTGCCCCTAGTTTATGGCATCTAAAACTATTGTTGATTTGAAGGCATTTAGTAAGAAGTATCGACAAATGGCAGCAAGTGGTCCCTGATGAGAAGCCTGAAATGTTGGTTATAAAACTTGATCGTTGGCTCTATCATTTCTATTGACTTCCACGAAGACAATGAATACAACTTATCTGGTTATCAAATGTCTACTATGGTTATGATAAAATTGTTTTTCAAAGAAACAATATTTGCTCAAGTGTATGAGGACTAATTAAAAGTTGCAAAATATATATATATATATATATATATATATATATATATATATATTTTTGTCAACTTACAAATGTGAGATCGTATATAAAAGATATTCGTGAAGGAGAAATGTTGAAATAGTTAATATTCAATAGTGTGAAACCTTGTCTAGTTTGTCTGTGTGGAGGGTGGGGACTTTAGTTGTAGGTAAACTTTAGGTATAGTTTAAAGGATTAGTTTAACTAGTTGTCTTTAATGTTGTTGGGAATTTTCCTAGTTATGTGCCAAATGGGGCCTAGTTCAAACCCCATTAGGTTAGGCACACTAGTAGACGTTGATGGGTTTATAGAGATGTCATCCACGAATTAGGGAAAGCATTTCTTAGGTTTCCCCATGAGTTTTTCATATAAAAAAAAAGTCAACCTTGGGTATGGAATTGACATTCCTTTGGGTATTAGTTGTTGAGCTTTGTGTTGTCATTGATGTCAAAGAGATTGTTGAACTTGGTATGGCATTGAAGTCTTTTCCAGTTTGAAGAAGTATATAGAAAATATGTGTGCAAGTATCAAGAAATCCCAACAAACAAACTTGGTGATGGTATTAAACTCTTAATGTTAGTTTGAATAAGTATATAGGATAAGGTTGCATGTGTGCAAGTCCCATCAAGTCACGATACTCTAGTGTGCAAGTCCCACCAAGTTATGGCAATCCAGTGTGCAAATCCTACTAGATCATGGAACTTCCAAAAGTGCACGCCCATGAAAGAATAAGAGGGGTGGTTAGCCTGACCAAGAAGAAAGGTAGAAGGGGTATCACAGACTTAAAGGAAGCCTAACTTGTGGACACATCAATTGAGCAAGATCAGTATAAATAACCGAGAGATTGAAGTTATTTGTTCATCTTGAAACTGTAGATCAAGTAATATATTGAATTGCAAGCTTCAAGGTAAGATGAAATGCTCAGGGGAATCAATCGCAGTATGAATTGAGGTAGTATGCACGAAAATAGGATATGCTGAAATACAAGCACTAGTTGCATAGTCACACATGTATGGAGAAATCACATATATATGTAAGAAGCATTTGCGAGGAGATCCCAAGGAGCATTTGTACTTAAGGATACCAAGAACAATTGCACAAAGAGATTTGGAAGTGTGAAGTTCAGTATGTTTAGCAATTTGCGCATAATAGAGAAAGCAGAGTAGTAAGTGTAGAGATGATTGTGGTCGAGGTACTCAACAACAGATCTTTATCGAGGAGGTAGGAAGGGGCAAGGAGAGAATATTGGTGTCTTCCACAAGTTGGTGCCTAATTGAGCAAGTTGGTACTTGCTGATATGAGTTGGTGCTCATAGGAGGATTGGGGGTCCTCACAAGTTGGTATCTGTAAAACAACAAGTTGGTGCTTGCAAGGGTTTGGTGATCCCGTCTTATTGGGATCAACAAAACCAATGAGCTGGCGCTCACATTTGTTTTTGTTTTATAGATTGATGTCTCTCAACTTTACTTGTAACAAGAAGATTATGTATATATAAGATTTAATTATATATTCTTTGCGCAATGTTCTTTGTTTTAAATTGCTTATAATACATGCTTTATATGTTAATGAAATAACAAGTGTTTAAAAGGATGAAAAGTGTATGACACTGATTCACCCCCCCCCCCCTCAGTATCTTTTGGGGTCCAACAATTGGTATCAGAGCGGGTTCCTTCAGAGATAGTCTAACCACTGGAAGGAATATCATAGTGCAATCTACTTTTCTGCACAAATATGGATAGACAAGAAGGTATCTCAACAAATCGAGCACTAGGTTTTGATGGGTCCAATTATGCCTTTTGGAGTATAAGGATGGAGGTATTCATACAGTCACTTGGAACCGATATTTAGCTTGCATTTGTAACTAGTTATAAAGTTTTAAACACTCCTTAGACTGATGTTGCTGATAAAAGGCTATATGAATGTAATGCAAAAGCCAAAAATGCAATACTAAGTGGCCTAGCAGACTCATAACTCACAAATGTCATGCAGTGTAGCTTGGCAAAAGAAATATGGCACAAAATCCAGAGTATTTACAAAGGAGATGACACATTGAAAAAGGAAAAGATGCAAACTTATAGAGGTCAGTTTGAGAGCTTAAATATGAAGGAAGATGAAAACATAGTATCCCATTTTCTACATGTAAATGAAATAGTAAATGATCTCAGGGATCTTGGGGACACAGTTCCTGAAGGGGCTATTGTACAAAAGGTGTTGATATCTCCACCCATAAGATTTGATTCTAAAGTATCAATCTTGGAATACATAAAGGACCTTGACAAAGTTACATGGATGAGATCCATGGAATCCTCATTGCCTACAAAATGAGGCCTATAAAGCAAAATCCATCAAGAAGGGAAGAAACCTTCAAGGCCTCTAAGAAAAAAAAAGGAAGCAAGCATGATTGTAGCAAGAATTCTTCTCATGAATCTGATCTTGAAGAAGCTAACATTGTGAAGAAACTTTAGAAAGATCGTGGAAAGTAAAGAGGTAAGCTTCCTTTCAAATGTTTTGAATGCAGTAAAATAGGTCGTTTTGCCTCTAAATGTCCTTATAAACAAAATAGCGATAGTGATGAGGAGGAGGACCACGAAGAAATGAAAAATATGGGTAGAGGAAGCATACCTGAAAATAAAAGGTTTGGAAAACAAACAAAAAAAGTCTATACTAAAAAAAGGACAGTTGCAGATGAAGATGGCAGTTGTGATGATGAAAGAGATGTGCTCTTTATGGTGATAGAAGAAGAATGTGACAATGAAAACTATGAAGATGAAGCAAGCACTGAAGTATACTTTGAATGATAACTTATAAGTGCTTTAGAGGAATTGAAAAACTCAAGAAAGAAGAACAAGAATGTAAAAGACCAACTATTGAAGTATGAAGAACAAATCGAAAAGGTCAAAAGAGTAGAAGAAGATCTAGTAGGAAAACTACAAGATAAAGAAACAAAAATGTGAGGAATTGGAAAGGGATATTGTTTCCTTAAAGAAGGAACTACAAAAGTTTAGCACTCATTTAGACTATAAAATTTTTTTTTGGCAGAAGCTCCAAGGTGTAGATGAAATCATCAACAATAAAAGATTATGTTCATATAGGTGAGGATTGGGATATAAAAACCATATAACAATGATGAGGGTTCATGTCCAATTACTCCTATCCATGAAGAGGGAACAAGAAGCTTTGCAGATGTACTTAAGAGTCATATCAAAGAGGGGACAACAAAAAAACCAACCAACAATTTTCCCATGTCAACAAAGGAGCTGCACAATCTAGAATACCTCTCACCGCTAGGTATCAAAGCATATTTTTAGGTCATTATTATTTTTGTTATAATGGTCATAAGGATTCAAACTGCAAAGCATTGGAAAACAACAAGTTTGAGAGAAATAGAAAACCTCTCAAGAGCGTCAGAACTAACAATTTGAACCAAGAAACTACAAAGTCTAAGGAGGTCAGCAATATTTTTAGCCCTTTAGAAATGGACATTGAATGCTATCAATGCCACAACTATGGACATAAAACTTGAGACTGCAAAAATAAGTTAGTAACCGCGCACCAGGATGAAATCAAAGGATACTTCTACAATAATGAACACGCAAAGATTTGACAGAAAAGGAGAAAAGAACAATGCCAAGAAGATTGCAATCTAGTTTTGCATAAGGATCACATGCATATGAATGATGGGTGTTCTAAACATATGACAAAAGATAATAGAAATCTTACAATCTTGCAAAGGGAGAAAGGAGACAATATGCAATTAAGAAAGCAAGACATGTTGCAGAATAAGTTGTACACAAATGTAATACCCCTAATTTGAACCTCGTAATGTATGCAATTAAATTATGATAATGATGTAAATATGCTATTTTGGATTCCTAATGCGGCGCTCAATGCCAAGGTCCGACTAGTGAATGGATAGGAATATGTGATGTAAATATTGTTATTTGGACCGGATGGTTGGATTTTCATGCTAACTCAAAATATATGTAAATATTGTGTGGATCAATAATAAAATGGTCCAAGGATGGTTGTGTAAAGAGAACCAAAGGGGCTATGATTCCACCAGAGGGGAAGAGGAAAAGGGGCCTAAGGGAAACTAATCCTTTGTTTCCAAGTGTCAACATGAGAACTCACCCAAAATTCTATCATGTACCTTGAATAATCCAGATCTCCTTTTTTTACTATTTTCCAATTATTGAAAGCATGTGTGAAGTTGGTGGGAAAAGTCACTTCATGTAGTTATTAAAGCATGGGGTTGACTGCACTTTTGGACAGTTTTGTCACAAGTCATCAGTCAATCTACAACAATCAAGAGTCCTTTCTTCCAATGTCAGAAGTAATGTCAATTCTATTTTCACCATTTTCTCATATCCCTTGGAGTCAACCCTCATTCTCTCATTCTTGCATGCAGATCTAGGCCATGCAAAGCTCTTCATTGTTGTTCACAACCTTTAGCAACTATGTATAACCCAGAAATTTGAATTTGGATCCAAGACAACAGATTTAGAATGGAAAATTGATGGTTGTAGGTGAGCAGAGAGGTTGGGAAAGCTAGGAACCCTTAACCCTTGAGTTATATTGTTGATACATGCTTCAAAATCCATGAATTGAGGTTGCGGGTGGTTCTCTAATAGAATTTAATAGGTGGTATTCTTCTATGCACACACATGAAGCACTCAGCAAGATAGATATCCCAAGAGAACCGTGGATCAGTGAAGGGGATTCCTGATCCAAGAAGGGTATTGTGTGGGGAAGGTATGGAATCCAAGGCTATGAGAGCTAAGTAAGACCCTATAGAGCTATGTATGAGAATCTAAGCATAGAGAGTAGAATGGGATGTGGGATGAGAGACAGAAGTGTGCAATTGTTTCTTTCTCCCTGGTGGCCTCATATCCCATCTTGGGTGTGGCGTCTCAGCAGAAAGAGTATATGCTGGAAAGAGTGCCTATGGTTGGGTGGAAAATCGCTCTTACACAGCCAATTGCTTGGAATTGTGTTGTGTAAAGATAAGTATTCTTGTGTATTTGAATTTGAAACGTATTTAATTGATCCTTGTAATGTTTATTTTGGAAATTGCATTCTAGATGTGTGTGGATCAATTGTATTTCTAATGTTTATATTTATCTACGTTTTACATATGTATTTTTATTTGCTATGAATTCGTAATTTGGATTTGGAAAAAATTTAGGGGCCCCAAATTTAGTCAATGTCCCATCTCTTAGTTGAATTGATGTAAGGGGAAGTTACATAGTGGAATCAGAGCTTTTGGTTACAATACCGCAGTTGTATGGGCCATAGATTCATATTTGCAAGTTTAAATCAAAATTGTTCTAGAAAAAAATCAATTTATGTTAAGTGACAGATAAGGGGCCAACATCAATTTCTAAATAACCACCTTACAGATGAATTAAGATTCTATGGAAATTCAAAAATTCAAAATTTTTGGGAAATTTTGGTTAGGCTCCACTTGTACCACATGGAAGGGTGATGTGGAGTAGCCACGTGGACAGAAGGTCCAATGCAGAGGGGCCTCGCATGGGAAGGATATCCAATGTGGACCAACCACATCATATTCACATGCGTGTATGATTGTGTGTGGTGGAGTGTGAGGGAAGAAGGAGATCAGGCCATCAAGATCAAGATCGACAACTGACAATGCTTCAAGATCCCAAGCATGCACGATGGTTATTTCCCTTGTCACGATCATGAAAGGAAAACTGCTAAGGTGACATGTTAACTTCTTGTGCATTCAGGGTTGCAAAAGCAGTTTTGGGAAACCATTGCCCCATCGATACTGAAATCACTTTTTGCCTACCTTGTAGCAATGTGACATGGGGGATCCACGTGGAGATAATTTTTGACATGGTAGGTGTGCATGGGTAGAAGGTTGGTTGTGGAATAGCCACATTAGATCTACAAGCATGGGTTCATGTGTGTGATGGCACCCAAAAGAAAGGGATATCAAATCATATGGAAGTAGCGGAGATTGATAGCTGAAAATGGATAAGGCTCATGAAGATGCACAATGTTTAATTTGATGAGCTTGATCCTGAAGGTAAAACCCATGAGGTGATGTGTTAACATCTCGTGCATTCAGGATCATAAAAGAGGGTTCGGAAAAAAAATTCATTGATGATCCTGAAGTGGTTTTGGTCGAAGTTCACTTTCGAACCGACGATATGCACCGATCGGACGACCGGCCGCACGTGACCGGTCACGTCTGACGTGGCCGATCGTCCAATCGGTGCATATCGTTGGGCAAATAGGTTTTGGTCTACCAACAGTGATGTGACACGAGAGGATGTGACTGACATGGATGTGACAGGTGGAGACCTCAAATATTATGGGACCCCTCCCATCATTCATGTCAGTTCTGAATATCGTCGTATATGATCAATGACCAACATTATCTCAGGCCACAAACCTGCACAAGAGATAATTTAATTGTCACGAGCTTGAAATAAAAACCACCTCATCGACATGTCCTCTCCTATGCATTCACGATCGCAAAACAGGTTTAAGAAAACCACCATCTCATGGATCCTAAATTAATTATGTCCCATAAGTGGTAAAATGGTGTGTGGTGGCAGTAGATGTGTGTGAATCAGGGGAAAAGAAGTGATTTTTACAGTCGAATTTCAGGTTCCCAAAGATTGAAAAATGCAGTTGATCTTATGCGCTATATTACACAAAATGGAAGGATTTGCAAAAAAAAGAACGAGGGTGTTTCCCTTGACCCGCCTTGCAGTGCTGCAAGGAGGCCACAAGGGGGCAAGGCCCCTTGACCCCCATTTTTTTAAATCTACAAAGTAGGTTCTTGAGTTTAACCATGGGTGGTAAAACAACATACAAATGGGGGTAGATTGTGGAGTTTGAAGGGGTGATTCATATGATTTTGTAATATGATTGAAATAGACAATATGGGTTGTTCCAAGAATGCATGAAATTTATTTTTGTGTATTTTTAAGAATGCAATGAGGATAAAATATAGAAGAATTAAACAAAAGGTTCTTAATTTTGAGACAGGTTTCAAGTTGTTTCAAACAATGGGTAGAGCAAAGCCTCTAGGCTTGATTGGGCATGGTAAAATTGCTTGTTATTTAGCAATGTGAAAAAATTGAAGCAATCGTAGTTGGATGCTTGGTGACAAATCAATACCATTGAGCAAGGCTAATCCATTGAGAATATTATAGTAATTATTGTAACATATGAGAAAACATGTTTAATGGATAAGATTACACTCTTGTAGATTATATTTTATAAACAGGCATGATGGAAGAAATGTAACTAACAGGAAGTGATGGTTCCTTAGCCAAAATGTATGCAATGCATTCTCAATGTTTAGAATGTGTAATTTGAATTGCAAGGAAGAGCCATGTGATGGATATTGTATTCCATAAGTGTATGATTAGCAAAATATGGAATAGGCCAACACGTAAAGGACATGCAACTTGTAAGGGTGATGGTGAATCATCCTTGTGGGAAAGTTCATGCATGCTAAGAGATCTTCTAGGATATGAGCCAAAAACTTATGAGTAAGCAATGTGAATGGGTAAGAAAAATCCATTCACCTAGAAGTTGTCACTAACAAAATAAGACAGTCTAGTATGTGGATTTTCATATGGCTCGTGATAGTGATATAGTGGCGATGAAAAGGATGTTAATTAGGGAATGGAGCATTCTCATTTTTTTAATCAGTTGTCTAGTTCATAATTGTGGAAAAATATTTACATGTGAAAGGAAAGAAAGTATCATTTTTTAATGAGGCACAAGAGAAAATAATGGAGCTTGAAAAGGATCCACATGGAATTGGAATGGAATTAATTGAAGTGTTGATAAGTACTAGGGATTCCAAGAAAGGTCAATTTGGACTTGGAAAGAACTGCTTAGAGCAATTGGATCATCCAGGCATTGTCATAAGAGTGTAAGGAGAACTTCTATAATGACCAATGGAATCTACATAAGGATGATAAGATGGTTGTAGTAGAAATTAGAGAATAATTTCTGTAAGGCAATATTGATAACAAAGGAAATTTCTCACCTTAAACTATTCTTGTTTATAGCATAATAATGACATGCTTAGAAAGTAGCAAGTATAAATGATATACATGTGTATATGTATTGAATTGTTGCTTGGTAAGAAAATCATAGTTAATGACCCCTTGTGTACTTGGTAGAGAAGTCATGAAATTGGATCAGCTTTGATGTGGAATAGGAATTCCATGCTATGATGAGGAATTGGAAAGGGAAAAGTTCTCAACTTTTCTTTTGTTGATACAATTATATTTTCTGAGTTTTATGTACAAAAATTTTGGCATAGGAATGACGAAAAATGCAAGAGATTAGATAGATGGAATGCATATCCACTAGTGGTCATATTAATATATAATGTGCAATTCATGAGAACGTGCTTGTGCATGCATATGATATTGCATTGGTAAAAGTAGTGAAGTTTTACATATGCAATGAGACACTAATGACAGTTATTATGGTTGATGATAATTGTGTGGCCAGAGATGGTTGAAGCATGGTTGAATATGTTGACGATGCTATTGTTGTGACCAAAACATTGTGAAGAGAATATGGGGAAATAAGTCTATGATAAAGAGGTTGGTGTAAGGGATGTGTAGTCCTTGGTAAGAGACCAATTGATCAGGTAACATCGAAAATGTTGGTGGCAACAATGCAGGTAATGGTTTTTTTATGTTGATTGCAAAAGTACTGAAAGGTCATTGGGTAAGAATCTGGTCAACCATTTTAAATCACTATAAATTAGTATGTTTGTGATATTGAATGCATTTATGTGATTGATACCCCATCAGGTATGGTGAGGAATGGGGTATTAAGGGAAATGAATCTTCTACCATGAGACTTTTTAGAATCTTGAATGCATTCATATGAAAGAATAGCATGCCATGTGTGTATGTTGTTTATGAGTTTAATAACCAAATCAATTGAAGACTTATGGTATTGTTATGGTAGTGCATGCCTTATGAAATAGTTATGGGTAAGGCCATAATGTGGCTGGAAATGGAAATGCTATAATGCTACACAAGTATCCCATGAACTCCATATTGGTGTTAATATGGGATGAAACCTCTTTTCCAACAAGCAAGGATTGAGTGAACTCTTGATGTTTTGTTAAGGTGAAGAAGGAAGGCACCCAGATAGTTAACCAAGTGATTGGGGAGGTGGTTGGGTGATTTGTTGAGGAATTAGTTAGACCTTGCAAAACAACATGGTGGAATGCATGACATGGAATTATGGTATCCATGAATCAATGCAAGGTTGCATTGAGTGAATGCACATTAAAATATTATGTAAATATTGTGATTGTGAATGCATATGTGTGGGTACATATGTTAAGATGCATTGTGTGAATTCATGGTTGTGATATATATATTTCACTACAATTCATTAATAGTTGAAATGATAGAAATCTTGGCAATTGTGAGATCATTCCATGAGCTGCTATGGAGAAAGGAAAGGAATTCCATGAAGAAGGTAGTCATGTTTGTTTGGCTACCGAACGCTCTGTTGAGAGGATAGAGTTGCATGACAGGAGTGTGATTATGTAATCATGAGTATTGGGAGTTTTAATTGATTGCATAGATAATGTGGTTGTACCTTGCAATTTTATTGTGATAATGGTGCATATAAATTAAATGTTTTTCATTGCATTTGAGATATTAATGGTTGATAGTGTTGGAATTATTATGTGTTATTGTTGTTCAGGAATAAACACCTTATAACCGAAGGTCTGGGGTTACCAACGCACTCTTAAAACTTGCAGACAATCAGCTTTAAAGTACAGAAAGGAAATAGGAAGATAGGATGGACTCACCCAATTAACGACGGTTGATCCAAGCCTTGACTTCTTTCGCTCTGCTTCTTCTTCAAAGCTTTCAGGGATGCATCTCCTTCACCTGCAAAGAGAAAATGTTCCAAATAAAATTTCATACATGTATATATGACAAGTTAGATAAACAATATATAGAGTGCTTAATCATAAATATTCGTCAAACCATGATACATGAAAGACATTCAACATGCATTTGGAATAAGGATTCTCTTTATTAACAATAGTGAATGAGATAAGATTGCAACCCAACGCCTGAAACAAGGACTCCTCTGCAACCAAAGGATTATGAGTTCTACTGCTCCAAATAATTCTGAATAGATACCACCAGCATAACTTTACTCTCCAAGTATGATTGATTAATGCCCTCCCCAAGGCCTCTATTTATACTTAGGGAAATAGAGCAGTTTCGAAGGTTGAGGAGGTTGAGACAATTAATATAGTTATTGATTAGGGATTAACACATCTCCATTAATCACGATTTATTATTTTTAATGTCAAAGGAAGGCGTACGCGATTATTGATACTGGCAACCTGCGTATGACACGCGAGTTGCTATGAGGGAAACCCGCGATGCAATGACAATACTCACGTACAATACGTGATATGCTGTAGGAAAAAGTTGCGTATGTACGCGGGTTGATTATAGGCAAAGTCACGTACAACAATTGACATATTAAAAGGTAAAAATGGCAAGCTGGATGGATAGTGAATGTATTTCATAACATGCCCATCTATAGTGTTTTAGGAAACCTTCAATCCATAAATGTCCTTTTGTGTGCCAACAAGTGAAGTGTCAGCACTCGGACGGAGAAGTGCCATTTGGGTTGATAACAGATGCCCCCTAATGTGTGAGGTCAAAGGGAAGCGATGACCGAAATACATTATAATCTTTGTCTTTGGAGAACTCAGAAATCCAATGGAGCAGAGGTAGTACCTGAAACAAATACATAATAATGTCATATACAAAGTCATATATGAGGATGCTATGTTCAATATACTGGAACACTAGCTCCTTTACAATGTTTGAGTACATCATATAATACGGGTACAAGACCACGTATATTACAAAGGTGGATTGAAGCCACAATATACAAAAATGATGAGTCTTCAAAGATCTAGAAGCTGTGTACATAAGTGAAACATAATCTTGCGCAACTTAGTCCATAGATGAGGAACTAAGGTCTTCATAAACAATCCCAAAGAACCAGTACAATCCAAGCCATGTGAATAAATGTAAGTTGAAGTCGAACATGGAGTGGATTCAATAGTTTGTCAATCAATAGGTGATAATCGACAACTGAAGCAAAGGAATTCACCAATAATGGAAGTGAATCCTGAGGTACTATCATCAAAACTCTAGGTCTTCATCGTCAAGAAGTACTGATGCGGAACCATACTGTGATACGGAAGGCAATAGATCCTCCAATGGATCACAAGAGTGACTAGGAACTGGGTAAAAAGAAGGTAGACACATATGATAATAGATACAACAATGCTGGGATTAGGATAGAGATCAGACATTGAGTTGAGTCCTTGAACAATGAGCACGACACAAAGATGACCCATGGCAGCTTTTAACTTTATAGATAGAACAACTAGACCTATCTGTTGTGTAGGAGACATGATCAGATTCCCCAGGTATAACGGACAAGAGGAGGAGTAAAAAACTCAAAGTAATAGCTGAACTGAAAGTGAACATTGAAACATGGGTATCAGAAAAAATAGAGAGTGCTATGTTCAAGGACAACATGCTTCCACTAACTGAAAACAAGAGAAAACTTCTTCCTTAACTTCCCTGTTAAATTTTTAACGAGTCCAGGAAAGTCAACTCGGATCTCTCTTCATTTTTTAACAAGCTTGAAGAGGAGAAAATAATGCTTGATAGTGTCACTGATTCGTGGATTTAATGAGCCCGAACTAGTACATGCTCAGTCGGTGTTTTCACATTTAGAGAGTCTAAAAAATCCAAAGAAGACTCCAGGGGGGTCCTTTTTCGTCCAATTTAGTCTCCTGAGGCTGAAAAGTATAAAACATACCACATAAAAACTCTCTTAACTTTCGAGGAAGAAAAGGTGAACCTTTTTCGTACTTAGTCAGGGAGGTTCGAAAAAGGTTAAATTACCACCTACCCAACACTCCTTCAAGAACAACATAAATAGCTTGAGTTTTACGAGTGTGAAGGAAAGCAAGATCACTTAGAAAGATCCATTTGAGTACAAGAAATGGGACTTACAACAATAAACTCGATGCTTTGTTCTTTAGTGTTTAATGAGCATGACAAAGATATAAAATACACTCATAATCTTTTTCATGTTTAGGTCCAGAGCACGAAAAAGAGAAAACTAAGCTCATACTGGGAGTTCCTTTTCCATTAATTTAGTCCCTCAGGTCCAGAAAAGTGATAAACCTATGCCTGAGAATACTCTTCTCAATTCTGTAGAAAAGAGAGTGATCCTTTCTCGTGTTATTTCTCATGGTCCAAGAAAGAGATAACCTACCACCAATGTGGATGCCCATTCACATATTCTTAACGAGCTTGAATGGAAAAGTTAACTCGACAGTCAAGTCTGTTTTTAAGGAGTCAGACCTGGGCCTAAAGAAACTCCATAAGGGCGGGGAGTCCTATAAAGAGATAGCTTGTAAAAAGAGACCCAAATGAGGCTCTATTTGGCATGAAAAGTAGCTAAAAAGACTCCTCTATACCTGTCACAACTGCAGCATGAGTATTGAAAGACAACATAGGTTCTAAATGGGGATACTCATGAGAGGAAGGCCCTATCCATGGAAGAATGATGGTAAAGACAAGGAGCTAATGGTTATGAATACAATAGTCCGTGGTTCAAATGTTGACTACGAAGTTTAAAATGGAATCAGTATAGATGCAAAATACATGTGGAATAACATAAATCCATCCTATATGAGCGAACAACACTTGAAAATGATAAAAAACCTATTACAAGGCCAAAATATATGGAATTAGTTTGATAAAAAATGAACTATAGGCCAAAAACCCACTTAAGAAATTTAATTTCTATAAATAGTTCAAAAAACCTAAATAAAACTCACCATTTTGAATTTTAGCCATAAGAAGCAAGTTTTTACCTCTACCTTCATTCGGTGGGTGTGGACAATCCGGTGGACGAAATCCAATTCCGCAAGTGTCAGGTAATACTAGACCCCAAGCTCTTCATTTTGATCCTAGCAAATTTCAATTTTGAGTCCCAATTTCATATTTTTGAGCGCCCTAAAACAATGAACGCTATGTCCGTGGGTTTACTAGAGTAACACTCGCGTACACGCGTTCTGTACATGGGTTGTTCTGAAATATAGCCGCATACAATACGTGACATGTCTAACTAGACAGTCGCGTACACTACATGGAGGGTAAAAATATATATAAAGAGTCAAAAATTAAAATTTTTATATGAAACTAATGCTTCACAATGGTTGATTGGATAGGTGTGAAGATGGTGCTTGAGTGGAGGGAGCGTGAGCACGAAGATTTAGATCAAGAATCACTCCATGATACCCCCACTGTGAATTTTCTACGTTCAAGCGGGTTATTAAAATTCTTTTGCACCTCACCCATGCGGGCCAATGTCTGTTTGCTAGAGTTCCTGATAAACTATTGGGATTATGATATGGGTATGTTCGACCTACAGGGTGAGTCCTTGGAGATTACTTTCGAGGATATATACTTCATTACCGGTTTGTCACGACGAGGAGCTCTAGTTAACTTGGAGGGAACTAGGAGAGGCGGTGATCCTCTAAGTGTCCAAAACTATATTGATACATTCTGCACATCGAGGACCCAAACGAGAGGGAGTTGCATCCCTATTACGCATATACGTGATCTACCCCTATAGGTTTTGGCAAGTACCATAGTTAGGGTTGCGGGATCATCTTCTCCGCATCTCGCTACATGGAACCACATGAGGTTGGCAGTGGACTGTATTCATGGGGCTTTATATGATTGGTGTTCGGGGGTAATCTCAATTTTGAAAAAACAACTCTCGGACTGCAAGAGAGGAAGAAGGAAGAACTTTGGGTATTCTAGCATTTTGGTGGCCTTCTTCTTCTTCGAGAGTGCCAAGGTTGAGCCCTGCAATACCTCTACCAGTTAGATCTCCACATTAGCCTAGGCTGAGCAGGTGGGGAGATATCTTCCTCCGCCAGGGAGGAGGTGGCTTAGTGCAGAGTGTGTACGATGATGACTTCTACTTCTAGTGGGAGTGGTAGTTGCCAACACTAGAGCAGTTTCCATATGCTGGGATGGATTTCCGAGGTGACCCAGACCTTGTCCTCCCTTCAGAAGGAGCATGGGGAGAGCTAGGTAATATTTTTAATTTTCAAGTTTTTTTAAATTTTTTTATGAATTTTAAAATATAGTGATATATACATATGTATAAAAGTTATGATCCTATAAACATGTCAAAATGTAGATATTGGACCAGTCCGCCCTGTAGGGCATCCACATATGTTTGTTCATCCTATCTCAGGTGAAGACTAGGGGCTTATCATGGTTCTGGAGGGGAAGCTGGCCAGGCTTACCTAGAGAGTCCCTACTATGCGGATTGAGCACATCCCAGCCATCATGCAGGAGTATGTGGTTGGAATGCCACCTATCTTGATATGCCTCTTGAGGCAGGTAGCTAGAGCTGTTTTGGTGTACATGGATGCTGTAGAGGCTGAGGAAGCCAGAGTACAAAAAGACCGAGAGGACCAGGGTGGTCCAGCATAGATCTAGGACATTTTGATGGACTGCGATCCACATTTCTGTATATTTTTTGTATATTATACAGTTATGACTGGATCTGAGGATCAGACTCGACCTATCTATAGACATATATTCACACACACACACACACACATATATATATTGTTGTCGGTTTATTTACAAGTTTTTTTTATGTCCATGCTGTATATTTTTATGACATGTGTGTTAGATGCCAATCCATAATTTAATTAGCATATGCATCAGTTAATGAATTCTGATTTCTTGGAATGTGATTGAATATAATGAATTCAAAATTTCTTTCCAATAACCTAACTTGCATGAACTGACGTAATAGAATAGGGTTCCCCACCTGGTAAGCTCGATTGAGCTGGGAAACCACCAGTTGAGAGTCCAGTTGGACTTCCAGCTGGGTTATACCATGTGACAAAGCATCCCATAGAAGCTCAATTACAGCCCTATACTTAGCAACATTATTAGAAGCAGGACCTAGGCAAGCGCCTTTTGAGGCAACTAGCTATCCTGAGGGAGAATAAATGACCCATGCTGCTGAGGCTAGATTACAAGCGTGGCGACTGCCGCCATCAGCAAAACCTATGTACCTCTCGGAAGACATCTGCATCAACCAGCAGATATTATAAAAAAAAAACTGACAAAGTAATGTACATAAAAATACATACAATAAAATACAATAAAAAGCGCTAAGCCTAACCATAGTACTTTTTCAGGTAGAGCCCATTTCAAGGCTCAGGCAGCTTGTTCCCATCAAAATCAATTAACTCATATGCACCCTTCTTTAAGACCTTCAACACGACATAAGGCCCTAACCACATGGCCTTGGATTTTCCTGCCCCCAGGGGTTCTTTGTCTTGGTCCCAAAGCAAAACAAGTTCACCCTCAGAGAAAATCCGAGGTTTGACCGACTTATCATATTGGTTTTTGACCCTATTCTTGTGATCTTGATTAGCAGTCAGCGCATATCTACGCTGTTCATCAAGGTGTTCTAAGTGTACCAGACATTCCTCAAGCTTTGTCGTATCGGGTAACACATGTATAGCTATTTTCAAGGACGGGATTTCACACTCAACCGGGGTAACGACTTCCACTCCATAAATGAGTTGGAAGGGGGAGAAACCCGTAGCAATTTTTACGTTAGTTTGTCATTCCCAAAGGGCAGGGTATAGCATGATATGCCAGTTAGAATGGGCTACATCAATTGTACATTTGAGGATAGTCTTCAAAGTCTTGTTTACAGCCTCAACCTGACCGTTTGCTTGAGGATAATACGAAGATGAATGTTCTTGTTTGAATCCAAGCATAGTGGTTAGTTCCATCATCATACTATTTTGAAAATTATTGCCATGGTCAGTGACAATCACTTTAGGTATACCAAACCGTGCTATAATCTGATTGAATATGAAGAAAGCTGCAGTTTCCCCATCGGCTTTAAAAGTAGGCATTGCCTCTGCCCATTTTGTAAAATAGTCAATAGTGACAATGATATATTTGTGCCCCCCCGACGAGGTTGGGTTGCATGTCATGTAATCAATCCCCCATTTCATGAAGGGGCCTACCTAGACAACGGGAAACAACAGAAATGGGGGATTGATTACTTGACCGCATTTTCCTGGTGTAAAGCTGACAAGTATGACAGTGCTTCATTGCTTCCACACAATATTTGAAGATTGTGGGCCAGAAATAACCGGCACGTAGTATCTTCTGGGCCGTTGCTAACCCAGATAAATGACCCCCACACGCTCCACTATGGGAATCATTCATGACAATCTCTACTTCCTCATGGGTAAGACATCGACGCAAAATGGAATCCACCCCTCTTCGATATAATGTTTCTCCTATGATGAGGTAGTTCTTAGCATGAAGGCGTAATTTATGTCTTTCCTCCCATGAGGAAGATGCAAGATACTTCAAAGTCTGGAGATATATAAGTATATATCCGTACCAGGGATCAGAGGTGGATATCAAGAAGATATGCTCATCTGGGAATAAGTCATCTTCAACGACTACATCTTCTTCAGTAGGAAATTCTGCTATAAGATCAGCAAAAACTAAGTACTTTTTTGACTTAGTGGACTGAAAATCCAAGTCAAACTCTTGGAGGATGACTATCCATTTGTTGAATTTCCCCCCAACAATTCGTCAAGACAAAACATATTGAAAGGGATTCACATCTGCCACTACTGTTGTAGTCCTCAATAAAATGGAGTGACGTAACCTCTGGACAACATATACAACTGCTAAGGCTAATTTCTCAATGTGGGTGTACCTGAGTTCAGGTCTGGTTAAAGCGCGGCTAAGATAGTAAACGACATGCTCTACAAGCTTATCATCCTCCTGGACTAGTACTACCCCAATGGTCGACTCGGACGCGACCAGATACAATATAAGATCCCTAGAGTAATCTGGTGGACGCAATAAAGGTGCTGACAACAAAGCTTTTTTCAATGCCTCGAAAGCAAGTTGTGCAGTTTCATCCCATACAAATGGGGTGTCCTATTTAAGAAGGCGCATGAAACCCTTGGTAATCTTGGCATAGTTAATGATAGAACATCGAAGAAAATTAGACTTTCCTTGTAAGCTTTGAAGTTGCCTGATAGAACAAGGACGAGGCAGATTTACAATGGCCTCTACTTTTAATGGATCCACCTGGATGCCTCTATTAGAGATAATAAACCCAAGAAGTCTCCCTTACTCGACATAGAACACGCACTTGTGGGAATTCAAGCGGATCTTAGAGTATCTGCATCTCTCAAATATCAACCATAAGTGATCTGGATGGTCAATCCTCTTACGAGAATGTGCCAACAGATCATCAAGGTAAGGTTCGACAATGGCTTTGATATCATGGAAGGCAAAGTTCATAGCCCGTTGAAAGGTTTCCCCAGCATTTTTCAATCCAAAGGGCATTTTTTTGTACGCGAAGGTAGCCCAAGGAAAAATGGAAGCGGTTTTATGTTGGTCTTCTAGTTTTATTTGAATTTGATTATATCCGGAGAAACCATCCATAAACGAGAACACTTCACTTCCCATGCAAGCATCTATGATCTGGTCTATAAATGGTGTGGGATAGTTGTCCGTAGGACATGCTTTATTCAAATATTTGAAGTCAGTACAGACGCGTATGGTCCCTTGCTTCTTATCAACAAGAACAGGGTTGGATACCCATTCCATGAGAGCTATGGGATAAATAAAACCAACCTTCAATAGTTTTTCAACTTCAGCCTTCACAGCCACCGCTTTACGCTAGTTAATAGGTCTTAACTTTTTCCGAATAGGTTTGGCATTAGGGTAAGTTTGGATCTCATGTTCAACAATCGATGGATCAATGCCTGGCATCTCCTCATATGACCAGGCAAAGATGTCGCGGAATTCCTTAAACAGGGCTGTATAGATAGCAATCTCCTCAGGAGAGCAGTTTGTACCTATGTATATATTTTCCATGACATCTGGATTCACAGAGATGTTGATAGGGATAGTAGCAGAAATATTTGCCATATTCCCCTCGGCAAACATTCCTTCCCTGGGTAAGGGATTGATGGGTGGATCAACATCATCTGACAGTCTCATATGAAACTCCTGATTTTCTATCCTGCTTAGCTCTGGAAGAAAATAGGATCAATGGTGAAGATATTCATAGATCTTACCACGTCCACACATGGATTCCAGAATGGCTTCATCAGAAGGTAAAACCATATATAAATAGTCCTTAGAGTGTAAAGAGTTTTCCGCCCAAGCAGGTGAATAGACTTCTTCCAGGTCCTTTGAGACTGAGAGAGGGCTTGGAATGGGATCAACAATGGTTTGAGTGATAGCTTGGTAAGCTACTTCCACTGCCGATAGGGGAACTTCCGATTCATGGGGGGAAGGGAGAACCCAAGGATCAGTCCTATCAACAACCGTGGCTATGGAATTCCCCACACTAGTAGAACCAATATAGTTAATCGAGGCTAGAAGATCAAATGTGCCCATCAATGATGCGTACATTCCAGCCCCCAAGCTCTGTGCAGCAGGTTTGACCTGATCAACCAATGGCATAGCGGACTCATTAGAATCCAAGCGGCCTTTTTGAGTAAAATCAAGTTGGTCAACAGTAACCAACTTCCCTTTGTGTGGGAATACTACCACCTGAAAGATGGCCGACGCAATAGCGGACATGGCATAAGTCCAGCTTCTTCCCAGAAGCAAATTATAGTCCAAAGGTGCATCAATCACTTCCACCTCAACAGACACTGCTTTCCCTGCCAGCTTAACTTCAAAATTCGGTAGGATACCATGCAGACGGAACGACCTTCCATCGAAAGCAGTAAGCAGAGTGTTTGATGGGACCAGCTCTGGGGATCCGAGAGATTTCCAACAGGACAAGTACATAACGCATGTAGAAGCACTCTCATCAACAACTGCCCTTCCAATGCTCATTCCACCATGGATGACATCTATTGATAAGGCTACATGGTAAGGTAGGTGAATTTTAACATCAGACAAATGAAATTTTTCCATGAGACTCGACGAGTCCATGCTGCCTAAGGCTGCCAAGAGGGCATCCCGTTGAGCGAGACAGCTCTGTAACACCTCTAAAGCTAACATTGCACACGGGGTTTGGGCTAGGTCTTCAACCATAGAGTAGTTTGAAGCATCCCTAGCATTAGGGTTATGCAAGGTCTTCTTAAAGACACCTTTCGGCATAGTTTCAACAGGCTTTTCAATCGTGAGAGGGTTAGAAGTTTCACCTATAGCCTTACCCTTCTCAGAAGTCTCTTTCTCATAATTTTTATTCCTAGTCTGTAGCAAAGTCAAAGATCTAACCATGTTGATATAGTTTGGGTCAGGGGCATTTGGAGTGCCCCCTACTGCATTAGAAGCTGAAGCAGAGTTTTGCCCTTGGGGAAAAGGATCCTTCAGGACAACCGGTTGTTGAGCTTTAAGCAGCTTCTGGGCTTGTTCCATAAGGGGACAAAGGTGAGTGAGGTGATCCTTGTGGCACAACTTACATGGGAATTTGACCTTTTTCTTTTCTTTCTTGCCCCCATCAGCATTGTTCACGAGCTTCTGCATGTTTTGATTTCCCTCTCCTTTCTTTCCTCTCTTTTTCTTCCCGCCGAGCTGCTGATTGCCCTTCTGAGAGGTCTGTGCAAAAACATTTGCACTATGGGGGGAGGGGGCAGCCTTTGTTGCCTCCACCATAGAATGCTTGATGGACAACTAATGAAGCTGTTTAGCCAAAGAATCTACAGTGGGAGAGTTTACGGACCCAACCACACCATCGGCATGGGGTCCAGGCTTAGGCTTCTCCTAAATGTAGCAGAAGGCAACTCTCAAAAGGTATAACCTGGACGATCACAGGATCATTTAAGTCAGTCAAGGGTGTGTTAAAATTCCTTGCAAACTCGTCAGTCTGCAAGTCTTCTATCTCAACTGTATCAAAATCAAAATGGTTAGCTATAAGTGATGGTTCACCTGGAACTTCACTTACTCCTACCGATTCAAATGAACTGTTTGTGTCCAATATCCGCCTTTGGGGTGGAGGTGGAGGTTCCAATGTGATGAGAGGAGGAAGGTTTTTCAACCTTCGTGACCTTCTTATAGGTTGGTCCTCCATGATTGAAAATTTTGACAAATCAAAACCCTAAGGTCGGCTAAACACAGACAAACCAAAGAGCACTCACTATGAAATTTCCTAAAGTCTCAAACAGTCAACAAGGGTAAAAGATATGATTTCCCGAAGAAAGCTGAAGAAAAGTTACTTGGTTTCCTTGAAATGGTTCTTAGGCACAAGCAGAGGAATCACCCACCCCTCTCCTACACTTTCAACAAGGGTTACCTTCCAAGCCTGTCCAAGGTGAAACAGAAATAGCCTTCCGGTTTACCTAGGTATGAATCCTAGATGTCAAGAGATTAAAGGCTACATTAGTTACACCAACAATATGGGGGGACAGTCGCAAGCCTGACTCGTACGCATGGGAAGGGTAGATGAGTCCGAAACTCTATCTAGGACAGAATCCCCAGATGCGTAAAAGTCCTGATTTACATTTTGACAAGGAATCAAAGGGTTATCTCCTCAGTCCAATGCCTCCACGTGGCCTCATGCTTGACTCCCTTTTGAGAGGAGCTTCCCAGATACAGTCGATAAAGATAAGGATTTACCTATCGAATGGTCCACTACGTCTGAATTTTAAAACTTATGGGAAGTTTACACTTCCTATCCCACAAGTCTAGCCTAAGCTAGTAGGTGAATGGCCCTAGAAAATAAAAATTACTAGTAAATTTTAATTATTGCGTTCATTTTAAAGGGCTATTTCTTACTTGGAAGGAAGTGGAGTGATGGAGTATGGTGTTTTTGACTCGATAAGAAATAAAAAAAAGCAAAGGTGTATTTTTCAAAGCAAATTACCACTACTAAAACAAACTTCTTTTTTCTTTTTGTAAATATAAATTGATGAACAAATGCAGCGATAAAGAGAATACTAAGACTATATTTTTGTAGTTTTGAGATTATATTTTAAAACTAAAAATAAAACTACTCTATGCAAAACCAAATGCAAAAAGATTTAAAATGTTTTTCTTTTCACTTTTTAAAATGCTCAAAGACTACTTATGCACCTAACATGCACAAACTTGAGTATGCTTGAATTGAACAAACTGTATAAAGTAAGCAAAGCGAAGTAAATAGATTCAAAAGACCAAGAAATCAACCATCCAAGGAAGACTTGGAACCCTAGCTTGGGCGGACTCAATGTAAAGAAAACACTGAAATCACACAAAGGCAAGTGACACACCAATCACTATTCGAAAATAGACCGGGATTAACAATGTCTAGAAACCTGATCACTGCTTCAGACAAACAACACTCAAACCTATAACCCAAACAGGAAAATCCACTTCGAACTTGCAAACAGAACAAAAATCCAATCAGAGAACTCAAGGGCTTTACAAGAAAGCACAAGGTATGGCCAACAAGGTAATCAAACTAACAACACAGTGTTCATAAAGAAGACCAACCAGCAAACAGAACTTAAAGAGGGACAGGGACAAGCAAACCCTAACCCAAAAATTCCTATGCTAAGGCTTGTACACGACTGTGTATAAGGGCAACTCATGTACTATATGTGACTGTCCTAGAGAGCAACCCGCATACGTAGGCATCTGTACGTGACTGTATGCAAGAGAAACCTGCGTACAGGTACAAAATTTTCTAAAAAGAAGGAAAATTCACAAGGTCTTCAAACACTATGGTAATCATGAACCAGGACACCACACACAAACTCAAAGCAAAGACTGGTCAAGGGTAACAGAAATAACCTACAGCAGTCTGGGCTCCCCAGCGGAGTCAACAGTTCTGTTGTTCAGGAATAAACACCTTATAACCAAAGGTCTGGGGTTACCAATGTACTCTTAAAACTTGTAGACAATCAGCTTTAAAGTACAGAAAGGAAATAGGAAGATAGGATGGACTCACCCAATTAACGACGGTTGATCCAAGCCTTGACTTCTTCTGATCTGCTTCTTCTTCAAAGCTTTCAGGGATGCATCTCCTTCACCTACAAAGAGCAAATCTTCCAAATACAATCTCATACATGTATATATGACAAGTTAGATAAAAAATATATAGAGTGCTTAATCATAAATATTCATCAAACCATGATACATGAAAGACATTCAACACGCATTTGGAATAAGGATTCTCTTTATTAACAATAGTGAATGAGATAAGATTACAACCCAACGCCTGAAACAAGGACTCCTCTGCAACCAAAGGATTATGAGTTCTACTGCTCCAAAGACTTCTAAATAGATACCACCAGCATAACTTTTCTCTCCAAGTATGATTGATTAATGCCCTTCCCAAGGCCTCTATTTATACTTAGGGAAATAGAGCAAGTTTTGAAGGTTGAGGAGGTTGAGACAGTTAAGATAGTTATTGATTAGGGATTAACACATCTCCATTAATCGCAATTTATTATTTTTAATGTCAAAGGAAGGCGCACGCGAGTATTGATACTGGCAACCTGCGTATGACATGCGAGTTTCTCTAAGGGAAACCCGCGTACAGATCTATATGTGGGATGCAATGACAATACTCACGTACAATATGCGATATGCTGTAGGAAAAGGTCACGTATGTACATGGGTTTCTTATAGACAAAGTCGCGTACAACAATTGACATATGAAAAGGTAAAAATGGCAAGCTAGATGGATAGTGAGTGTATTTCATAACATGCCCATCTATAGTGTTTTAGGAAACCTTCAATCCACAAATGTCCTTTTGTGTGCGAACAAGTGAAGTGTTAGCACTCGAACGGAGAAGTGCCATTTGGGTTGATAACAATTATGATTCTAAGATCACTTTAGTGACTGATGTAAATGTTGCAATGAAAGGATTACATGAATGAATATTCACAGTTTGTTTGGACAATTGGAAAACTCAGAGTGCAGGTAGAATTGTCTTGGACATGGCAATGTGGGTATGTCCATAATAAGGACTAGAATCTGTAATGTACAAAGGGCAAACATTATGAGAAGGATCCCATGGCTGTGAAATCTAATTTTGTAGGGAACATGTTTGTAAATTTCAGATTTGAATGTTTTGCTAATTATTGCTAATGATTTTTTGGTTGATATAGAATTGTGCCAAGAGGACATGTTGTATGTGTATTTCTAGGTTATGGAAGCAAGTTTAAAACCATAAGGGACAGAGTGATACCACTTACAAGAGCCAAACAATATGAGGATGGCTTCATGGTTAAATAAATATAATTTTTGTAGGAGAAAAAATTGTAAATTCATATTTGAATTTGGTTATTAATGTTATTGATTGTTTGGCTATTGTGAACTGTGTTGGGAGGACACATTGCAACAAGACCATGTGTTATGGCATGCAAGAGGAAAACATCATGAGAAGGACCTCATGTTTGGGAAATTTAATTTCTGTATGAAACATATTTGAAAATTTATGATTAAAAATTATTATGATGACATCTTGTGTGAATTTCATGCTTGTATGTAATGCAGGTGAGATGATGAAAATATTCCCTTGGGGAAGGTGTTGGTTTTTTAAGCCGAAAATGTAAAAGAAATGCCAAGTGTGTCTTGGGGTTGAGAAAACTTGTAAGACCCCTTGCATGTGATTGTATCTTCCTAGTTCCATTAAAGCCAATTAGAGCTTGGGTACTCAGGAGGCTTGCATGGGTATTGGTAACCTTTCTACGCTCACATTGAAGAGCACTCGAGGGATGGGTATTCCCAAGGGACTGTGTAGTAGAGAAGGGGTACCATCCTTGTTTTGTGTGAGTGGGTATCATGGATCCATACTATATTGCATCCAGGTGAGTAACCTATGGAGTTCCTTGAGGGAACCACTAGTTTGCATATGATAAAGGGTCATGCGGTTGTATTAGTTTTTATTTCTTGATAAACTCAATAGAGGTGTTGGATTGACAATGGTTGTTGTATGCTTGATAAACCCAGTTGGAGAGATGGCTTATCATACTAGTTAATGGAATGCTTGATAAACCCAGTTGGCATACTGGCTTGGCATTAGTTACTTAAATGTTGTGGCATAGATAGCATGCTAGCTTAACATTTTTTTTACATATATGCACATGTAATCCAAGGCTTGTATAAAATGGGTTACCTTTTCATTTACACCCTGAATAGCACTGGAAGGTGTAGGTACACTCAAGAGACTGTATAGCAGCAAAGAGGTACCATTCTTGTCTAGGGTGGGGAAGGTCTTGTGGGTGTCATAGTTGTTTGAAGACAAAGTGGGATACCTGTGAAGTTAAAGGAATATGCTTATGCAAATAAGTATTTGGTTTATTTTGCATATTCTTGCCAATTTAATGTGATTATACATGTGTATATGATTCAACTATGGTTCTGAAAATCTTGTTAAGAGATTAATTCTATGGGAATGGATTAGACATGTGAATTGACTCATTGTTTGAGCATAGGTATTGATGGATTCCAAATACGTTGGGGGTGTTCCAAGGTAACACAAAGGAAGGATTGAGTCATCCAATATAACCAGAAGCAAGACAAAGTTTCCTTAAAGAGAAAGGCATTGCAAAAGCAGCTGAGGTGAAGGACATGGAATTTTTTTGAAATAAAGAGAACACTGAGGACAATGTTATTCCAAGGGGAGGGGATTGTAATACCCCCAATTTGACCCTTGTAATGTTTTCAATTAAATTATGTAAATGATGTAAATATGCTACTTTGGATTCCTAGTGCAGAGCTTAAGGCCAAGGCCCGACTAGTGAATGGATAGGCACATGTGATGTAAATATTGTTATTTGGACCATATGGTTGAATTTTCATGCTAACTCAACATATATGTAAATAATATTTGGATCAATAATAAAATGATCCAAGAATGGTTGTGTAAAGAGAACCAAAAGGGCTATGATTCCACAAGAGGGGAAGAGGAAAGGGGGCATAAGGGAAAATAATCCTTTGTTTCCAAGTGTCAACTTGAGAACTCACTCAAAATTCTATCATGTGACTTGAATAAGCCAAATCTCCTTTTTTGACTATTTTCCAAAAATTGAATGCATGTGTGAAGTTGGTGGGAAAATTCACTTCATGTATATATTGAAGCATGGGGATAATTGTACTTTTGGACAGTTCTAGCATAAGTCAGAATTCAATATGTAGTAGTCAGGAGTCCTTTCTTCCAATGCCAAAAGTAATCTTAGTTGTTTCTTCACCATTTTATCATATCCCTTGGATTCGACCCTCATTCTCTCATTCTTGCATGCAGAGCTCTCCAATCTTGTTCATAATCTTTAGCAATTGTGCATAACCCATAACTTTGAATTTGGAGCTAGGAAAACAATTTTGGAAAGGAAAATTGATGGTTGTAGGTGAGTAGAGAGGTTGGGAAAGCGATGAACCCTTGACCCTTAAGTTTTGTTGATGTTACATGCTTGAGAAGCCACGAGTTGAGGCTACAGGTGGTTCTCCAACAACATTTAGCATGTCGATCTTCTTCTATGCACACACAGGAAGCACTTAACAAGATGGATCACCCAACAGAACCGTGGATCAGTGAAGGGGATGTCTGAGCCAAGAAGGGTGTTGTGTGGGGCAGGTATTGTGGAATCCAAGGCTGTGAGAGCTAAGTGAAACCCATGTAGAGATCTATATAAGAATTTGACTAAGCATAGAGAGAAGAATGGGATGTGGGATTGTAGTTTTTTCCTCTGCCCTTGTGGGCTCATATCCCATATTGGGGGAGGCCTCTTAGTAGAAAGAGTATATGTTGGAAAGAGTGTCTATGGTTGGGTGGAAACTCGCTCTTACACGACCAATTTCTTGGACTCGCGTTGTTTAAATATAAGTATTCTTATGTATTTGAATATGAAACATATTTAATTGGCGTTTGTAATGTTTATGCTGGAAATTGCATGCTAGATGTGAGTGGATCAATTTTATTTCCATTTTTTTATGTTTATCTACGTTGTGCACATGTATTTTTATTTGATATGAATTCGTAATTTGGATTTGCGGAAAATTTGGAGGCCTCGAATTTATTCAATGTTCCCTCTCTTAGTTGAATTGATGGGAGGGGATGTTACAACATAAAGGAATCATGACAAACTGCAAAAAAATGGAAAGGAATCTCCAAATATGGTAAGAGCCAAAAAGATGGGACTTGAAGAAGAAACATTGTTTGACATAATCCAAGGCTCAATCCAACCGCCAATTATAGACATAGGACGATATCCAGTATAATATGTGCAAAAGAAATAAAGAGAATGATAGGGATAGATTGTGCAGCAAAAGGAACTAAAGGATTGAGTAAAGCAGGAGGTATACAAAAAAAAAATTCTTCTATTAATAAAAGGAAATTATTATAAGGATTGTGTTGGAAGAAGTTGTAGAAGAATTTGAATAGAAAATGATTCTTATGAAGTACATAAGTAACTCGTGATGAATCTAGAATCTATATTCAAGTTACTCATTTTGGGCTGTAAGGATGCATCATCATTCAAAATTTACTGGGGCATCAAATTATGAATTATCTTTAGAACACTAGTTGTACATATAGATAAAGTACATTTGCATTCTTTCAATGGCCAGAATTTGTATTATATTCAAAAGAGTTGGCATTACAAAAATTGGGGATACATATATTTAAAAGTCTATCAAAAAGATCTCTATCGCAAAACATTAAATACTAACATAAGTATATACATTGGGTTTTTCCATGGCTATGGTCTACAAAATTTAATTCTCAAATTACAAAATAAAAAATGGGGATCATTAGTGCAAATTTCACTCATCATGTTTTCATAGTGACGAGTGAAGCTCTGTATCACAATGGTGTGACTGCTTCACAAAGTTCAAATTGTATGGAATTATTCAAGCCTTCTTCAGATGGTCTATAATGAATTATTGCTATGACGCCAGCTGATTAACATAGCTCTTTAGGAATGAAATTTATTCCTCATGTCTCTTAATTACCTGCACTTATGAATACCACTCCTTGGCATAAGCCTCCTTGCATAAGCCTCCTTGATATATGATGTCCACTTATTTAGTTCCTTTTTGAGTTTAATAAAATTTTCGCTTTGCATGTAAAAATCCACGGAAAGATTGCTTGTAGAAGATTCAACATGTTGCTTGGACATCATGACAATATAAGATCTGGGTTTTGGCCAATGGTATGAGGAATGAATGGATGAAAAAACAACAATTTACAAGATAATTGGTCTCCAAGGGAAAAAGTTGGATGAAATCGACGGATTTCAAATGCAGTTGCTAAAATTTGTAAAAATCATGGGTGGATACTCATCATAAATGGTTTAATTCGCACATTCGCATGAGATCTGAAAGGAAAAAAGGGGAGAATGAATTGATTGTTCTGTATGAATGAATCGATGACATATTCTCTACCTTCGTAAAGACAGAAGTATGCTAGCATGTTCCATATGTAATGTTACACGAATTGTCATATTTTTCAATCACATCAATTTATTGCAAAGCTTGATGTTGGAAGCGAAACCAAAAGAATATAGTATGACACAAAAAGAAAAAGAAAAGTGACTTGAGAAGGAACATCTGAAATAATGTAATGAAAAAGGTGAGTTCAATAGAGTATGAAAAGAAACTAGCACAAAGAAGCAACAAAAGACATGAATATAAGCATAAATTCAAGGGAAGAACCTGTAGCTGCACAGGGGGAGTGTGGAATTTGTGCAAGGATAGAGATAAACATGCTATGAATCCAAAGGATTGTACAAGAGAAGAAAACAAGATCAAATGAAAATAATGCAAAGGGAGGATACAAATTTGCAGATAATCGAATAATCCCTTGTCCATTGATGTCAAAGGGGGAGGAAGCAACAAGTAAATATGATAACAGGATTTCACAGTGTACAAGACTTCAATGAAAATATAGCATTAGGATCTCAAATTTAATTAGTGTTGACATCAATGACAAAGGGGGAGTTTGTTGATCTTTTTGTTGTCATTGATGTCAAAGATATTGTTTAACTTGGTAATGGAATTGAAGTCATAGTTCCAATTTGAAGAAGTATATAGAAAATGTGTGTGCAAGTCTTAGGAAGTCCCACCAAACAAACTTGGTGATGGTATTAAAGTATTAATTCTAGTTTAAAGAAGTATATATGATAATGTTGTATATGCGCAAGTCCCATCAAGTCATGATACTCCAGTGTGCAAGTCCCGCCAAGTTATGGAACTCTAGTGCACAAATCCCACTAGATCATGGAACTTCCAAAAGTGCACTCCGATGAAAGAATAAGAGGTTTGGTTAGCTTAACAAAGAATAAAGGTAGAAGCGATATCATGAACTTAAAGGAACCCCAACTTGTGGACACATCAATTGAGAAAGTTCAATATAAATAAGTGAGAAATTGAAGTGCTTTGTTAAGCTTGAATGTGCATATGAAGTAATATATTGAATTGCAAGCTTTAGGGTCAGATGAAATGCTCAAGGGAATCAACCACAGTATGACTTGAGGTAATGTGCAAAAAAACAGGATATGTTGAAATACAATGGGTAGTCACACAATCACACATGTATGAAGCAGTCACACAATCACACATGTATGAAGCAGTCACACAGAAGGAGCAGTCACACATATATGTAAGAAGAATTTGTGAGGAGATCACAAGGATCATTTGTACTAAAGGACACCGGGAATGATTGCAAAAAGAGAGTTGGAAGTGTGATGTTTAGTATGTCTAGCAATTTGCAAAGAACAAAGAAAGCAGAGTAGTAAGTGCAGAGATGATTGTGATTAAGGTACTCAACAACAAATCTTTATCTGAGTGGTAAGAAGGGGCAAGGAGAGAATATTGGTGTCTTCCATAGGTTGGTGCTTGCTAATATGAGTTGGTGGTCATGGAAGGATTGGTGTCCTCATAGGTTGGTTCATGTAAAACAACAAGCTGGTGCTTGCAAGGGTTTGGTGATCCTTTCTTATTGGTGTCGGCAAAACCAGTGAGTTGGTGCTCACATTTTATTTGGAGATTGGTGTCTCCCAACTTTACTTGTAACAAGAAGATAAAGTATATATAGGATTTCATTATATATTCTTTTCCTAGTGTTATTTGTGTTAAATTTATTATAATACATGCTTTATATGTTAATGAAAGATGGCATGACATAACAAGTGATTGAAAGGATGAAAAGTGTATGATACAAATTTACCCCCCTCTCAATATCACTTGAGGTCCAACATTAGTGTGATGATTTGTCCCTATACTTGGAACATGTCATTCCCTTTTGTATGTGTTATGTTTGATAAATATTGCCCTATGTCAAATATATTCTACAATAATATATTTGATATATGTGTGATATCATGTTGTGCGTGCAACCTGTATCTATTGTAATTACCATGGGTAAGTTCCATAACTTTTATTGGATTATATATAAAACATGAGATCCAAGCTAGACTTTAATTGGTATTTATGTGAGAGACAACAATTATGTTGGACTAAAGACATTATGATGCATGTTTTTGTTTAAGATGATCATGAAATTATATTTGTCACTTCCCTTCAATTGGATGCACTGGTGATTATATGAATGTCTACAATTTATGTCACGTGATATGAATGATGATTACATTTATAGTTTATGCCAATTTTATCTTTTCTTAACCATTTTGATTTTTTGCAACAACATTCTTAGAAGCTTTGTGTGATATTTTTTCCATATGGATAGTGAAAATCCTAATATTTATAATTTTTAGACACATATAAAAACCATGGCTATCAAAACCAACTAAACTAGATCGAAATTGACAAGGTTGGGTGGTTTTCAATCAAGTTAGACAACCAAACTGGTTTTATCCTATTTTTTTCAAACCAAAAAAATTGGCCAAAATCAATATATTTGGGACAAAACCAAATCGTTTGACTAATTTTGTATCGACACATCCCCACCTCAAAATAAAATTAAAAATAAAAAACCATACAGCTACCCTAACAACTATTTTTCATCTATTTAATTATGCCCCCCTTTATCCTAGATACACTTATCATGGATGGTCTTGCAACCACAGGGGGGTTCACTTAGTGAACTTGTTACATAGCATGAGCATTCATATAATATTAAAGAATATCCGTAATTTCACTAAATATTGGAAAATTCCTCCTAAAATTGTATTGTTGAACCCCCCTCCCAATATACCTTTCTGATTAAGAAAACCCCTAGTTTCACCAGATATTGTAGGTATTTATTTTTATCAACCCATTTTTAATACCCATTTATATCATATTATTAGGTTGTAACAACCACAATCCCTAATGCATCTTAGTATAAGCAACCATGATGCTAAATAAAATAATTGTATAATGCTAATAATGATTCCACCAAAATTGCAGGGGGAAACTTATTTTGTACTGTTGGATAGTGGAAGACCCAACAAAATAGTAACGGGGAAGGAAAAATGCGTAAAAGGAATCCCAATCAATAGATCAATGTAACAAAGAATGTAAAAGACTATCAATAGTCCAATAGTCAGTGCAATGCTTAGAAAATATGAGATTTGCAAATATTCACACCATAGTTTACCAATCTAACAATTTTATGTAATGTAAATACGAGTATATCGTAGAGATATTATGTTTTCAATAAGATTAATAAATTAAACTCCATAAAAATGCAAAATTGAAACCCTTTCATGGATGGACTTCCCTACCTTCCTATCAAAACAAAAATCATTGACGTTTGAACCCAAATGAACATAGAAAATTCTTCTTACTTTCCAGTAACACCATATTATCATGTGCCTAGCTTGGATTTCAATTATTCACAAGATGCGATGAATTTCCTCCATTTCCTGTTGGGGCGCGCACCCTAACGGTCCTTAAGGTGGGTAACTCCGCGGGTTTTTGGGAGCTTGTAAGCGGAGCTACGGCTCAAAATAGTCTTAGAGGTGTCGGGGCTAAGTCAAAGTCCTCTGTTTGTAATAAAGCCATGGTTTAAGTCCAGGGTTTAGGGTTCGGGGTGTCCATGGTTTAAGCCCATGGTTTTGTAATAATGTGCTGTATAAATAGGCACTCTTGTAAATAAGTGAGGTTAGGCTTTTTGTGTAAGAGGAATTGATGCAAAGCTAAGGCTATTTTGTAAGAAAAGGTTAAGTCCCAACTGTGTGCGTGGACGACCTCTACAGCTGTGTGCGCAGAGGGTTTTGGGTGATTAAGGAAATCTGCAGCTATGTGCGTAGAGGCCTGCAGCTATGTGCGTAGCTTTGAGGAATTGAAGGGATCTGCAGCTGAGTGCGCAGATCAGAACTGTGGTTTTTGTAGAAAGTTGAATAAAACACAGTTCTGTGGACGTAACCCCTATACTGGGGGTGAACCACGTTATATCTTGTGTCGTGGTTCTGTGTGTTGTTTTTGTTGTGTTCTTTCATGCATTAATATCTATATATCTGATAAGTAAAGATCTCTGCTGGATAATAACTTCACTTTGAATTCCCAGTAAAGGGTTGCGCAAGGCACTGTTTGTTTATCTAACCGCAAAGCTAAATAAGTGAATGTTAAGCTCTGTGATTTATATTTATAATCTGTTTTAAAAGCTAAAGGTACAATAATATCCCTCTTCTGCTTGCAGAAATCTGGTTCTGCGGCACCCCATAGATGTTTCGGGTGAGACTGTAGCCTGTTCGCAGGTTGTTGCCGAAAGGGCCAACACTGTGGGTCTTTTGTTGGTACGAAGTTAAAGGTATAAAACCCGGGTCTACCCTATTGACCAACAAATTGGTTTCGTTGCCGGTTGAACTCAGTATCTGCTCAAGAGGGGTTTACGTCGTACCTTGAGGGCTATGTTCTGGAGACCCTCTGTGAAGGAAATCGGTGATTGGCTTGATGAGACTTATCTAAAATTCGTTGAGCAAGAGAACAAAGATCCACGTCGTAGTGCAAATGACTTTTTACAAAGGTATGTTTTTTGTGATGTTTATGAAATTTTCTTTGGTAGTATCCACATAGAGTTGCACCAGTGGTTATCCAGGTTAACAGAGAGAAGGACGAACTTCCAAGAACGTCAGTTTCTTGCTTGGACCCCCGCAAGAATTAATATACTAAAAAGGGTGAACAATGAGATATCCCGTGCTGTTGATTTCTGGACAATGTGAACCCTTGAAGCATTTGTGACGGATTTCGCCATCGACACGAGTACCTCGTTTAGTGAAGTCGAGCGGCATTTTTTCAAAGGACCAAGGGGTAAGTTTTTGAATTCATTTAGTTTGAGAATTAAAATGCTATTGGCTGAAAAAGGTATATTGCTAATTGAATCAGACTGTTAGATTTAGTATTACTAACCTATGGTTGTAAGTGAAAATACCTTTGATGAGCAAAGTGGTTTCCTGCGAAGTGGAAAAAGGTACAAGAGAGATTTTGGATCCTATTCCCAGGGTCAGCATACCGAGTATCCCCCTGTAAATCCCGCAGATTCAGAACCCGAAGAAACCCCTTCTGTTGGAAACCCTCCGGTAACCCCGCAGCGAAGACCTATTATCCCCGAGAACCCGTCGCAGTCTGAAAGTCACCCTAGCCCAAGTATTCCTGTCACAGGTCAATCTACCCGAGTAAGTTCCCCCCTAGACCTGCGATGGCCCATATGCATGACAACATTAAGCTCCTTGTTTTCAAAGGAACTAGATCAGAGGATCCAAAACAGTTCTGGTTTTTATGTGAAGCAGTGTGGACTGCTAAGTCCATTACAGATCAAGATACAAAAAGAGCGCAGCTGGTTACTTCTTTCAGAGACTATTCTCTGACCTGGTTCATGAATTTCTCCAGCACTCAGAACCATGCATTGGCTGATATAAAAGCAGCAATGATAAAGGAATTTAAGAAGCCGAAATCCAAGTCATAGTGTATCACTGAATTGAAAGAGATTCAGCAGAGGCGTGGAGAATTAGTGTGGGACTTTGATTAAAGATTCAAAGTTCTGCTAGACCAAGTTAGTTTCCCCATTGGACCCGCGAAGCATAAGGAATGGTTTATTGCAGCGTTGCTACATCATATCAGAACTCCACTCATGTAACAGAAGGTTGCTGACCAGCAGGAGGCTCTGGAAATCGTGATGAAGCTTGAAACCGCTCCTGTCGAAGATAACTCTGGTATCGCTCAAATCTAAGCGCAGTTGGCAGCGATGGCTCTGGAGCTTCGCGATATGAAGAAAGGAAAAATCGGTTGCGAAGAGGTCTGGTGCACACAATGTCGGATAGAAGGTCATGACAAGGAACAGTGTCCTGTGGTAAGAAATTACCTGAATACTGGTGCGCCAAACCCGTTCAACCCTACTATTCTATATTGTGAGATCTGTCAGACAACTGGCCAGCATTGACCTGAGAATTGCTATCTACTACAAAGGTATGTGCAAGTCCCCAAGAACCCTTACTGCAAATTCTGTAAGTCCATAGGACATAATGAAGATGAGTGTCGCAGTTATGACCTCATGATAGAATGCACCTACAATGCCTATCGGGTACAAAATGAGGGACCGAGTAATGATGGCTATGGCTACTGCGGTGGTGCATCAGGTAGAGGTGGTTTTGGAGGCCGTGGTCATGGTGGCATAGCTGGCAGAGGTCGTGGTCAGGTGGTGTGTTATAACTGCAACCAGGCCAAACATCTGGCTCGCGACTGTCGGAACCCGATTACGACATGTCGGTATTACCGAGCAGTGGATCATGTGATCGAGCAATGCCCGTAGTTGATAGCTAAGATTCAGGAAAGAAACAGTGCCCCTACTCAAAATCTTCAGATGATTTCTGTCGAGCAAAGACCTGCCCCAGCCATTAATGTTGTTACCTGAAGTGGAGCTACGATGCATATACAGCCTGCCGAGAAACAACTTGACGAGGCTTGGATTCGTAAGGCCCCCGTGAAAGTCCCTGCCTTCGATATTGAAAGAGAAAAGGAGACATTCATGGAAGCCAAGAAAGATTTTGTGGATTCTAGCCTAGCAGTAGCACCTGTGCAGCCACATCAGCAGCAGTCGCAGCTGTAATAAGCTTCGACAGATAAAGTAAGTACATTGTCCTCATTTTTACAGGGTTGTCTGAAACTTTTAAGAAATCAGAATGCTTTAAGTGAGTTGTAGAAAGTTATTGCTTCCTGCGAACCTCAGTAAGGTTCTGGTCATCCAAAGCTGTTCATAGAGTCAGAAGAACTGGTAGGGAAATGAGGTTGAACGCTCAGATAGGAGAGTATGAGATGACTAATGTGATCTTGGACTTAGGGTCAGAAGTCAATGTCCTAACCAAACAAACCTGGGAACAAATGGGAAAACCTACCCTTGATTGGTCCCCTATACAGTTGAGATTAGACAATCAGCATAAGATTGTGCCCCTAGGATGATTTCCTAATGTCCCAGTAGATATTGATGGCGTTTGTACTGTAGAAGACTTCGAAGTTATTGAGATCATTGACGACAGCAGTCCCTATCCAGCCTTGTTAGGTATTGAGTGGGCAATGGCAAATGCTGCAGTTATTAACCTTAAGAAGAGACAGATGACTTTCGAAGGGAAAGATTTGAGAGTCATAGTCCCATTGGATCCCTCACAAGGAGAAAGATACACAGAACCACTCGAAAACGAAGATTAGGATGTTCTGGAGCACATCTATAACATCACAGCGAAGGAAGAAGATTATATTGACCCCAGTGCCGAAGGTATTATGGATTGGCAGTGTGATAGCTCCTGTATGATGGACTCAGATGATGGTTTAGAGAACTGGCAGAACCGATTATATGAGCTCCATGGACACAGATGTGCCATAATTACCAAGTCTCTCAGATGGCTTACAAGAGCCCTACCCGTTTTTGATGGTTCGACAGACCCAGAAGAGTTTAGTGCGACATTCTCAGAACAGATACCGGATTCACAGACACGGGAGACTCTGGATTCAGCATTCCGTGCCATTGCAGCAAGATGGAGGGATAACCATAAGAAGTACATTCCTAGTTGGGAAGCTTGTCAGAAATCTCTTCACCTAAGATTTTTGGATCAGCTCCAGGAGGTGCGCAGCAGGTTTGCTGGGCAGGGTGGACTGCAGGAACACTTGGAGCACTGTTACGAAGCATGGAAACATGTACCTCGATGGGCACATAGGCTTATACATATCCAGGCACCTGTAGCAGAGAACTGGTATACAGAGGTCGAGCCTCGGCATGCTAATAAGTCTGGTGACAAAGAAATCACCAAGTACCAACCTGCGGGATCGAAGCTCACAGCTTGGTCGTGGAAGTTGTCAGGATATGCCGAAGGTCAATATGGTGTCGATGGTCCTTATTGTGACATAGCTGCAGACCTGGAGGCGCTGCAGCCCAAAAGCCGACCGTTGGAACACTACCAATTTGACGGTGCCGGTACTTTACTTGCCTTAATTGCTTGTCCTAATGATATCCGCCAAAATCTAGCGCCGTGGCAACAAGACCTCTGTCAGATTTGGTGCCTTCAATGTACATTTATGGCAGATTTGGTCGATGGATTGTATATGAAGACACCGGGGCACGGGGAAATTGCATTCCGCATTTCCTTGAGTTTCACAATTGAACCCATGTCAGCTGATCGTGAACTCCAGGACTTATTAAGAGAATTTGAACAGACGGGTCTGCAAAACATTTTCGCCCCCCCACCGGAGCCTGCAGCCCGTGAAGACACTCTACCAGCACTGACACCGCCAATGCAAACGCGATCTGCCAGGAAATAGTTTAAGCCTGAAGTTCATTCTAAGTGGAACGAAGACAGACATAAGCAATCAGGGCAAACATCGGAGGATCCTGGGATGAATCCGCCTGGCTTAGCAGAGATCCCACTTGAAGGGGATGAGGACATTGCCCCACAGCGGCCACCATATCTTCAACCTATTCGACCAGGATTTAAACCACCTCGGCGGAGTGCTAAGTTCATTGTATGCACCCCTTCACTGCCCCCGGGTGTGCAGCTAGTCGAAACGATGACAGGGAAAATAGACCGGCTTAAGTGTGCCGACCACGACACGAATGACCGTGGGAAGTTTCCCCAGTTCGTACCAGCCCAATGCATACACTTTGTTAAATATCAAGAGATTGGGGTGACCTTATTGGAAGTAAAACAATGGGCTGCTGGCTTGGATCTAGATGGTTTGTTGAAGATGCTCAATGTTCCCCATTTTGGTCGCAGCACACAGGTCACCATCGTGGTCAAACAACTGCTGGCATTAGTACATGACAGCTACCTATGGATCGACAATAAGAAAATTCTTATTAATGGTGAGCTCATTCATAAGATCACAGGCTTACCAATGGCAGGACCTGATCCGGGGACAGAGTTTCCCTCAAAGCATGAAGATACGAAGCTCGCACAAAGCATGAAGGAGCGCTTTGGCCTGACGAAGGGGAAATGCGGGTATCACACTTCCGTGATTCAAGAGCAGAACATTCACTTCGCAGATGAGCTCTTAGCATGCAAAATTATGTGGAAATGCAGACCAACTGAAGTGCCTGCCCCGATCATCAGAATTGCTATCAACTGCGCCGAAGGCTACAGCTACAACTGGGCATCCTATCTTGCGAAGGAATTCCTTGAAGACGCTCGCGATGCACAGGAGAAAGGTAGGCCCTTCCACTACTCATGGTTGATTGTCCTCATCGCATTGGTAGGATGGCAAGAACCTACTGAAGCACAGTTTGCTGCTGTACTGGCGCACATTCCTGGCGCAGCCAGGTACACATCGCTGTGGGTTTCATAGGATAAAACCCACCAACAGATGACAAACTATGTATTTGCTTTTTATATGATGAGTATCTCATATGAGATTATAAACACCCCACAGCTCAGTAATGAGTTGTTCTCTTAGTATGATGGAGCGGTCAATTTCAGGGCCGATATGCACCATATTCTTATCCAGGCTTGCGCAGATAAGAAGCATCAATGGTTTAAGTTGCCATATGTAGTGACTAAAGATGACATCCTCGCAGTAGTACAGCAGTGGCTGGCAGAATGGTTAAAATACACAGGAACAAAACCTAAGATTCTTGTCCCTCCTGTCACCGATATGGGCGCAGGCCCCAGTCACACACAACAGCAAGACCCCCCCAAAGACAGTGACGAACAGACTGAGTCGCAGCAGACTGAAAACAACCAGGGAGGAGATGGTGGAAATGAAGAAGAAGAAGAAGACTTAGTCAAAACTACCTCAGACCCTAATAGGCAGCATAAGCGCAAGACACCGAAAGCAGAGGAAGTAAACAAACCGCAGTCACGAAAGAAAGCAAAGGCATCAAAGGCTAAGAATATCGATGAAGCGCCCGACTTGACAAGTGAGGAGCTTGATGAGGCTTTGTCAAAATCCACTGAAGTCCTCACTAAACAATGGTTAGAGTTTTCCGCTGCGCATTTGGATGCCATCACCAGCGTAGCCAAGCACATCTCGGAGCTTAAGGACTTAGCAGCGAAGTCAGTGACTGGCACTGCATCCAGCAGCACCCTAGTCAATGCACAGCTAGACCTAAGGCAATGGCCGGCCAGAGATAACAAAGGACAAGTGTCAAGTGCAGCCATCATATTAACTGACGCAGCGTCTCGTGTGGAGATGAGCATGAAGGTTGGAATAGATTACACTAATATGCCCATGACAAAGCTACACCTCTATCAGTTAGCAATTATGAAAGAAATCCAGGCACAAGACCAATATTCGCAGATGCAGTTAGAAGATGCCATAAGTCAGCAGTAGGGCTTCACAGTGCAGCTAGAGGCAGCAGAGCAGAGAAAGAGGGACGCCGAAAGAAAGCGGATTACACTAGTCCGAGTTTTGGATGAGGGATGTCGAAGTCTTCCCGACTTCGACGTGTAGCTGGTGGAAGAGCCAGAACAAAGATTAGTCAGGATGAAAGACTACGCACAGCAGTCTCGCAGTGAAATTGAGAAGCTCAAAGCAGCACATGAGGCTCATATCACGGAGCTTCAACTGCGCATCCCTCCGAAAACTCCACCTGAGGTCAAAGAACAGCGCCGCGTAGACATTCAGGCATCTGCAGTGAAAATTTCAGATATTGTGGGTAGCGCAGCAAAGCTGCTAGGAGACAGTGTCGAGGCCTGGACCACCCTGCAGGAACATCTAGAACTAGGACAGCTGCAAGAAACCATCAAGCAGCGACAGGCAGAGTTGGATGCCATAAAAGCGGAAATTAAGACTCTTCCACTGATGGAGAAAATTCTCAAAGTAAAGCATAGCAAGGAACTCCAGCAAAAAATTGAATCGTGCAGGGTGAAAGTAACAGAGTTGGAAAACTCTATACAGTCACTTGTTAGTGAGGCTTTGGAAATTAAGTACTGCTATGGATAGCCAATTCAAAATTATGAAGGAATATGATGCATTCGCACAGGAAAAGGCCAGCGAAGTATCATCCACAATACTGCAGGAGTTGGTGGAAAAGGAGAAAGCAGCTGATGACATCATGCATAGTCTAAATACTCAGTTCACTGTCCTCGCAAAGAAGCTTTGTCTGCCAGGAAACCAGCAGAGTGCCCCGGGACGGGACACTAGTGAGTCTTAGGGGCTGTTGGGGCGCACACCCTAATGGTCCTTAAGGTGGGTAACTCTGTGGGTTTTTGGGAGCTTGTAAGTGGAGCTACGGCTCAAAATAGTCTTAGGGGTGTCGAGGCTAAGTCAAAGTCCTCTGTTTGTAATAAACCCATGGTTTAAGTCCAGGGTTTAGGGTTCGGGGTGTCCATGGTTTAAGTCCATGGTTTTGTAATAATGTGCTGTATAAATAGGCACTCTTGTAAATAAGTGAGGTTAGGCTTTTTGTGTAAGAGGAATTGATGCGAAGCTAAGGCTATTTTGTAAGAAAAGGTTAAGTCCCAGCTGTGTGCGTGGACGACCTCTGCAGCTGTGTGCGCAAAGGGTTTTGGGTGATTAAGGAAATCTACAGCTGTGTGCGCAGAGGCCTGCAGCTATGTGCGCTGCTTTGAGGAATTGAAGGGATCTGCAGCTGAGTGCACAAATCAAAACTGTGGTTTTTGTAGAAAGTTGAATAAAACACAATTCTGTGGACGTAACCCCTACACTGGGGGTGAACCACGTTATATATTGGGTCGTGGTTCTGTGTGTTGTTTCTGTTGTGTTCTTTCATGCATTAATATCTATATATCTAATAAGTAAAGATATCTGCTGGATAATAACTTCACTGTGAATTCCCAGTAAAGGGTTGCGCAAGGCACTGTTTGTTTATCTAACCGCAAAGCTAAATAAGTGAATGTTAAGCTCTGTGATTTATATTTATAATCTGTTTTAAAAGCTAAAGGTACAGTAATATCCCTCTTCTGCTTGCAGAAATCTGGTTCTGCGACACCCCATAGCTGTTTCGGGTGAGACTGCAGCCTGTTCGCAGGTTGTTGCCGAAAGGGCCAACACTGTGGGTCTTTTGTTGGTACGAAGTTAAAGGTATAAAACCCGGGTCTGCCCTATTGACCAACACTTCCTCTACATTTATTCTTGCAATAAAGGAAATTAACAACATTTGGTTGCATTTTCTTGGGTTATATCTAGTTTTTTTTAATCTTTGCAAAAGAGGTAAAAAAATCCATTGTTAAGTTTCAAGAATGTAATAGTTATAAAAATACACAGATGGTGAAACTTATTTGATACCATTTCATGGTAAGGATAACACATAAGGGTATGCAAATAAGGATTTGGATTTTCACCTATGTTCATGTCAATTCCAATACAATATTAAGGCATATGCCTTCCATATAAGAATTGAAATTACAATTAGGTGTGCCAAATATAACTCAATCTAATAAGTATTCCTAACTGGAAATGTGAAAATGTTAAAGAAGAATACAAAGATTTGAAAGAAGTAATTAGTCAAAAAAGATTGATCTAACTTTCCATGGTTCCAATGAGCCAATAAAGATTGATCTAACTTTTCTTGGTTCCAATGAGCCAATAAATATTGATCTCATTTTTCTTCGTTGCCGTGGAGAAAGGTTTGATTGACCTATATAACACACCTAAACCCCAATCTAAAGAGTTAGATATTTTACTATAATGCCTACAAAAAATACAATACAATTGTTTAACTCCATCTCTCTCAAATAACTACATCTCTTAACTTTGGAGTTGACGAGGAACCAAATGCAGATTCAATCATATTGAATAGTGTCATAGGATGAAATGTGACTTCTATCTAGAAAATAAACACAATTTGTGAATTGGCCTCATATAGAGAAACAAAAGGTATAATGTTACAAGAATGCCTTAGTTTTAACACTAGAAACCTCAACCTCAATTATGGAGAAAGTGTGAAATATTGCATACATATTCATAACAAAGGAAAACACTAACCTTTTGGACATCACATCAATACCATTTTTTTAAAAATAACAAAATACTATCACCCTGATTATCTCAATGCCACAAAATGATAATATTGTAGTGCATGTTATTCCAAGAATCATACCTTGTATCTAAATAACTTTTCTGAGTAACAAAAAGAGTAAAAATAAAACACAGAGTGGAGTTAACAATAATAGTTTCAATATTATCATAATTTCAAAAATCCAAATACAATTGCAGAAGTTGCTCTAAGATATTTACAAAAAGATTAAAGTCTCTGTTAGAAGAAGACAAGATGAAAAAAAACATCTCACACATAAATCCATATAGTTTAAACGAATTATAAGCATTCACATATGTTTTTATAAATCAAAATGGAATATATGAAAATCAAAATCATTGTTAAGCAAGAAAAATAGTTTATCTTATAGCTATGATACTATATATGACATAAATTGTACTCAAAAGAGTCACGTTCTCCATTTACACTACTAAAAAAACTACTAAAAGTTTAAAGGGGGGATTTCCATGAATTTTAAAAACATGTAAAGATAAAGTATTTGATCAAATGATCTTGACACTGTCTCTAAATGACCTCTAGTAAGAGGAAATCAAATTCTCCTTCTTCCACAGTGTTGTTTTTCTTGATTGAGAACCTTCCAACACCTTTAGCCTTGATTTTTAAATGATTAGCCTTGACATGAGGTTGACATAATTAATGACACATGAATTTGTATCAACCCATGTACATGTAACAATTAGATCATCATGTGAAACCAAATCTATATTGAAATCTGATTTAAAATCATAAGATGGATAGTTACCTTAGCACGATATTTATCTTGAAAATTGAAATATGACTACAAACTATGAATGGTCAAAGAATCTTACATGAAAAAGCAGGTGGAAAAAATTAGGTTGGTTTATCCCAAAATTCATGATTTGAACCATTTATTGCACATGAAGCCAAAAAGTATAAAATCAAGATGACATTGCTACATGAAATCAACAAAAATACAACCAATAACTATTTACAAATTATTTATTAGATGGGAATGAATAAGGAAAAATAAAATACAATATTTTGAAATTTACGTTGTTGATATTTTTGACAAAATCATAAAAAAAATTGAATCACTTTCTTCTAATTTGTATGTGTCATTCCTTTTGTTATATGATAAGTTGGCCATTGGTATAATAGATTCAAGTTGTACAAAAATATGATCTGTCAAATTATACTTGTACAAGTGTTTCCCTTTTATTTTATTGTACCAACAAAATTGAAGCTTCACACCCTCTGGCCTATCCAAAAGATCAATGTCATCATCGTAATCAAACACCCTATTGCCATCCTTCTCTCGTATTCTTTGAACCCTTCCAATGTACCAAGTTACATAAGAAACACATTCTTTGGTACTTAGAGAAACACCTTTTCTTGTGGCACGTTAAACTATAGGTATTGAGTAGCTCTCAAGCAACACCCCACAATCCAATACAATTCCAAATCCGATTGAAACACCCTTTTTTGAAGCCCTTTCATCTCATCTGAAGTAGACCCCATTTGTCACTCTAGTCAACCTATCTTTGGATAATGTTGGATTTCCATTCAATTGACTAACCAAACAAGATTTGAACATATCCTTACCATCAAGCTCTACCATTGGTTTGGTAGTTTTGTTCACATTCTCATCAATGGTATCTAAAATTTCATCCAACTCATGCCTCCACTAACTTTCCATTGTTTCCAATTCACAGACATTGAATATGGATGAAGATGAAGATTGAAATATTGAGTTGGAGTGACTTGGTGGAGAATCATCAACTACTTTATCTACTAATTGGAATGTTGGATAGTTTTGATCCTTTGTCCATGGTTCAAACCACCAAGAATATTGTGTGTATCCTTCTGGTTGCATGGCAAGACTTGATAAAAGGTTTTGTGCATCATTCAATCCTATTTTAAGAGCTTCTATAATTTTATCATCTGTAGATATTGAACCATAATGTGATAATACATCATAATTCTCTGTCATATTTTCATGCAATTTATTCCAAATGCTTTCTTGTTTCTTATGAGATTTATTAAAGCGAAGCCCTTCGGGATTTTATTCTTCTTCGGCAACTCTATTAAGATTTCCAACAACATGAAGAAAATCAGTGAATTCATAGGCCCTCTGTGATCCAACCATCCCACCGACTTTGATAAAGAAGTTCTCACACACATCTGACCTAGTCAAGTGCAATACACATGGCAAGCTAGAGTAGTGATCTCGAAACAATCTCATCAATAAAACCACAAAGTGGCACGAAATTTTCACAGGTTGATATGCCTCTCTGCTAATGAAATTTATGTTGGCATTAATATGAGATTGTTTTCACACCCAACATAACCATAACATGAAAAAATGTTGAACTCTTGAAGCATTTCACACTCTTTCCCAAAGAGTCAAACTATGAGACATAAAAATGCCAATGAGGTCCGCAATAATCATTAGATAAATATCTGTACCTAATATTCTTTCTACCCTACCACTTGTTGTACTTCTCATCTCTTTTGAACACTTTTGAACATTCCTTGAAGCAACGCATTGTGTTGAACCCCATTTTTTTCGATCCATCCTCTCTATATCTTCAATTATAAGCTTGTGATCATCCACTTTAGAATTGTTATAAACCATTTTGAGATGATTAAAACATATAAACTCTTCTCCAAGAATCAAATCTCGTCGACCACTAAACAAAGGATTGACTAGTTTTTTTTCCGTTGTGTATGTAATCTTGGAAATTTAGTTCTTGTTACATTTCCACCACCATCCAACCAAGATAGAATCCACCCTTCCCAAGGGATTTGATATCGAATACCTTTTTTTGAGGAATAATCGTTCATCATGAGTTGTCTTCTTCTACTATCCCCATCAGATGAATGACCAATAATAGGTCCCAAACAATTTTCCACGTGTTTCTTCCATGTAGCTTCTATTTTTTCCCATTGCTTGGCAAACAATTTTGCATCAAACCTATTGCATGTTGGATGCACAACCACAACCAAATGGGGAAGGTTTTCTTGTAAATGGTTTGCAATAATGACACATACATAATGTCCAATTACAATGTTCTTAAAAGTGTATGTAATAATGTCATAACCTGCAGCTCCCTCACCCACAATCACCACGAAATGTGATTGGCATTGATGATTTTCTTTATTACCACAAAACCCCACCAATGTATCACTTTTTGCAACCCACCTAACACATTTTTTCACAACGGTCTCATCTTTAGCAAGTCATACAAGAATCATACCCTCTATACCATGTTTGGATTTATAAGAAGCATTGACCTTTCCAACTGCCTCAAAAATGTACTCATGCTCCCCTGAGATATATGACAATGATTTTCTCACTTGCCTTAAAGTTGTAGATATTGAAGGACCATCTAAATTCAAGTTAATGAGGCTATGTAAGCTAGGACCCCCCATAACTTAGTCATCTCATAAATGGATTTAGTGGATGCACCATACCTTCTCTCTGCTTTTGGATGTGTCAGGTTGTGAAATATATCCTAGACAAATTCCCAAACTACATCTTTTCCTTGTTTATGTGCCACACACACATCCTTGCAAAACCTATATACATCTTTCCTTTTTGCAAATTCAAACAACTTGTCCTTTAGGGACCTTATTCTAATAGAGAGTATAGAAACCTTTGTCCTTTCCCACCAAAGAGATCTCATTGTTGATCCATAGCTAGTATTTGTAACCCTTGAAAATCTCATCACAATCTGGAATCAACTTACAAAAGTTGCATGCCAATGATTTGAAAGGGATCCCTATTTCAGAATCCCTCTGATAATGAATATTCCTATATGTACCATCAATACAACATTCAATACCATGATGACATAGCATCCTCTTGGTATGCTTCTCTATGGCCCATAATTTCCCACCCCTTTAATCATCCATTAGAATCTTTGTGTTCAATCTCTCCCCATTTATATGAATATATGGATACCAATACCCCCAACCTTATAGTATCAAGGGAGATAAATGATCTACAACAAGACAATTAAAGTAAACAATTTTGAAGATAACAAATAAAATTATGTTCAATGTCGTATTCAAATTAAATTTAAGTTTGTGAAAGTAACATACTTGAAGCAGAAGGGTTTGCACTTGTAGAACCCCTATGTGATAGTGGTGTCGATGATGGGACCAAGAACCTAGTCAAACTCTATTGGGACTTATCATTGGTAGGCTTCTTGGGTATCCCAACTATGCCAATCCTCAACCCAAATGTGTTATTTGAAGCCTCATATATAGTAGAAATGTGCTTCTTTGATTTCATGTGTTCATTTAGAGAACTAACAATATTACCATTTGCTGGTACTAAATAAAACCATTTATTGCACCGTGTACATTCCACTTTTATTTTTCTCTTTTCCTCGTATCCTGCAAGTGTTGCCTCCACCACTTTGAACAAATTTGGATCTTGTGTCTTGTTGAAATCATCTAGTAGTTTAATGGCTTGCTCAATATCAAATAACTCTCCAACTATTGTTGTCTGTCTTTCTATGTTACATGAAGTAGTTTCATGACTTCCCACCCTTGAAATGTTACGTTGATGAGCCCTTGTTTTCATGTGATTGTTTTTTAAGTTGCGAAGTGTTCGTGCTGCCGAAGATATTGCCCTTGTTCCATAATCAATACCACAATTTTCACAATGTATCTTTATTTTAGGTGTTCCCTTTTCTGAATATACTTTAAGAGTAATCTTCTCCTCAATAAACGCTTCTATTAAACTATTCAATTTTTGTTCCCAAGATGCCAATACAGTAGAATCAACACCTATGTTTTGTTCTATCGAATCACACTCAACTTCAACTCTTGTTTTTTTATGCATAGGTTCCTCCACGTTCTCTTTGATGCTTTCAACATTTGGTGATCTTTCCATTACATTTGATTGCAACACTTCAGTATCTAATGTGTCTAGTTTCCTTTTGATGCCTATAGGTGTTTTTGTAGCTTTCCATCTTTTCTCTTGTATTGCATTTAAAGTATATCCTTGATTGTTGGTAAAGTCGAAACGATATCCAATGATACCATCAAGCAGGATTTCTTGCCGGATCTATGCAAATGTTGCATCTGATTGACACCTAACTATATCAAGGGTAGAACGTTCTTTAGTAGTTACAATTACAAAGTCAAAATCATTTTCTAGATTCATCTGCATTTCCATCCACATGTACCCTTTACTTAGATAAAAATGGATAAAGATATAGAAACAATTTTCAAAAGACTGGATATATCATACATTTTTCAAAGTTATTGTTGAAACATTCAAACTACAATAGAATTATATACAAAAACATTTATTGAACTAAACAAAATGAGAAATGTTTGGTTGATTCAATAAACAACTGGCTCTTGTAGATATTAAATAACATTCCGAACAGACCCACTATACATTCAACAAATGGGCGGGCCATAATAGTTTCATTCATTGGATATACATGCCCCACTATGCCATCACACAAGCCTTACATAAGGAATATTTGCCCCACAAGCATGATACTATTTCCATTTTGAGACTTGTAACACAAGAGAACATTCCCATGGTGTTAGCAATGGTATAGAGTTAAAAGGGTTGGACCAAGGCCATGTTTAATTATGATAATGACTCAGTTCTACATTTGGTAGCTGGTGTTACCAACCTGAATAGTGAAAAATAAAATGTTGATCTCACTGGTTAAAGAATAAAAAAACATACATAAACGAAACATGAAAGGGAAACAAGCAAAGACGACATGAAACACAATTTTGAAAAAAATTGTCATTAGTTTTGTACAAAAAGCCACATCAGACCGGTGCAAGACAAATAGGTGTAAATCAGACAACGAAAAATATGTAGGATTATATTGAAGATCCAAAACAATTTGAAAGACACAAAGGCATAGCATGGCTAGAAAAATGTATATAAAAATTTACACAATATATAAAGCATGCAAGTTTGTATTGTTTATATGATGTTGATAAAAAAAGGAGTAATGGGTTGGTGATTCATAGTGGAGAATGAGGATATGATGAACCCATATTAGGGGTTAGGAAAATAAATTTTGAGGTGGGGGATGAACCCTTATTAGGCGTTAAAGGAAGGACTTTTGAGATGGGGGGGCTTATTGCTTTTACTTAAAAAGGTCAACACCAAAAGTTTATGCATCAAGTCAAAATTGCAATAATTCATGTTTCTAGTTTTTTCCTATGATATTTTGCAATTATTAATAACATAAGAATGTAAAAAGAAGTATTTATGTATGTCAAATGATCATATACAAGAACCCTTAAAAGCTAAAAACGTTGATGGAACTTGAAATCTTGGACTAAGAATTCCTTTTATATATTAATCAAGGCCTTTATAAAATATAAATTAAATTGGAAGTATTCAAGCATAAATAACCAATTAGTACCCCCACTGTACCAAATCAATGAGTAATGTATACGATTTAACAAAAACCCATTAAATTATTAAATAATAAGTAATTAGAGACAATGAACAAAAACTAGGGTAAAACCTATTATATCTTATGACACATAATAATAAAGTAATAGTTTGACTTTTGGACCAGACAAGCTCTCATTAAGGTAGTACAATATTTAGATCTCAACATAAATCTTATGTAAGTGTTTAACTTTTCAACAAAACACAACTTACTAATAGAAAATTAAGATAGTACAATATTTAGATTTCAACACAAACTTTATGTAAGAGTTTAACTTTTTAACAAAACACAACTTACTATTATTTAGTAAGAATTTAAACCTAGATAGAAGAGTGCAAAAACTATAATCAATAAATACAATTTAAACTAAGATAATAATATTCTTAAAATGCTGCCACAAGTTTAGATTTTTTCCATGAATTGAAAAATTATTAAATAAAATTAATAATTTTATTAATATAAAATTATATTTTTTTATAAAGATTATAATACTTCTTAAATATGATTAGCTTTCTTTCTTAATTTTTTTTTATATTCAATATCATAAAAAAATAACAGACACTTTATTTACATTTAACTTAAATATCAAAATTAAATATTAAATAAAATTTTATATAATTAACATATTATATATGAAATGAATTTTATATATGTAAAAAATTTAACAAATTATTATATAACGGCTAGGTTGAGGAACTATCTCTTAGTTAATCCTTTATAAAGATCACATTGAAAATTCAACTAAATATTTAATTATAAATATATATGATTATTCAAATAAATTTATTAAAATTGAAACTTATTATTATATATTTGGGATTATGCATTTTCTAACTTAAAATAAAATATTTTATATATCATTATGAAAGTAAAAGCTGAATTTAAACTTAATATGATAAGGACTTTGCGATTATATAGCAAATAATATTAATAATAATATGATTATATATTAGTGAAATATTTTAGATATATAAACAAATATTTAATATATAAATATAGAAGTAAAATTAATCAAATTTAAATATAATAAAAAATATTATAAATATAAATATAATATTTAAAAAAATTATTATTACTCTTTCATATATATATATATATATATCATCAAGTGGGAGGGCGCCATGGAGCTCTGCGGAAAAACATAAGGAGCAGGAGAAGACGAAGGCGATAGGAGGGTAGTTTTCAGAAGGGAGCAGGAGCGATGTGTTTTCTAATTTTTTTTTTTGCAAAGCTGACGGGGGGCAATAGCCTGGAAGCTGCACAGTATAGTGGTAAGAAGGCATCGAGGAGTAGAACAAAATGCAGATTGACGAGGTCGATTACACTCCAGATGAGTGGGAGGAATCCATTTTTTGCATGCAGAAGGACGTGCACAGTATGAAGGCATAGTTGGAAACGAAGGATGAGGGGATGCATTGTACAATGACACATGCAAGGTCAGAAAAAAAGCTTGAGGCACATTCTAACATAATCCACATATCCGAAGCCTCAACATCTCATGATCACGCAAACGTCAAAAACAAAAAACCAAGGAAATCAAAAGGAGTCAAGTCGTTGAGGAACGATGTAAAATTAATAGTAGGAAGAGATATAGAAATTAAGCAAATACTAGATTACTTGAGATTAGCATTAGTAGACCAGTTATGCGGCAAGAGTCCAAGAAGGGAAGCAATGCAGAGATGGATGGATGGGAACTGGGAATTCGAACTTGGTTATAATCTTGAATTTCATGTTTTGTCGTGAGGATGGTTCCTGCTGAAGATGCGACAGGAAGAGGACAGGCACAAGCTGCTAGCCAGGAAATGGCAATGGGGACCCTCTGGGATTATACTACAGAAGTGGCAGATAAATTTTGATGCCAGATAGGAGCCATATAATTAGCAGAAAATATGGGTTATTTTACCAGGGTTGCCCATGGTGTCCTGGCAGGAAGAGTGTCTTGCAACACTAGGAAATAAGATCGAGAAATTTGTGGCTCTGGAGGATGACTGGGAATCTAAAGTAGATCGACGGTGTGCAAGAATTCTGGTGGAGATGGACTTAAGAGAGGGACTCTATGAAGAAATAGTAATTAATATGCATGGTAGCCAATGGAGGCAGTGCTTGGACTATTGGAAAATCCCTTTCCGCTGCTCTGGATGTCGCAAGGTTGGGCACCGACACAAGGATTCCACAAAAAGTCTGAAGGAATCTTGGTTCAAATAGGTTTGGGTAAAGAAGACAAGGACGAAGAAGGATTAGAAGTTGGTGTAGGAGGGATTTCGGCCTTGCTACAGGCAGGAACAACTCCCTTCCGTCTATAGGAAGGAAGGGTAGGGTTCCAGTGAGAATGGAAGAATAGAAAGAAATAAACAGAAAATGAAATGGAAAGCCTCTCTGCACACAAGGTTAGGGCTAAGCTCCACAACCCTACATCAAACTATTAGAAAACAAGAGAACCTACAAGCAATCAATGGAAAACTGCAATAGAATGTTAAACAAGAAACATGCAAACAAATAAGTTCAGAAAACTACAATGTAAAGAAAGCAAAAGAAAGCAAAAACAAGTATACCTTCTCTAGTTGGAATGGGCCACCATGCCCTAGCTTGGGAGAGCGCCTCTCAATGGATGGGGAGCTATGGCTCAATGGAGGAATGGAGGAGAGGGAGGGTGAATGGCATGAGAGGCAAAGGGTCTCAAGGAACTCACACAGGCAGCGTAACGACAGGGAGATGAGAAGTGATTTGAGAGTGACCCCCACCCCTCTATTTATACTTTTTCTCAAGATTTTTAGGGTTTTAAGCCCTTGGTTGGGGCTTTAGCCCCTTTTTGGGGATTTTAGCCCCTTTCGCTTAATGTTTAGCTCTTTTGGGGGTTTTAAGCTCCTTTGAGGGGTTTTAGCCCCTTTTTGGAGGCTTTAGCCCCTATGAGAGCTATTTTGGCTCTTTTTAGGGGTTTTTAAGCCCTTTTCCCTATTTTTAAGCCTTCTTGAGGGTGTGGGGGTCAAATGGGGTCAAATTAGGGTCGTACGTAGATGTCTTTAGGTGGTGTAGGTCATGTAGAGCTCATTGTGGGATTTTTTGGGTTAACAGATTGCCCCCTGATGTGTGAGGGTAGGGGCTCATCGTATGGCTGACGGACATCATAGGATTTTCTGGGGAGAGGTGGTGCTTCCTGGGCTAGGGCATGGTGGCTTTTGGTTTTTGTATTAATATGGTTCCCATCAATGGGTGAGATATAAATAATGTGTGATATGTATATGGATAAGGCGGGCATCCCCATGCTCGTAACGATGTCAAAAGAATAATGTGATCTAAGATCTATAATACAAGAGTCTATCATGTACAACTGTTGTTACAATAGTGGTTGCCTCAATGAGAGGCTGAATACAATACTGATATGAAGAACTACTACATTGGACCCATGGCATTCTCATGGAATGCTATATCTTTATGACTGACGGCCTGCTGGATTTGGAACGATACATATTTGTAGGGACCCACTGATGGAGAGTCAGATTCTCTGAGGTACAAGTATGTTGTATCAATCATAAATCTATATAGAAGCACTGCTGGGGCTTCTGAACATTGTCTCCAATGCAACTCGGAAATCACAAGCGACATGAACCTGTTGGGATCCCTCAAATAGACTCATCAATGTTCTAGAGTCAGGTGACATCCGAGGTCTTCAACCAAATACCTCACAGACCAATACCTTGTACGAATCTCAATGGTGTGATGATGTAGCTGGAGTCGAGCACGTGAGAAACAAATGTCTCGAGAGGCACTAAGGAATCCTCTCAAGTGGTCCAAGGAACTCATCAATGTGGTTAATGAAACTAGGATACAGGGACCTCTGGGTCCATCCTATGGAATACATGTGTTGTCGTCGACAGAGGGAGACCTGCCCCTGGTCAAGGCAATAGCGTTTCCTTGACCAGAAGCGCGAGGGAGATAACCAAAAGATGTGAGACAATATGAGGACCGGCCCACTGAATGCGGGGGGGGGGGGGGGAGAGAAGTTGAATAGGGGCAAAGGGAGTGTAGTGGACTCAAACTTCCTTTGTTCAAAGTATGACGGCAGGGCGGACCAGGCAGAAAATGAAACTGACTCATGGGAAAGGGATCATAGCTGTAATACCGAGAATGTAACTGCAGATGGGAAATACTTGGGGGAGGTAGACACTTTTGATATTGATGGGATACAAGGAAGACACATTGCAGAGTACTCTGAACAAAGGAGAACCAAAGTGGGAATGCTGCCAAACTGTTATCTGTGGGGTGGTGTCTAAAGACACTGTTGTGGTACGATCTAATGGATTTTTTGGCGAGCCCAAGAAAGTAAATGCTCGATGGTGCTTTCAATTTTAGAGAGTCTGCAAGCATGACGAAGACTCCAGTGGGGGATCTTTTTCGTTGGGAGTCTCCTATTCCCGAAAAAGGATAAAAGTATACACAAGAGAGCTCACCCATCCTTTAGGGGATGGGAGACTCTATACTATTGGTAGTCCAGTCAGGCTAGAAAAGGTTAAACCTATACTGACTAGACGGTGATTCAAATACTTTTACGAGCATGAATGAAACCAAGTTTGCTCGACGATCTTTTCTTGATGAGAAGGATGGAAAAGAGCTTAACGACAACCCATGGTGAGATTTTTCATAAAGTTTGCCCCCTCTACCCAAGAAAGCATAAAAGGATGTAGAGGGTAATGGTATTGGCTTGAATATGCCAAGGTGGTCCTTTTCATTTGATGGTCTACATAGTCCGCAAAAGGAGATAAACGAGATGATGTAGATGCCCTTTCCTATACTTTAACGAGTGAGAAAGTAAGCAGTTGTGCTTGTCTATATTTTCATTATTTTAGGAGTAAGAAAATAGCTTAAAAGAAACTCCAGTACGGTCAACTGATCGCGGTGGTGCCCCTATGTCGAGACAATGGACAGTGGTCCAAAGGTCATCTGTGTCGTATGGATGGAGCAGGTGGCTCTTAAACATACCAATACATGCACGAGATAGATTGCGGAAGAGACACGTGAATCGGTGTGGCAGAGGCACACAAACCGAGGTGGCTCTCGAACAGAGGTTAGGAGAGCTGTGTGTGAGTTGTGGTGGACGGACTTGACTACATGTGATGTGAGTGTAAGTCCGGAGGAAGTTATATTCCAAATGTATGCAAAGGAAATGATCCGTCCTCCAGACGATGGTCCGGAAACCCGTGTAAGGTGCGGTGGGAAAATTAGACAGCTATATGTTGAAATAAAAATGATGTGCCTTCTGTGAAATGGCCTGGGAACCCGCATGAGTGGCGGTAGGCAAGTGTGATGCAAGCATAGGTCCAGAGACACTTACATCAGAATGATGTGGCTCGTAAACCGAGGTAAATTTCGGGAAGTGGTCCCGAAAATTACTTGATAAACATGAGATGCTGGTCTCATTAGAAGGTAGAGGACGAAATTTGAGCCCAGAGGTGTGAGAAGTGTCTCGAACAGGTTCCAGGTGACTTTGGATTAGCAGCTAATGGTGCTGCCCCTGACTTGTGGTAAAAAACGTTGAAAAACAAAAAAGGAAAATCAAGCGACTCGTTGGTGATGTTAAGCGTAAAATCTCTTGAGGTAGAGCCCATTGCGGGGCTTCTTCAAGAGGTGACCATATGAGTCAGTGAAGTGGTATGCCCCCTTGTCGAGATGAAGGTTGTTGGCAAGGAGGGGTGACAGAATTTGGTCTTTTATGGGAAGAACCGATTCCACACTTTGGTTTAAAGGGAATGGGGTAAAACTGGAGGTAGTCTTACAGATCTCTCCGTCATCGCATAAGTGGTGCCGAGATAGATTAGGTGGATCTTCCATGGCCGATGAGGCGAAAGGGAAACTGGTGCTAGATATCATGAAAATGGTATTGGTTTTTGTTTTGGTGGCCTTGCCCCCAGTCTCTGTTGGAGGGAGAGGGGCAGTCCTGGAGACGGGAGGAGTCTTTGATGGACCCAGACATAGGTGCAACATCATCTCAATTGGCTGGACATGAGTTAACACATCGTGGGGCCTCAGAGGTAGGGTAGGTGGTTCAAGGTACCACACAGGAACTCCCAGTGTGAAATCTTGTAGATTGCGGGTTTCCAAGAAAGACTTACTCACGATCCTGGATGGTAGGAAAAGGATCGTGTTGAGTGGGAATGAACTCCACTGTTTCCCTGGTAACTGAGGTTGTGGCTGCGGATGGAGATGCAGTTACGAATGGAGCATGTCGTCCCATGGGTATTCTAGGGCAGTTAAGGCTTCAAGTATCTCCTCATCGTTGCCGAAGCAATGAAGAGACAGGTCTGATGGACCGTCGGTGATGGTGGAGACAAGAGGGTCTATAGAACTAGACATCATGTAAATGGACATGGTGTCTGAAGAAGAAGGTGGGGGGTGAACTTCTTTGATCAGAGTGATCTCAGATTCAAGGGAATGTTGTCGAAGGTTGGCCAGAGCCATTCAGAACTTGGACAAGTCTTGGAAGTGGTGAGAATAGTGTCCATACAATCCACAAAGGGTGCAAGCATGGTTTGTTCTCAATGAATTTTTTCTCACTATTGGCCTGCTTGGGAGTTCAACCATGGGGAGGTTTTCCATTTTATCCATGGCATCCAAATGCGCGCAGATTATGGGAATCTCAGGGCAGTTTTGAGTTGGATGGCCCTATTATTCGTAGATGGCGCAAGGCAGGATCTATCGAGGTTCAGCGGTAGCTTTTGCATTTTTTCCCCTGGCCCTTTTTGGGTGGGGCGATGCGGGTGCGGGTGTGGTGGTTGGTTTTTGCAGGCCGGGTGGAGGATGAGATTTGACCGCAATGGGTTGCACAGGGATTAAGACTACTTGGGGCATTGGTTGTTGGGCCGGTGGATCAAGGTACCACACGAGAATTCCCAATGTAAAATTGGGCAAGTTTAAGGTAGCCATTACTGGCTTGCTCATGACACTAGGTGGGGGAAAGAGGAAGGGAATTGTGTGGACTAGGGAGGAGCCCAAATAACTCCCTGATGGTTGCATGTGGGGATGAGGTTGTGGTGGCGCCTACACATAATGATGTAGCTGCGGATGATGCTGGGGCTGTTGATGATGCTACGGCTACTGATGAAGTTGCAACTGCTAATGGTGTTGTGGCCGCGGATGGTGTTGTGGTTGCGGTTGGGGTTGCGACTGCAGTTGATGTTTGGGTGCAGTAGTGCTAGATGAGAGCATGCACAAATCTGCAGTCTCATTTGGTGTCAATGATGGTGACACTAAGGGGAAAGAAGCCATCATTGTGGTATCGGCAAACAACCCAGGGCCCACATTCAACAATGGGGAGGATGGTATGTTCTCAACCATGGTGTTGACCGCGGGGATAATATTGGCGTGTGTGGCTAGCCCTTGCGGATCAATGGTGTTGATCGTAGAGATAAAATTGGCTGGTGCAATTAGCCCTTGCGGATCGTGATAAGTCAGTTGGTCAACTGTCACGATTTTCCCTTTGTGGGGGGACATCATGAGACGAAAAACAATTGATGCTACGGCTCTCATGGCGTACATATAACTTCTTTCAAGGAGAAATTTATAGTCCAACTGAGCATTAACAACCTCTATGTCAATTAGTAATGTTTTCCCGGCTAATGTGATGGGGACATGGGGGAGGATTCCTTGGGATTTAGTGGGGTGGCCATCATAAGCCTGCAGAGTAGTAGAGGATGGTTGCAGAATTGGGGATCCAAGCTTCTGCCAGACTAGGGTGGACATAACGCACGTGGATACCCCCTCATCCACTATGCACCGGTGCATGACCAGATTCTGGATAGACACTGGGATTTGGAAGGAAATGGTTGATGGCATCCATGGTTCTCCATTCTCTGTGTCGAATGTGATCAACTTGGAGTCAGAGTGGTCTATAGCACCAAGGGTGGCTAGTTAGGATTTTCGCTGCGTTGGGCAAGTTTTGAGTACCTCAAGAGCGGACATGGCGGTAGGTGTTTGGGCCAAATCATCCACAATGTTGTAGCTTACAACAGCTCTAGCCATGATGTTATTGGTGACCCATCATATGGGAGGGAATGGAGAGAAAGGGGGTAGCTAAAGAGGTGCATTGGTTGTTTTAGACGTAGATGTCGCTGATGTGTCAGCGGGTTTGGTGTTGGTTCCGTACTGATTTCATCGGGTCTGTAAATTGACCTCTTGAGTTTTCATGGCTAGCAGGTGGTGAACACCTGTTTCTGCTGTCGAAGGTGCCCCTGGGGTGTTGGGATTGGGCTGGGGAGAGGGTGCAGTTGCTACTAGTCCTTGGACTGGTAATGGATTTTGGAGGACCATGGGTGGGGGCCCTGGTGGTGTCGGGTTGGGTTGAGATTAGGTTTCTGTATTGGTAGCATGTTGAACCTTGTTGTGAATGGCTTGCTTGGTACGAACCATGAAGGGGCATTCATGTGTGTAGTTCTCGTAGACCTCGCATAGTGTGCACGGTTGGTTTGTAGGCAATGGAGCGTTGCGTCTTGGTGCATTTGGTTGTTGAGGATTTTGGGCTGGCCAGTTCGCTATGGAATTGTTGGGAGGATTTGGTTGTTGACCACCTCCTTGTGGCTAATTGTTGCCTTGGTTTCGGGGTCGGTTATTCCTGGCTTGCCCTTGTTGGTTGTTGGGGGCTGGCTGGTTGGGACAGTTTTGCTATGCAAACACCTATCCCAATGGAGCAGGTGGAGCTAGGGCGAGGGCTTGAGCGACTTGTACAGGTGGTGCGTAGTAGACTTGGGGGGGAGGTGCCACAAATGTGGGAATTTGTCCCACATATTGCTGTGTCGGCCAAGCCACTTCTTGGGCCTGCTACGGTGGCACATGTTGTGCATAAGAAGTTGTGGCTCCGGACTGGGACATCATTCTTGCATAGTCCAGATTTTGGTTTGGGTAGGAAACAATAGGGGTGTTGCTTGGTTGTGGTGGTATTGCAGGTGGTGTCGGATGGTTCTATGGTTGGTGGGAGACAAAAACTATGATGCCATCTGCGGCATGGGATGCCCCCGGTGCATCCCGAGCATCTGGAATGACAGTGTAAAGGTATCCAGACTGTGCATAGATCATATCAAACAGTTGGGCTTTCAAGATGGCCTCCTCTTTGGATTGAGGACATTCGAATGTGACATCCTTTGCTATAGGTGGTAGCAAAGTTTTTAGGAACCAATACAGGAAGATCCTATCATCAAGTTGAATCTTGCACAAACTACGGCATCGCCGCCACTCATGGATGTGGTTAGTTATGTGGGTCGCAGTATTTTGGCATCAAGATAACAAGATCTCCACCCCTTCATTGTACCTAACAGGGATTTGGAAATATTGCAGGAACATGAAAGCCAAGGAGTTAAAATCTGGGTATTTGGCTTGTGGTAGCTTAATATACCACTTGGATGTAGCACTTGTGAGAGTGCGTTGGAACATTTTGAGCCTGATTGAATCATCTACAATGCTATTTGATGAGCACCATAGGTGAAACATCATGATGTGGTTTTGGGGGCACTCCCTTGCCTTTCCTTCAAACTTGGGAATGTCTGAGGGAAGTTTGGTTGGCATGGGAGGCCAAAAAGTTTGATGGCGGATAGGGTCATTTGTTAACCAAGCCAAGTCAGGAAAGTTGAGATGTGCCATGAAAGGAAGGTTTGACCCAAGGTTGATGTGAGATGGGGCAACAATGGTGGTGGGGTTTGTAGGGACATGATGCACATGCATAACTGGGGGTACTTGTGGCACCGTTGTGGATGGGACGCTACCCCCAAGTGTGGTAAATGGAACTGTGTGAGTGGAAGGGCCACTGCCTCCATGTGTGATAGGAGGGGCAGTGTAGGTGGAAGGGCCATTTCCCCCAGGCATGCCAAGTAGGACAGTGTGGGTGGAAGGGACACTGCCCCCATGTGTTATAGGTGGGACAACTTGACTGGTCAATATGGGTGGTGGTAGCTGGCTTATGACAATTTGCATGAACATGCTGGGGCCACCAACAGGGGTGTTGGTGGTGTTTTGGGGTGTGGACATGGGTCCACAGCCAATCACCAAGCCGAAAAATGGATCCAGGTTTGCACTAGCCATGGGGCTAGATGGTGCAGTATGCAGGTCTAGCTCAGATTGGTATGATTCTGAGTTTGAATCGAAGGCTATATGGCCTTCTGATGGTGTATAGGGTCATCGAGAATGGTCTTGATGGTGTTGGTTTAAGGACCCGAATTGTGGTGGATCGTCTCTTAGGCGTGAGGAACAACATGGGGAATCAATTGTGTTTGATTTGTATGTCAAGTGGTGAAATATGGTAATGAATTTTGGACCCTAGTTTTAATGGCTTCCTTTTGGATTTAGGTGGTCACTCGGCCACCAAGACTGTCAAAAGACAACACTTGGATTTTTCCTCATGGGAGTGCTAGTCAATAGGTGGGGGTCGTTGCCCGTTTCGCTTGGCAATTCCTCTCAATGGCCGGCTACTTTGGGGTTCCTGTGGTACTCCTCACAATGATTTTCTGGGCTGAGCCCAAGTACTTCCCACAGTTAAGGCAGTTAGGGACTTATGTCCTCAAAGATTGTAGATTGTTGAATTGGTGTAAATTTTAAATTTTAAAGGCTAGCTCAGCGTCATGAACTAAGTTTGGTTGTTTTTATGTGGTATCGTTTGTGTGTATGTCTTTTATCTTTCTATTACATTTAGTGGCTGCTTGTATGGTTTATGAATAGTCCACAGAGATTGTATTGTAGAACCTATAATGTGAGTAGATTGTTTAACATAGCAGTAAATTGTAAACAAAAATTTGAATGCATGCCATACCTGAATCTGAATCTAAACCTGACTAGGTGATTGCCTTACACTTTTATTTCTCTTAAACCAGGAAAGAGTGATGGGTTCTCAACACAATGGGACTAAGCCCATCCGTAGATCCTCAGGTCACTCTCTGGATGCAAGGTCGGTCAACAGGGAGGACGCGAATGCTGTGAAACCCCCATCGGTATCCACCCCCTCTACCTTCCAGGTCACCTATTTTTAGTGGTTTAGAAAAATGACAGGTGAAGTGCATATAACTATATGAGCTTCACCCTTCATCTTATCCCAGAATACCCCGAAGGGTGATGACTGGGTAGAGGAGGAAGGGCTAGGAAAGATGTTAATTTCAACTTAAAAATTGAAACCTACATTAATTTTTTTATTCAAGCTTTAAAAAGATTCATTAACCAATTAACCATTTAATTTAACATTGATTTACACATGCTATAATAAACTAAACAGATATTGAAAGGAAATAAACACATATTTGATGGACAGAGGTAGCTGAGCTGCACTAACAGTCCCTAATCTTTAAAAATCAGAATCTAAGAGATAGATCACTGTTTTCGAGGCAAATGTGGTGAGGGGGTCGCCAAATTTTCCCCAAAATAAGCGAGGGGGTCACTCAGAAACTGAAGACAGAAGTGATCTGGATTCTGGGATGAAGTCGCACCTTTTAGGCCTGAATGAGCGACATGGTCGCACCTTTCGGGTCTGAATGAGTGACCTGGTTGCACCTATTAGGATTATTAATCCTCCCTTGTCCAATTTGGTCATATGTCTAAATTGGGAGTCATGTCTGAATCGGGAGTCCATCCAGTCTATTTTTAGTCACTAGCACCATTGGGTCCACTTGGCCTAATTGGGGCACATGTTTCAGTTACTAAAGTGTGGGGAACACTAATTGAGGCCTGCTACTACTGATTGCACTTGATTGCGTTAGTTTAGGAGCCTCCTAGACCAATCCCTACAATTTAGGAGCCACTGGGAGTGCTGAAACCAACCAAGGTCAGTTCATTTCAGTTAGTGACTAGTCAAGCTAAGTTAGGAGTTAGTTACATTCAGTTCCAGTCCTCTACATTCAGTTAGCGCTAGGTTTTCATGGTTGCACTCAGGAGGAGCGCATTTCTCACCTACCACAGTTAGTTAGCCTTAGTCAACACTGAATGTAACACTTGGGTTGTGTTTTAGAACTTCGATGAACTCCGGTTATGGTTTAGACAAAGTCAGTTAACTATTGAGTCCTTCGATAGTGATTTAGACAAGGTCTTAGTTACCTACAGTCAAGTAGAATCTAATCAATTTGAATTTCCTCAGGTGGATTCGAATTTCATGTGGCTATTAAATCCATTGTACTTCATTGTAATTATTATCTAATTACCTTTTGATTAATGAAAGCATTCACAGCTGCAAGCCATTTTTGCACTGTTTCATTCTTCAATTCCTGAGTAAATTGTGTGATCTATCTTGTGAGTTGTGTGCTTGTCCACAGATATATGTGTTCAATTTAATATGGTATCAGAGCCTCGGTGGACAAGACACCTCTCCTCCTTAGATCTCCATCCTCTCCTCCTTAGATCTCCAGCTGGATCATTTTTTTTTAGCAAAATTGTTCCTTCCAGTACTGCACCAAAAGCAGAGAATTTACCACTTAATATCCCAAGTTAGGAAATTGTTGATCAAGCTTGCTTGATCAACTATGCTGGGTGTGAAGGAAATTCCAAAAGTGCAGTCTGTCGACCTTACTTTGTATTTTTGATTGTGTGATAGGTTATCGGCTCTTCTTACAACATTCGCTATAAGCAACCCTTTCTTCTCACTGCATTCACTACAACAGCTTAATCCTTCTTACTGCATTCAAAATGGTTCATCCAATAGAGCCTCCCACTCCCTTCAACTATCACTAGTGGAAGGAAGACATGATGGTAATGCTGGGAACCAAGTAGCTCTTTAGACTCATAGAAGAAACAGAGACAGTGCCAGTTTTAGATCATGACAAAGAAAAGTACTTGAACATGCTTGATGAAGCCCATGGACACTTGTTCTCCTCATTTTCTAGAGATCTTCGATTCCACATCCAAGGATTGAATACTCCCAAGGATATTTGGGACAAGCTTGCCTGATTATTTGATAAGCAAGATGAGATGAGGATCCATCAGCTAGAAAATGATTTGATCACTCTTAATCCATCCAACTTCGAATCACTAAATGAATTCTTCACAAAGTTCAAGAACTTGATATATCAGTTGAAGCAATGCAAAGTGGAGAAGGATGAAGATCAACTCATCCTTGCCATTCTCACAAAGCTCAATGCAGACTACTCAATATTTGTATCCACCTTCCAAATAGTAAGGCTCACTACTCCAAATTGGAAGATGCCCACTCGTAATGCCTTGATCCAATCTCTCATTTCTGAGAATGACAAATTGATCCAAATGGGGATCATTCGATCTTCCAAAGATCAAGCTCTAGTTGCAAGAGGAGATAAGGTAGCGAATGACAAAGGGAAGTAAAGAGACGAGTCTCTTGTGAAGAAAGAGCAGTCAAAAGAGTCTTCAGGTTCGAAGAGAAGCAAGAAGAATGGCAAAGGCAAGGTCCTCTACTCTTACTGTGGAAGGGGCATTCATTCAGAAAGCTCCTGTATGAGAAGACAACTTGATGAAATGGATATTCTTTTGAAGAAAAATAACATTTATGTACCTGCTAGCACAAGGAAGGATGAATCTGAAGAAGAAGATGAAGAATACCAAAGGAAAGGCCATGCATTGAAGGGTTGCTACACATCAACACATGTCTTCCTCATTGATTCTGGAGCTTCCAACCATATGGCTGCATCCAGAGAATCATTCTCTTCCTTTTAGTCCTTTAATGGTCCTAGTATTCAGATGGGAAATAACAGTAAAGTCAAAACAAAAGGGAAGGGCTCTGTCAAGCTTGAACATGGAAGGTTCAAAGATGTGTTGTTTGTTCCCTCCATAGCTTCAAACCTATTATCTGTCTATCAGATGACCAATACTGGATCTCCAAAGCGAGTGATCTTTGGTCTTGACTTAGTGGAGATCGCATATATCTCTACTGGGAGAATCATAGCGAAGGGTGTTGCAAATCATGCTTCAAAAGTATATGAGTTCTCACATTTCATGCCTCCTTCAGAACCAGTGCACTCTTAGCAGCCACTTGCAAGGGGAGGTAAAATCATTGCATCTACTTCTTTTGCAGCTTCTACTAGTATTGCAGATCCATCTTTATCAGTTGATGAGATTGAGATTTGGGGTGAATCAGATCTAGATTCATTCCGTACTTCCAAACTAGAAGCTAGGAATATGACTAGAAACTCACCTGACACTCAGAAAGGAAAGACCCTTGCGTTATGCCATGCAATCTTACCTCCTTCACAGAGATGAAATAGACTCCCTGTAAGATGCTATATGGAAAGGGATTAGTCTCACTACATTAAGAATAATGGATATGATCATACACCTCTTCATCCAGCAAGAGACAAAGGTTACATTCCTCCTTCCTTCCATCATCATTTTTGGAGAAGAAGGAGAAGGCTACATGCCAGGCCCCAGAATACCTGTGCACAACACACCATGCATGCTGCTTCGCTACCTCACAGAGATGAAGATTGCAACAACATGTTTTCAAGTTTTTCAAACTTGAGACCTGATTCTACCTGCTTAGATAGAGGGGGGGATTTTTTCCCATGTGGTTTTTTCCCCAGCTCCTTGTATTAAGCAGTTACTTTATTTTACTTGATGTAATGGGTGACCTATGGTCTTAGTTACCAGGGCCCATAGATTGTCCAAGTTATCATTTAGGAGGGGTGTTAGGATTATTAATCCTCCCTTGTCCAATTTGGTCATATGTCTAAATCGAGAGTCCATCCAGTCTATTTTTAGTCACTGGCACCATTGGGTCCACTTGGCCTAATTGGGGCACATGTTTCAGTTACTAAAGTGTGGGGAACACTAATTGAGGCCTACTTCCACTGATTGCACTTGATTGCATTAGTTTAGGAGCCTCCTAGACCAATCCCTACAATTTAGGAACCACCGGGAGTGCTGAAACCAACCAATGTCAGCTCAATTCAGTTAGTGACTAGTCAAGCTAAGTTAGGAGTTAGTTACATTCAGTTCTAGTCCTCTACATTCAGTTAGTGCTAGGTTTGCATGCCTGCACTCAGGAGGGGCTCATTTCTCACCTACCACATTCAGTTAGCCTTAGTCAACACTGAATGTAACACTTGAGTTGTGTTTTAGAACTCCGGTGAACTCCAGTTATGGTTTAGACAAGGTTAGTTAACTATTAAGTCCTCCGATAGTGATTTAGACAAGGTCTTAGTTACATACAGTCAAGTAGAGTCTAATCAATTTGAATTTCCTCACGTGGATTCGAATTGCATGAGGCTATTAAAGCCATTGTACTTCATTATAATTATTATCTAATTAACTTTTGATTAATGAAAGCATTCACAGCTGCAAGCCATTTTTGCACTATTTCATTCTTCAATTGCTGAGTAATTTGTGTGATCTATCTTATGATTTGTGTGTTTGTCCACAGATCTATGTGCTCAATTTAATAGCACCTTTTAGCCCGATAAGAGTGACCTGCTTCGAAAGATGAAAATTTCTTAAATCTGAAAGAGATCCGGCCGACAGTGACCTATACTGTGGCCAAATGGGCTCGGTTTGGCCTTGAGGAGGCTCGACAGTAACTAAAAATGTAGGAAAATATAGATCTAATCTAGATTTGAAAAAAAACTAAACTAGGGAAAATAAAACTAAAATGAAAAAATAAAACCCAGGGATCCTGTGGGATTGACCTGGTATGGTCGCCAAGTCTGTAGTAGGGATTTCGCCCTTGCTACAGGTAGGAAAAAATCCCTTCTGTCTATAGGACGGAAGGGTAGGGTTTCTGTGAGAATGGAAGAACAAAAAGAAATAAATAGAAAATGAAATGGAAAGCCCCTCTGCACACAAGGTTAGGGCTAAGCTCCACAACCCTGCATCAAACTATTAGAAAACAACAGAACTTGCAAGCAATCAATGGAAACCTGCAATAGAATGTTAAACAAGAAACCTGCAAACAAATAAGTTCAGAAAACTACAATGTAAAGAAAGAAAAAGACAACAAAAACAAGTATACCTTCTTTGGTTGGAATGGGCCACCATGCCCTAGCTTGGGAAAGCAACTCTCAATGGATGGGAGCTATGGTTCATTGGAGGAATGGAGGAGAGGGAGGGTGAATGGCTTGAGAGGAAAAGGGTCTCAAGGCACTCACATAGGTAGTGTAATGATAGGGAGATGAGAAGTTATTTGAGAGTGACCCCCACCCCTCTATTTATACTTTTTCTCAATATTTTTAGGGTTTTAACCCCTAGTTGGGGCTTTAGCCCATTTTTTGGTATTTTAGCCCCTTTCACTCAATCTTTAGCTCTTTTGGGGGTTTTAAGCTCCTTTGAGGGGTTTTAGCCCCTTTTTGGAGGCTTTAGCCCCTATGAGAGCTATTTTGGCTCTTTTTAGGGGGTTTTAAGCCCCTTTTCCTGTTTTTAAGCCTTCTTGAGGGTGTGGGGATCAAATGGGGTCAAATGCGGGTCATACGTAGATGTCTTTAGGTGGTGTAGGTCATGTAGAGCTCATTGTGGGATTTTTTGGGTTAACAGTCGAGACAAGAGGATAATGCATAGGGTGGTGTAGTGGAAAAAGGTGACGAGCCAGGAACAGATAAGGGTATAAGGAATCCTGAAGATAATGGAAAGATGCAACCAAGAGGAGAATGAGCGAAGAGCAGAGCCAACTTAGGAGGAGGAGAAACAAGCAGTGAAGAACCAAGCGGACAACGACAGGAGGGTGGCGGACTGGTAAAAGGTGGCGAGCATGGAATAGAGAAGGGTGCAAAGGAGGTTAAGGTAAAAGGAGAGATATAGAAAGTTAAAGAGCAATCAAACAGTAGAGTGATCACTAGAGGAGGACACCTTACTAGTGATGAAGAGAGTACAGGAGATGGAGACCTCAGCACTGGCGTCTCGAGCGGTTCCCAAAAGAAAGGAACACCAATTACAGGATCAAAAGGTAATAATGCAAAAATCCTCAATGTTAGCCCTGTGAATACAGTTTCTAATGATCTCATAGGTGACGCATTACATGGTAATGAATTAACCCTTAAGACTATAACAAGGGAAGATCCACATAAAATTTTGAGAAAGGAATGCAACCTTCGACCCAGGGGTCTCAAAAATACGAAAGAGGATTGTATCTCAATGAGAGGTTTGGCCCCAAATTATTCTACCAAGCCTTAGTTGGGAAGGAAAACATTCTTTTCTAAGGATCATAAACAAGCGATTATAGACGTAAAGTAGGGAAGGAAATCAACAATAACAAGGGCTCTTAGAGACAAAGCCCTAGGAGGGGTAATTAAATGAAAATCTTATCCTTAAGCATAAGGGGGTGCTGAGGCCTAGAAATTTACAGGCAACAACAACAAGGGATTCTCCCCAGTCAACGTTCCCAACTAGCCTATGACTGTTTGGTATAGGGAATCCATCCGGTTTGCGGTCCATCTACCGTAAGTCAAGTAACAAAAACAAAGGGTTTTACCAGTTGCGGCCCGGTCCACCGTGTATATTTTTTTATTTTTGACTGTAAGTATGATATGCAAGTGCCTATCTAAGATGCAGCTTGATGCAGAATGCAAGGAGTGGTCACAATGTGATGCGCAAGTTCTTACCTCTCATCTTAGACTCTCTCACATCTAAATCACACACAACTAAAAAAAACAATATTAACTAAGTTGTCCCTAGGGAGCAAGATCAACAATTCATGAGTAATGTGATACTGTTCATATGTGAAGATAAATCACAGATAGCTGTTCTTAGAATCAAAACACATAAACATGAATAATTATATACACAACAAGATAGCTCGTCATCTGTTAAAACATTCATTACTCACAGTGGAAATTATCACAGAATAAACCAGAGAACATTCATATAAGAACATAGGTTCAGAAAGTTAGAACGATCTCACAGTTAATGAAACACAGCTGAAAACGAAATAGTTCCCCTTCAACATTGTTCATTTCATCACATTTGAACATTCCACAAAGCACTTTCTCCAATAGACAAAATTGTAATTTTATTATTGCAAAACGAAGTAGTTCCTCCTACAACAAGTAGTTCACAAGTCTCTCCGAGAAAAAGCCCCTCTCCTATCTAATTTTTCTATATTTATACAAAAGAAAAACTATTGGGCTGCCCACAAATGACTCTTGGGCTTCCCCAATGCTTCACCTCCCACACTTTTCTTACATTAAGTGCTTATAGAATTTACAATATATTACAATAAAAACAAACAAATAAATCACTTATGAGGAGGACCCCGCTTTACTGTTCAAGAACTTCTTCCACGCTGAAGCTTTTGAGGCAATGTTTTCAAACTCATAAGGTTCTAAAAAATTAATATTGACTTCAAATTTAACGGCCTGATTTCTTATTACTTCAATCCTGGCTGAGCTCAGGCATAGTTGATCCTCTAGCAATTATACACTGACCGCTAAATGAGCTACCTCATTTCTCAGGGTCTGCTCGTCTAGGGCTTTGATGTGCTGAATCCTTTGTTCATATTCTTGATATCTACTTTGCAACATCTGCAAAAATAGGTTGTGTTCTGGAAAGGTGTCCATTCTTTGTTCAACAACAACTTGGCAATGATTGTAAGTAATCAAAAGTCTCTTGCAGAACTCTATACAATCTCCCTTTGTGTTCTTTACAACCTTCTTAAATTCTTTGGTTGTGTTTATGGCAAAATCCAATAAATCATAGTCTTGTCTTAGGCCTTGTTGATCTTTTGCTGGCATGTTCATAAGTATTTCCTCATTGGCCTCTAATCTTTCCATTCTTCCTATCAGGACTTCTAAAATGTCATGCGATCTATCCACAGAATATGAAGAAGTTTCCAAAATTTCTTCCAGTCTATTGTCTACCTGCAAGATCTTGCACCTCTCTTCTTCTATGGATACTTGCAGCTGGTGCCTCTTGCTTCACTAGAACATGCTCCTTGAAAGGCTGAAGGTTGACTTGTTGTTCCTTGGCTTCTTCTAGAGCTGCTGCTAATGAAGTAACTTGTTCTTTAAGCTCTGCAGTTTGCACCTGAGATTACCTCTCTGACTCCTCCAAGGAAGCTTTCTATAACTCCAACTCCCCTATCTTACTTAGCAGCTGCTCCTTTTTTGTATGAAGGCCTTCACATATCGTTTTCAACCCATCCTTTTCAGTCCTTAGCCCTTGACATTCCTGCTGTAGTTTTTATAGACTTTCCTAGGCAACCTCCAGAGATCTCTTCTCTACTTGGAGGAATTGGAGCTCTTCTTTTGAAGACTTTATTTCATGTTGCATGTCTTCAAAATTCCTTTTCAATTTACTACTTTCCTGTCTCTCCCTTCTTAGGGTATCTTTTAGTTGGGCAGCAGATTTCTTTGACTGTTCAAGATCAGTCATTATCCGATCCACATTGTCCTCAGAAGCATGAATCATTGCTGCTCTAGCTCTGATAGTGAATCTTAAGTCCTTGTCTGTCCCATATACCACGATTGTATCATTTATCATTTTCCTTGACTTCCCCCCAGTCTCGACCTTCCTCTCGGTCCTATTCATAATTCTTTTTGTTTCCTTGTCGTAAAAAATAGTGTTGAAGTTTGGCACCTCTTCCCCTTTCTTCTGTTCAAAAGGGATCAGTCTTAGGGTAGGAACAACAGCCTGTCTCAATGTGCTGCTAGCAGCTGCCTCAGGATCTTGAAAATCAGGATTACCCACATCCTGAACCTAAATGTCTACAGGATCGAAATCTTGTTGCTCTGTCATGGACTCTGTCATTTTTAATCTTTCTGCTTCCTGCTTCTTAAGTTCCTCATCCATTTTCCTTTTCCTTTCTTCTTCTTCACTCCTGGAAACTTCTTCTGCCTTTCTAGCTGCTTCTTGTTCAGCTTTTCTCTTTTCTTCCTCCTCACTTTTAAGCTAGCTTTCGGCCTCCTATGCTAGTATCCTAGCATCTTCATCTCTTTTCCTAGCCTCCTCTTCCTTTGCTTTTTTCTGCTCATCTTGTCCTTTCCTGCCTTTAGTGGTGATTTTCTTTTTAAATCTTCTTCTTAATGCAGTTATGTTTTCTACATTTCAAAAACTTGATTCATCTTTATCCCAGTGACTTGTATACTCAAAATGTACATTTGCTTCCCTGTAGTGCTCTGCCACTTTATTCCGGGAATCATTCTTGCGGAAATTTATTTCCCCAATTCTTCTACAAATTCATCGGCTTTCTTAACTCTTCTGAACTTATAGCTTCCCAACCTAAATGGTAAGGGAGGATAAGTTACATTCTTATGTTCAAATAAAAACTCCCTATGCCATCCAAGAAGACCTGCCTGACTGACTCCTTGTGTACCACATAATCAGTGGCATACTTTGGAAGTAGTGAAGGTGCTCTGGAGCATCCATACATTCTGATATACAGTCCATCCTCCGTTAAGTAGTAATCCACATATTCTTCAATAACCTGCAATAATTCTTCTGACATGCAATTGCATTCTTTTAAGAAAATCAATGTATATAATGGCGTAAAGAAGTGTTCACACACTTCTCTATAGTGACTGTGGTACTTATGTGCCCACAGTGGCTTGTAGGCTGAGTAGATTGGTGTTCTCTCTCGGTCCCAAATACACCTTAGGTTTGGAAAGGGTTGGTTGCACAGTATGCAATCAACCAGTATAGAGCTCATGTAGAACTCTAATTTTTTCTGGGACACTCCTCCCAAGGCTGAAGCAATGTAGGCCGAGAGGCTATTTGATACAATGTTCACCCAGTTGAACACGATACCTTAGGTTGCAACATAGAATATGATAAGAACCCAACCCAACTTAAAACTTTTACCGTGGGCTCTCCCGAAAATCCTGTTCAGCATCAAGGCAATGAACCCATAAGGGGTCCTTAAGGTGGAAGTGTCATATTCCCTTGATGGCCTAGTTCTGAAACTCTTTCCAGGTACCAGCATTCTTTTCAATGTCTTGAATAGGTCCATATTCATTTTCTTTAGCCAGTCTTTAGTTAAGTTTACCTGAGCCTCCGGTAAGTGGTAGGCTAGTGATACATACCCAGGGCTATAAGTAGCATAACCTTGTTTGTCAACGTTGGCAAAAATCATGGTAGTTACATCTTCCCTGGGCAGAATCCATCCAATCACCTCTAAGCACAGGAAAAGCTCAAGTTTGGTAGCAACCCTCATCAAAGCAGATCTCTCTATATTTGCATATATAGTTTCCTTCTCAAAACCTGTGTCAGGTACCTCCTGATGTGTTATCAGTCTATAGATTTCCCCCCATTTATATTCAAGTTCCACACCCACTATGCATCTGGTGTCTTCGTAAGTGTATTCAACCCTGCTGACAATTTCAACATCGGGTTCCTCCTCCACTATAGGGGATTTCTTCTTCTGCCTTTTAGAAATCTCGTATTCGGAAGGATTTCCCTGTCATACACAAAATCCTTTAGGTCCTGTTGAGCCATTTCTAAATAGTATTCAAAGAATGGAGACAAACTACATGAGCATTCACCTCGTTTAGGCTAGTCATGATTGAAGCTATGAAAAATAAACAAACAACATTCAACTACCAAGTGTTCCTGCACAAAAAAAAAATCTGCAAAAAGAACTAAAACCTGCCCATGACTAAAACATTTCGTAATCGACTCATAACATCATGGCCTCGCTAAATGAAGAAAATCCCCCCCCGTCAAGGAAAACAATCCTCAAACTACACCCTTGGCGCTATGATTCCAAGAAAAATGTGCTATTCCCAATCTCATCCTAAACGGGGTGTAACCTCAAAAAACCGCTACCATACTCCCATACAGGCGAGTGATCCAAAAGGTTGGAAAAAAACCAAACCCGGTGCTTTGAAGTAAAACAAGAAAACGCATTCCTCTGCAAACTAACAGGGAAATACCCTCCCCAGATGGCCAAACATAGACTGGGGGAAATTGGTGCAGACAGCGTAACGCTTGTCTGCACCATTTTCCCACACAGCTGGGTGCGGTTCACAAACTCATAACGACAGCGAATTTAATCATTCAACAAACAAAAACTCCCCACCGGACAACCATACCGTCTATATGAACTATATAAGCGCTGAAAACGTAAAACTAGGTATTCATTAACCGCAAGGGTGGGGAACTAACCAAAGGCGACAACCCCAGTTCAACAATTTGAAAGGAAGAGGTAGCAATGAGACAAATGCCCTACCTGGCAAGGCGCAGTGTGACTGGTGAGAAGAATCCGCGAACTTCCACGGTGGCGCCACCAAGGAACGAGGTACCAACAACGAGTACAATGTCGTGTTCAAAACGATAATGACAACGCGGGCCACAAGTTCACAGGAATAATAATAGAAAAATAAAACCCCAAACCCCAATATATACATCCCAGTGAAACAAACTGTCGGTGGGAAAACATGACCATCGAGCGACAAAATGACTATGGGATTGACGATCATGTCAGCTGCGTCTCCGCAATGACAGATGATGAAATGACTATGAGATCCGCAAGAGCAACAAATAAAACACTTCACATCAGAGTTCACCAGACTAAGGCCTCGGACCAATAGTTGGTTAAAGCGCCGCAACAGCGGAAACCGTAAGGACACCGAGTTTCACAGACCAATCAAAATCAGAGGTAAAACAAACATGACTTAAGCAAAATAGATTGGCCAAGTGGCAAACATAATCAAACTAAATCAGAAGAATAGTCCCTTCTGGAGCCGCAATGACGGAGGTGAAGAAAACTAAGGACTTGCGAATCAAATTGGTGGGGATTAGAAGAGGTCAACACAACTATCATGGTGTTCGCAATATATCATCCGCAACGGTGGAAGCCATAGAGTCAAAAAAGTTTCAACGGTGTTTCGATAAGACCTCCGATAACAAGAAAATAAAATAAAGTGCATTGGAGGCAAGTATACCTCGGATCAGATCGTCATTTAACTGCGTCTCCGCAACGGCGGGTGCGCAGTTAACTGCATTTCTGATTCATAGTCTCGACAACTTTCGACGGCGGGGTAAGGACTCAATGTAAGCCGTAGAACAGTATTAACAACATTGGCATAAAGATATTCCTTGAACAAACATTACCAAAATCAAGTAAACCCACACAAGCTGAGCAAAACAAGATAAAAAGGAGGGTCCCAAAAATTTTAGAATTTTGGGAGATTGTTGCAGCTGCAACAGGGGGATATGGGCAGTCCACAAAAAAACGCCCTGAAAAGGCTATTAGCCAATATGAGACCAACAATACTACTTTTGCAAGAGACAATGAAAAAAGGATGGAAAGCAGAAGAAGTGTTAAAATACTATATCAAGGCTTGGGTAATGACTAGCAGTGACGCAGACAGACATTCGGGAGGAATCTTAACAGCATGGAGCCCTGCCTTAAACTTGGTCTCAGTCAAATGTTTCAGACTAGTTTTGGGAACATAGTTGGAAAATAGTGAGACCGTGTGGAGAACCTCTTGTAGTAAACAATGAGAATGCGTGATATAATAGAAATATTGGAGCACAAAAGATATTTTATTGATCGTGGGCCACTTTGAAGGGGAAACCTCCTTTGAGCAAGCTCAATACAAAATAACTCTTGGATGCTTTCATTAACCTCAACACATACTTATATACTAAGTCTAATCTAAACAACTATTACTCCCCATGAATTATGTGGGATAATGCAACATATTAACTGAACAACTTAACAACTATTACTTACTCCCCATGAATGTGGGATAATACAAAATACTAATGGGATGAATTACAAATCATATGCGTCCAACAAAATATACTAACAAAATAAAGAGGGGGGTTGACACGGGTTCTTAACATCCCCTCCCTCTTAGAAAAAGATTTTTCCTCAAATCTTTAGATGTGGAAACTACTGCTAAATATGAAGGAGTGGTTCCCATGTAGCATCCTCTGGTTGCATGTCGTGCCACTAAATTAAGACCTTTGTTATGGACCGAGAGCGAAGTTGACGAGTGCGTTTATTGAGGATGGCCTCTAGTTCCAAAATGATAGATCCTTCTATATCCAACTCTAGTAAAACAGTTTGTGCTCTGATGTTGGTGCCAATCACTTTCTTGAGACAAGAGACATGAAAGACTGGGTGAATGCGAGAAGAAGGAGGAAGTTCCAATTTATAAGCAACAGACCCAATCTTCTGAAGAACTTTATATGGCCCATAGAACTCTGGAGACAACTTTTTATGCCCTTTGATTTTCAGGGAGGATTGCTTATAAGGCTGCTGACGAAGAAAAACCATATCACTGATTTGAAAATTGTGCTCAGAATGGTGTTGATCAGCATGCTACTTCATTGCGATTTCTTGCCATGTGAAGATTCTCTTGCAGAAAGTGAAGAATCTGATCACGGTTTCGAAGAACCATGTCAATTGCCTGAACTGGTGAACTATAGGGGGTGTATGGAAGGAGCACTAGGGGTGGCTTCCCATAAACAACTTCATATGGAGTCATTTTAGATGCAGTATGGTAGGAAGTATTGTACCACCATTCAGCGAGAGGGAGCCACTTTTCCCATTGATGTTGTTGTTCAGAGGTGAAGCAATGAAGATAAGTTTCCAAGCATTTGTTGGTGACTACATTCTGACCATCTATTTGTGGGTGATATACTAAACTCATTTTCAGTTTGGTTCCAGTGAGGTGAATGAGTTTAGTCCAAAAATGACTTGTGAAAGTTGTGTCGTGGTTTGAGACAATGGAAGAAGGGATGCCATGAAGACGGAATAGTGGTCCATGAAAATTTGTGCGACTAAGGAGGCAGTATATGGATTCCTGAGAGCACAAAAATGACTATATTTGTAGAGCCAATCAAACACAACCAAGATTAAGGCCTTCCCTCCAGATTTAGGGAGCCCTTTGATGAAATCCATAGAAATATCTGTCCAAATCCTTGTAGGGATGGGCAAGGGTTCGAGCAAGCTGGAGAGGAGTGTAGTTTCACCCTTGTGGCGCTAGAAGGTATCACATTTGGAAACCATCTATTGAATTTACCATTTCATTCCCTTCCAAAATAAGTTACATCATACCAGCTCATACGTTTTAAGGAACCCAGAGTGCCCTGCCACTGGAGAAGCATGGAGTTCATAGAAGACAACCTGGTGAAGATCTTTGCTTTGGGGAAGCACCAGACGACCCTTGTATCTTAGAGAAGAACCATCCCAAGATTAATACAGTACAAGAGAAGGATTACTAGCCAACTGTTGGATAATTTGAGATAAGGAAGAGTCATTTTCATATCCTTGTTGAACAGATTGTAACCAATTTGGAATAGACATAGAAATAGCTGAAAGAGAAGCATGGCCATCAAATGTGCAAGAAAGAGCATCTTCCACAAGATTGTCCTTACCCTTCTTGTAAGTGATCTCATAGTCATAACCCATCAATTTGCTAACCCATTTTTGTTGTGTTGGGGTTGAGACTTGTTGTTCCAAGAAATATTTCAGACTCTGGTGATTAGTCTTGATGTAGAAATGATTCCCTAAGAGGTATGGATGCAGTTATGTACGACATGCAAAATAGCCATCATTTCCTTCCCATATGTACAGGTGGCTAAATTCTTACTAGACATGGATTTACTGGTGAACGCAATGGGATGTTTGTATTGGAGGAGGACAACACCAAGTACATTGTCATGAGAATCACTCTCAATAGTGAAGGGCTTGGAAAAATGAGGCATAGCTAGAATAGGTGTGGTACACATAGCTTGTTTCAGTTTCTCAAATGAACACTCAGTAGTAGGTGTCTATGCAAAAGCATCCTTTTTCAATAGAGCTATTAATGGAGCTGCAATATTCCCATAATCCTTGAAAAACTTGCAGTAGTAGTCAATAAGTCCCAAAAACCCATGAAGGCTCTTCAAGGTCTAAGAATGCGGCCAATATTTCATGGGATCTATTTTGGCAGGATTGGCACAAACCCCTTGTGCTGAAACAATATGTCCGAGATACTCTACTTCCTTCTGCCCAAAAACACATTTAGATTGTTTGGCACAGATATGATGATCACAGAAAAGTTCCAGTACAAGATCCAAATGTTGGAGATGCTCAGCCCAGGTTTTACTATAGATGAGGATATCATCAAAGAAGACTTGAATGAAGTTTCACAAGTAGGGCTGAAATATTTTATTCATAAATGCCTGGAATGTGGAAGGAGAATTTGTGATGCCAAATGGCATGACCAAAAATTCATAAGGGCCATCATGTGTGCGGAAAGTTGTTTTAGGGATATCATCCACATGGACCCGAATTTGGTGATACCCAGAACGAAGATCCAACTTGGAGAAAAAATGAGCACCATGGAGCTCATCCATAAGCTCATCAACAACGGGAATGGGAAAATTATCCTTGATTGTGATGTGATTAAGTGCTCAAAATTCGATGAAAAGGAGACATGACCCATCTTTTTTCCATACTAGAAGGACTAGTGAAGAGAAGGAACTAGTGCTAAGGTGAATAACACCTTGCTTCAGTAAGTCATGGACAAGCATCTTAATTTCTGTCTTGTGGTTAAACAGGTAGAGATAGGGCCTGATGTTGGGAGGGATGCTTCCAGGAAGGAGAAGAATATGATGGTCCTCGAGTCGAGGAGGTGGAAATCCCACTAGTTTATCAAACACACATGCATATTGATCCAAAATTTGTTGGAGTTCCAATGGAGTAGTTGAGACTGCTGAAGGTTGCATCTGAATGAAATGGAGCCGAGCGATGAAACCATGTGAACTTTTCTTAATAATATTTTCCATTTGATGCAAACTGATGAGGCTGAGAGACCCTAGTTGTAAGCCACACAATGTTTGTTTGGTACCATTGATTGAAAATTGCATCCAAATTTCAGCAAAATCCCATAAAATGGGTCCAAGTGTGCGTAACCATTGAGTGCCCAAAACCACATCACATCCGCCTAAGGGAAAGGAAAACATGTCAGAGCGCAAGTTATAATCCCCCATAGATATGCACACAATATGACACTTCCCTTTGCAAGATAAGGTGCCCCTATTGGCAATCGTGACTTCAAAGCTGGAGCAAGGATGGACAAAATAATCAGCCTATTTGGCGATCCTCGGGTCAATGAAGTTGTGATTGCTACCAGAATCAATGAGTATTGTAAGAGGGAGTTTTTTGAAGAACCCTCTGACCCGAATGGTTTGTGGGGTGGTGACTCCGGCTAAGGCATGGAGAGATATATCTGGTTGGTCATCTGGAGAAGGCAGTTATTGAATGTCACCTTCATCATCTACTGGATCCTGAGCATCATAGAAAATTTCAGGTGCGGGTGGAGAATCCACATCCAAGAGATAGAGCTTTTGCTCAACACATCTATGTCCCTGGGTGAATTTCTCGTCACAATTATAACAAATTCCTTTTTCTCGACGTTCTCGCATCTATGCTTCAGACAAATGCTTGATAGGAGTGGTTCTAGGAGCTGGCAGATTTTTGGTTCTTTGGGGAAGCATAGGTTTGAATGGAACAAGAGTGGATTTGGAGCATTGTTGAGCCCTGATCTTTTCCTCTGCTAGCTTAGCCAACCTTAGGGCTTCCATAATTGTGCTGGGGTAGAACATTTTAACCTCAGAGCGTATTGCATCCTTCAAACCACTGATAAAACAACTCAGGTAGAATGCATCAGGAAATCCCTTGGTGTGATTGGCTAGTTTCTCAAATTTTGTCTAATACTCCTGCACAGTGTCGATTTGGCGAAGTTTGGTGAGTTCTCCTGTGAATTCATCAAAAGCACTAGGGCCAAACCACTGAAAAAGGAGTTGAGAAAAATCTGTCCAATTTGGCTTTGCATGAGCCTTGATGTACCAACAGAACCATTGAAGGGCTTCATGTTCCAAATGAAAGGATGCAAGTGGGACTTTATTGACATCAAAAGTGTTATGCATATTGAAATATTGTTCTTCCCTATAAATCCATCCAGTCGGATCATCACCATTGAAGTGAGGAAAATCTAGCTTCATCCCGCAGAAATTGCTAAATGACTAGAACCCAGAGTCTGCAGAAGACTTAGGCTGGCGGCGGTTGTTCATGGGTGAATGCTAAAGATGGAGGTCGAGAAATTTTGATCTAGTTCCTCGAGTTTGGAATTGATGGTGACAAGTTCTTATTCCATTTGTTTATTTGCTCCAGCGCAGGTGACAACCATAAGCAGGGTTTTCTTTTTTTTTCAAGGTAATGGGTAGAAAAACAAAAATGGAAAGGGTTTTAGAAAATGAGATTTTTTATTCGGGAAAATTTTGGGGGGGTAATTGGGGTTTTACGGGGTTTTGGACACTTTCTTAGCGACAAGAAGTAGAAAATGTGAATTTCAGAGGTGGGATGAAGGAATTAGAAATTTTTTTAGAGAGGGACAATGAAGCAGGAATGAAAAATGAACACCGTCGAAAAATTTGAAGGCTATTGGGTAAGAATCAAAGAATTTATGACAAACCCTAAAAATAGACAAATGTGGAATTCCGACCTTTAAAAAGTGAAATTGGGGATAGGGTCCTCAATGAAGGAATATGCAGAATGGTATTACGGGGGTTGCAGTGAAGTTTCAAGGGAAAGGAAGCTAAATCAAGGAAGATATGGCTATTTTTTTTTTTGAAGAAATGATCTGTGGCGGTGCTAGAAAGCTGTGATTTATCAACTTGAAATGGAGTAAATGATATGTGACGATTCTGGAATTTTGCGCATTATCAACTGTAAATAGATATGGGCCCCAGGTATATTTGGCTTCCTAAAGGTTCACGGAAGTCGCTCGGCCACCATGGTTGTCTGACGTCTTGCTTATTGGGGCAGTACCCCTCACTCCACGGTGCAGGTAAAACTGCTAATTGCTTGGTCACAAACGACAACTCTTTGGTTTTCCTCATAGATGGGAATCTAGTCAATCTGGTGGGGGTCGTTTCCCTTTTGGCTTGGTAGGTCCTCTCAATGGCCAACTACTTCAGGGTTCCTATGGTACTCCTCACAATGAGTTTTAGGGCTATGCCAAAGTACTTCCAACAGTTAAATGGATAGGGTTTATTCCCTGATCTGAATGAATAATACCGCTACAAGAAGAAGAACAATTGTAAGGATCACATCGCCAGGAAGCAGTGCAGAAAAAAAAAATCCAGAAATTCCACCCAATGAGCCCAAGAAAGTGCTCTGATACCAGATGTGGAGAACCTCTTGCAATAAACAATGAGAATGCACAATATAACATAAATATTGGAGCACAAAAGAGATTTTATTGATCGCGGGCCACTTTGAGGAGGAAACCTCCTTTAAGCAAGCTCAATACAAAATAACTCTTGGATGCTTTCATTAGCCTCAACACATACTTATATACTAAGTCTAATCTAAACAACTATTACTCCCCATGAATGTGGGATAATGAAACATGTTAACTAGATGACTTAACAACTATTACTTACTCCCCATGAATGTGGGATAATACAACATACTAATGGAATGACTTACAAATCATATGCGTCAGAAAAAATATACTAACAAAATAAAGAGGGGGGTTGTCACGGGTTCTTAACAGACCGGGAAACACTTCATGGTCCTAAACATATACGAACCCTTCTATGATAGAAAAACGTTTTGGGAAAGGTTGGAAAGTTATGGGGCTCTAGATCTTCTAGTCGTGATCATTGGGGGGAGACTTAAAACTAACCCTATCCAACAATGAAGTTTGGGGAAAAAATGTGCGATCTGGTTCTCTAGGGAACTTTTTTAGCCAACTCTTTGAATAGAAGGGTTTAATCCATCTGGTGCTAATAAAATTGGTTCCCACATGGAAAAACAGGAAGGGGGGAGAGGAGGTCGTCTCAAAAATACTGGATATGTTTCTGGTTTCAGAAAACCTAATAAGGAATGAATTAATTTTGCAAGCCATAGTGGAAACAGGCGTTCATTCAGACGATCTCCCAATAGTGCTAACAGTCAAAACGCCATAGGTCAAACCTCCCTCACCATTTAAGTTTTTACCATAGTTGCTGGGAGAGGAGGAGTATTGAAATCTAATTTTAGAAGCATGGGAACCTTTGCAGGAAGCTCATAACCATTTTTAATGCAACAGTTCGCAAACAATCTGGCTAGAGATAAGAATATTTCAAAGAATGGGATGAGAAGTTTAGAAAAATACAACAAGAAGAAATGAGACAGATTGAACTCCAGATCAAAGAGTTATATAAAAATAATGAAGAAGGAGTGTTTAAGGAGGCAGAATTAGGGGAGCTAAAAAATCTGGAAGGTAAAAAAGAAGCACTACTCATGCAGGGAAAAGCAGAAATGGAGGCTTAAGAGCAGATATTTGTAGTTGGAAGAAGGGGACCAAAATACAAAGTATTTCCATAGATATTCTTCCCAAAGGAAGAGTACTAATACAATCCATCAAATCAGGACCCAACAAGGCTCATGAGCTAGGTCTTTTACGGAAAAAACACAGGAAATAGTGGAACATTTTCATGGTCTATTCAAAGAGCTAGAAGGTTGCCTAATAACTGAGATACTTGAGGTTTTATACCTGCTCCCAAGAGATACCATAGAAGATATGAACAAAGAATTAACCAAAGAGATAATGGGGGAGGTCATACATAAGGTCTTACACTTCTTTCAAAAAGGCAAAAGCCCTGGGCCTGATGGGTCCACCTTAGAATTCTTTCTAGGGTTTTGTGACAAGATAAAGGAAGACTTATTGGAAGTAGTCAAGGAATCTTGAAAGGCTGGGAAGGTGTTAGGGAGCTTCAATTCCACCTTCATAAAGCTGATCCCAAAGAAGCAGAAGGTAGAATACTTTGAAGAGTTTAGACCAATCTCTTACTGTAACATGATCTACAAAGTGATAGCAAAGGTGATTGCACAAAGAGTTAAACCAATTATAAGCAAGGTAATATCAGAAGAACAATTCGGATTCCTGCATAATATACAAATTCTTGATGCGTTCTCTTTGGCTCAGGAAGAAATACATTCCATCAAGAAAGAGAAGCATAATGCTTTTTCCTTGAAATTAGACTTGTCTAAGGCCTACGATAGAGTAAGCTGGAATTTTGTCAAGTTGATCCTCATTCAGTTAGGGATGAATATGGAAATGGTAGAGTGGATAATGGGGTGTATCCAATCCACTCCCTTTGCAGTCCTTATCAATGGCTTACCATCAGGATTATTTAGGCCCACTAAGGGAATAAGGCAGGGCTGTCCTCTGTCCCCCTTCATCTTTCTTCTGGCGACTGATGCTCTGAGCAGGACAATCCTGAAAGCAAGGGGGGAAGGAAAATTCAAAGGAGTCAAGGTGTCAATGACGGAGGAAATTACACACATATTGTTTGTGGATGCTGTCCTATTATTCGGGATAGAAGTAGAGGATAATTTGAAGGAATATGCCTCTTTGATAGAAAAGTATAATAAGGCTACATGGATGTTGATAAACACAGGAAAAACTTTGTTGGTTCACAACGAATTCTCAAAATAACTAGTATAGCAGTCAAAAGAGATACTTGCTATCCTACAAATATGATCTCCCAAATATTCAAGTACCTAAGTTTTTTCTGCAAACCTAACAGTTATGCTTTTCAAGATTGGGTGTGGCTATACCAAAAGGTAGAAGCACAAGTCTCACCTTGAGAAAACCGGTTCTTGTACAGAGGAGGAAGATTGGTTTTAATCAAGGCAGTTCTACAAAGCATCCCAGTCTACTGGGAATCCATAGCATACATACCCAAGGGAATTTTAACAAAAATTAGGAAGAAATGTTTCGCATTCTTGTGGATGACGAGCAAACAAAGTGAAGGCATCCCTTTGGCTAAATGGGAAACAGTAGCTTTGCCAAAGGAACTTGGAGGATGGGGAATTAAGAACCCAACACTCTTCAATAGAGCTCTGGTAGACAAATCTCTTTGGAGACTTGTTCAAAATACAGATACCCTATGGGGAAGGTTTGTATGCTCTAAATACTGTCTAGACATGACCATGATCGACTAGTTTAGAAACCCTAACAAGTCTTTCAAAAATAGGTCTGTGGGATGGAAAGCAATGGTATTGGCTTTCCCACTCATTGGTAATTGGACAGCTTAGGAAATATGAAATAGGTGAAGTGTCAGGTTAGGGCAAGACCCATGGGCAGGGGTAGGGGAGGACTATAGGTTTCCCACCTCTATTCTAAATAAGCTAAGAGAGAAAATATGCTTCAAACTTGTGGATGTGCAAATACAACAGCCCTGTCAGCTAGGAAGGACAAGATGGAAAGGTGATACAGAGCTGCAATTGGAGGGAGACGATGTTGAAATATGGAACATATATGTAAACCTGCTAGAAATCAACTTTGTCTACGTTGACAAAGATGAACATGATAAATTGATCTGGACCAGGAATGCTATAGATGGAGACTACAAAGCTAAAAAGGGTTATGAAGTGGCAATCTTGGAACAGTTCGAAGGAGAAAAATATTGGTGGTGGGAGGGCTTGTGGGCCTCCAATAGACCTATGAAAACCATTCTCCCATTTTGGCTGGCAATGAATAACAAACTTTTGACATGGGAAAACTTGAGGAAAAGGGGATTTTAAGGCTCAGGTATTTGCATTATTTGCAAATCAATGGAAGAACTCACCTCACATCTCTTTGGTTTGTGTTCCTATGTAGGTCAGGTTTGGACCCATGCATCAAGGGCCATCACACAAGGAAGGATGAACAACATGGAAGGAACTTGGGAGAAGAGATCTAAAGCTTGGTGGAACGACAAAGATGTATGTGATTTTGTTGCTTTCCCTATACTCTTTGTATGCACCATATGGGAGGCATGCAATAGAGCAATTTTTAAGAATATCTGGACCCCTACTGATATCACATCAGCTTTGCTGGTGCAGAAGATCCAAGAACATAGATCTCCCCCCAAAAGTGGAAAAACAAGATTTGTTATGACACCTGAGTTTGATAAAAGTCATCCATGGTATTTCTTTGATGGTGATAGTCAAGGTGACCCTCCCATCAGAGGTGCATGAGGTGTGATTTTTCTAAATGAAGCAAACAAAATATCTTTCAAACTAGAACTAGGAAGGGCTACTAACAACAAATCAAAGCTCTCAGTGCTTTGGGAACATTGAATATAGCAAAGGACAGACAATTAACAGGATTGGATATGTATGGAGACTCAAAATCTGTAATAGATTCGGCATTAGGGAATAATAAAATAAGAGCTCCACATCTGCACAATTTGCTAAATGAAACACGTGCACTACAACCAGCCTTTGAAGCATTCCTCTTGAATCACATTTATAGAGAGCACAATACAAAATCCGATACACTATAAAAACATGCTGTAGCTATACGGACGGGGATCATCGAAGCGGAAGTCGTCGGTGAAGGCGAAACCACTATGTTCTACATTCCAACATGATATGAAGAATGGCAATATAATCCATTTACATTATTAGTCGGTGAATGCAAAGAGTGCAAAACAAGGGTTTTTTGTATGATAGATAAGGAGAGCATCATTTTGATAAACACAGAAGGCGGCCCAGGATGCCACCTGATCTACACGACAAAGGGATTAAGAATGTAATTACATGGTTTGTATATAACAAGCAGACATATTTCAGTCTATTGTATGTGATTGATACATGTATGTAGAATGTTTTTGTTCAAAAAAACATACAGTAAGCCGAACAACCTGAGCAATGATGTAAGATTTACAAGCAAAGCAGTACTGTAAGCTCTTCGAAGCAGTCCATATTATTTGTTTGAATAAAGAATTTTTTTCTCTGGAGATATATATATATATATATATATTACAATACTTATATATATATATATTACAATACTTCATAAATATAAAATGATTAACTTTCTTTTTTACATATATTTTTAAATATTTAATATAATAAAAAATAACTAACACTTTATTTTCATTTAAATTAATCATCAAATTTTAATATTAAATAAAATTCTATATATAATTAATATAAAATGAATATTATATATGTAAAAATTTTAACAAATTATTATATTTAACTGTTCATAAATTACTTACTCGCTCATCTTTTATGAAGATCACATTAAAAATTCAACTAAATATCTAATTGTAAATTTATGATGATGATGGTGATTAACTTCCACTTAGACCAACTTTGGTCTATCAAACTTTAAGAAAAATAATACTTGGTTTACTTTAAAATCTTGATTTATCTGAATAAATTATTCAAATAAATTTATTAAAATTGAAACTTTTTATTCTATATGTGGGATATATATTTCGAAATATGTGTTTTTTAACCTAAATAAAAAATATTGTATATATCTTTATGAAAGTAAAACATGAATTTACACTTAATATAATAACAAATTTGTGATTCTATAGTATATATATGGAAAGGGTATGTGGATTTGAAACATCTCTATGGGATTTGAAGCAAAACATCTCTGCAACTGGCATTTGAAACAAATCTATGGTTTCATATCTGTGTCTTTTGAAGTATCTTTACTATATTTGAGACATCTTTACTGTATTTGAAGAGAGTACATCTCTACAGCCTTTTCTTTGCGACGAGGAAGCTAGTCATTCAAGTAAAGGACTTCAAGGATTCTCGACGAGCATTCGAAACAAGCGAATGACATAACCAAAGCAACTCTCTGACATTGATTTCGACAGGGTTTTTGAACCATCGAAACTAGGGTTGGAAGGCTATCTCGAAAGGTTATATCAGGTGCACACATTCCTTATCTTTTTTCTAATACATATCTACCACTCATATATTTATTTTTGTTCACAAGTATGAATAATTCACCACATCTACCAAATATTGTCAAAGGTAGACCTAGCACAGTTACTCTACATATCCTTTATGAGTATATAGAATCATTAGAGAAATGTAGAGAAGAAAGAGAATTTAAGCTACAAACAGAGTTAGAAGCCACGCTGGAAAATAAATTTACATCTCTTGAAGACAAGATCCAAAAACAAATAGAAAATAAAATAAAACTATTGGAGAATAAAATAGATACAATGGAGATTAGATTACAGGTAATAGAAAAACAAAGCCAAAATACGAACCAAACATCCCAACAAGGATATGTTGAAACCTTAGAAAATCTTAAAATGAAGGACATGATTAAAGAACTAGAAGCAAAAGTTGATAACAATCTCACCCTAAATAGTGTGGCAGGTAAATTAGACATCAAACCCATTAAAGAGGAAATGAAAAAGTTAATAGAATTAGACCATGATCGTAACAGAAGGGCCTTGAACCTTATAATATTTAGTTTGAAAGAGGAGGTAGATGAGGATACATTAGCCACATCCCATACAGAATTACATAATAGATTACAAATTCAAATGACATGTCTCACAGAAGCAACAAGGTTGGGGAAATTAACTGAGAACAAAGAAAGGTTGATTCAGATAAAGGTGATCTAAACTGACCATAAGTATGACATACTTAGTAAAACCTCAAGTCTAAAAGGAACGGGAATATTTATAAATTAAGATCTCATTCTAGAAGATCAAGCACAATTAAGAAAGGAGGTTCAATAGGTTAAAGAAGCTAGGAAGGAAGGAAAATTGGCAATAATCAGAATTAAAAACCCGTTATTCGAGATAGAAACAAAAAATATAGTAATAAATAGAAATTCAACATGCTTCGGATTCTTGGCTGGAACTGTCGGGGCTTCCCATGGAACAAAATCCCCAAGCTAAGTTGGATATCAAATGAAGTTGATATTATATTGTTAGTTGAAAATTGGGAGCACAAAGAATCTAAGTTCCCTAACATACATGGCTTTATACTTTGGTCAATCTGGAACAAACAATCCTATCGTAGAGGCATTGGGGGTATAGCTTGTTTCATTAGGAAGAACATATCCCCCATGTTAGGATTTATAAAAAATACCCTTACAACCAATATATTTGGATAGAGATTACTGAGATTAATGATAAAAAACTTACATAGCAATATGTTATTTTTCCCCTATTAATTCTAACTTCTATGAGAAAAACAATTTAGATAAAAATTTCCCTTACCATGGTTTAGACAATGATATTTCTAGCCTAAGGAATGAAGATAATATCCTCTTAATGGGGGGCTTTAATGCTCGTACTTCTAGCAAACAAGCTATTCTTATAAGCAATTATTCCAACCCTAATCCTCTTTGGTTAGACGAAGACCTTACTCTAGATAACACATACAACAGAAGCTCTGAAGATCTAGGGGAAAATTTGTTTGGGTTTGAGCTAGTCAAGCTTTGTAGTGCTCAAGATCTCATAATTTGCAACGGTCTAAAGAAGTGGTCCAATTCTAGCCAGATGACCTGTATCCATGGGCTTGGTAGTAGCATGGTGCACTATGTTATTTCTGATATCCCTTTATACAATGAAATAATAAATTTTGACATCATAAAGGACCACGAGCCCGACTCAGATCATAGACCCTTAATTGTAACTCTCAATTCTATCATGCATAGAGATCCCATAGAAGATAATCCTTATAGCCAAAATAACTTGATCTTTGATAGAAATAAAAGTGATCTTTTTCTAAATGATTTAAAAATTAATTGCTTCCTTTATTAAGTATAGACAACATAGAAGACCTCTATCATAATTTTACCACAACCCTCTCACAGTCTATTAACAAGTTCTCAACTGAAGTCTCAAGTAATAAAGTAAATAGAAAAACCAACCCTTGGTTTGATAAAGATTGTAAAAGTGCGAGAAGAGAAATTAAGGAAGCTCTTGATGAGTCTCTTAAAATTGATAAGATAAAAATATACAAAGCCCTAACTAAAAGGAAAAAAATACAATATATTCATAAAAGAAAAGAAAATCTCTTCCACCTCTCTAAAGTGGCTCCTAAGAAATTTTGGAGGAAGATTCTAACTAAAAAACTAAAGATAATGATAGAATTTCTTTACATGACTGGAATTCCTATCTTAAAAAGCTTTATGAATCCCTGAATGACATAGACAACTTTGAAACCCTGCTCACAATGGTAGAAGTTTTCTCATTAGAAGACATATATTTTGGGGTTAAGCATCTAGCAAATGGAAAAGCTAAGGACATTGAAGGTTACCATGCACAAATCTTAAAAATTGGAGGTCCTGTCCTCATCCCTCACATCCACAAGCTTTTCAATCAAGCAGTCAAGCAAGGGTTCCCTAAACCTTGGACTCGGAGCCTCATTATCCATATTTTTAAAAGTGAGGATACAAATAACCCCTCTAATTATCGGACAATTATGATTAGCCCCCTCTTAGCCAAGTTATATGGTATTATTTTGGAAAAGAAGATCAGCAGATGGCTTGAAAGTGAAGGTAAGCGGGCTAAAGGCCAAGCGTTCTTTAGAAGGAAACACTCAACAACGGACCACCTCGTTACGCTTAGGATCATTGTAGAGGAGTGTCGTAATGATAAATCCAATCTCTTTTTTTGCTTTGTGGACTTTAGAATGGATTTCGATACGGTACCTAGAAATTACCTATGGAATAGATTAGAAGAGCTAAAGGTTCCTTTCGAATTGAGAGCTGCCGCAATAAGTTTATACGAGAATGTAATCACTAAGTTTAAAAGCAACGAGGGGTGGTCGAGAGATATTAAGTGTAATATCGGAGTTAAACAAGGTTTCCCCCTCTCCCCTACCCTTTTTGGCATTTACATCGATAAGATAGAAGGTTGTTTAGAAGAAGCAGGTTGTGCTAGCACGTTCTTAGTTGGAATAGTCATCATCCTTCTTCTCTATGCTGACGATATTGTTCTTCTGGCAAGGTGTCCATCTAATATTGATAAGCAACTACGACTTCTTAAGGATTTCTGCTCTACCATGGGTATGACTGTCAAAACTGACAAAACAAAAGTTATGATTATCAAATCCAAGAAGCACACTTACGCTAATTTTGTGTATGATAATAGCAACTTGGAGAGGGTGTCTTCTTACAAATACCTAGGAATTGATATTCATCACAAGCTCAACTAGAACTATAGCATTGAGAAAATGATTAATGGAGGGTGGAAAGCTTACTTTGGTCTTGAAAATAATTGTAAAGAAGCAAACCTTGTGATGAGGGATAAAAATAAGTTCCTCTTTGAAACTTTAGTCACTCATGTTATCTTGTATGGATGTGAGGTTTGGGGTTGAAACATCTCTAGAGAATCTTGGAGAAAGATTGTTCAAATCCAAAAGCGTTTTATAATGTATAACCTCAAAAATAAAAGCAATACACCATATCCTATTCTCCTTATAGAAGTGGGTCTTTCCCCTGTCGAGAGCCTAGCTATGACTAGGCTCCTGTTGTACAAGCACAAAATCAATAACATGGGAGACCATAGACTTCCTAAGCTAGCTTTTAATTCCATCCAAAACCACCTTAGGCTCAAGGGAGGTTGGTATAAAGATACCAGGGCTTGGTTAAACCACTGGGAGATCGACGAAAATACTGCATTGCAAAATATTAATAACATTAAAAATGTTGTTACTTCTAAGTTTAAAGAGAAACTGTGGTCTGAGAAAGATTTAGAGGCTAAAAGAAAATTATGATATTATGAGGTCATCAACCCTATTCTAGAAGATTAAAAGTATCTCTCTGTTTTAACGAGTTCAAAGAAAAAAAACTAATATAGCCAAGATAAGAACGAACTCTCATGAACTCCATAGTGAAAAAGGTCACTGGACAGTTCCTAATACACCATGGGTGGAAAGGATCTACCATCTCTGTGAGAATAGGAACATTGAAAATGAAAATCACTTCCTCTTATAGTGCCCTGCGTACACCCACATTAGATCTCAGTTTCATAACCTTTGTTGCAACATGGACCTTCCTAGCATTTTAACTTGTCAAAATTATAGTGAGCTCGGTACGCTTCTCAGCAAGCTCTTTGAGCATAGGAATACAATTTTAAAACAAACCAATTAATTGGTTTATTTAGGTCCGATAGACCAAAGTTTGGTCTCAGTGGACGTTAACCACCATCACCACCACCACCAATAAATAACCATATAATTATATATTTGTAAAATATTTTAAATATATAAAAATATTTTTAATATATAAAAATATTTTTAATATACAAATACTAAAATAAAATTAATCAAATTTAAATATAATTAAAAATATTAAAAAAATATTATTACATTTTTATTTTATTTTAATGTTTAGATTTCTAAACAATAACGCGTATATATATATATATATATATATATATACACGTTTATGACATTTGATTATTACGATATAAAATTTAAATATGTATGTAAAATATATCATAATAAAGAAAGCATTTTTTATATATAAAATATCATAGTTGTAAAATCATATTATTCAGACAGAGAGACATGTTTTTGTTAAAATATCTACTAAAGAATATTTTAATGACACTATGTGGGTTTAAATGCAAAATATTGAAAATACTTAATGATTCTATGTGGGTTTAAATACAAAATATTTAATCTAAAATTTCAATATGAAATTGTCGGCTTCATCAAATGGGTTAGTTCTTGTGATTTTCACGTTCTTTTCCCCCAAATCCCTTAGTCCCCGTTCTTATATTATCTCATGAAATAGTTGGACTGTTAAAGTAGTTTGTTTGGAACATCTTTAATTGATAAGTAGCAATGTCAACTATTGACTTTTCTATAATTGGATTTTAGAGTTATTTGACAAACATAACTAAATTTAATGATTGATTTGATCAGTTAACTTTAATGACCAGAATGAACAATCAATGAATATACTTGAATTCTTGTTTGAGATAAATATAAGTTTTGTACGACAACTAGTTTCATTGCACTTAAAATCTAATTGAAGGAATCACTCAAAGAATCAGTAGGATCAGTGCACACAATAAGCATAGGATGTCTACTATTTGCAAATTTAAGAGCAAGAGATGATGCAGAACTTGTGCTTCTAACTTCTCAATGATTTCCATCTAACATATAATATTTGAGTTTCATTTCAACAATCAAATTCCTAAAGCTTGTTCATCCTTTTTATGTGGCTTCAAAAAGGCTTTTGCTTGAAATTGGTAGTGAGAAAAACAACCTTGCGTAGAAAATCCTGGGCCCGTGTGAATCATAACTCAAACTTTGCTGCATAATTTTGATATGGATTCTTCTATTTTTGTTGTTATGCTTTCAGTGTTATTGGTTAAGTTTTTGCACTAAATTTGGCACTATGTAGCGAAGTTTTTGTTTACAGTTGTAGCTTTACTTGGACTCGGTTGAGTCAATGCATATCTCTCTCTCTATAAGATATATCTATAAATTATAAATGGAGAAACCATAGAGGTGTTTTACTGACCATGCATATTTCTATGATAAAGAAAGCAACCATGATTTGTATGTCCTTCCCACTGAGAGAAAACATGAATGCAACTCCGTCTTTCCTTCCACTGCTATCAGTGAAGGCCAGTTGGGTGCTTTCATCATGGGGAGTGAAGGGATGGTGCTGCATGAGTGAAGGGTCGAAAGATTCGAAATCTATATCCACCAAATCCTTTTGGCTCACCTTTTGAATCGAGTAGCTCTGCCCAGGTATAGGCCATTCCAAAGGCAAACAACAAAGCTAGGGGGTAGTGTGACTTGGGAGAACAAATAAAAAGGTGAACGACACACATCTACTTAAATTACGAAGGTGTTATTTCTTTAAGCTAGCCCAACTAACTAGTCAAAGCAAAGGGAAGGATGTAGTCAATTTAGTTAAATGCTAAGTGTGATATCACTCCAATTTATTTATCAGATCCAAAAAAATTACAGATCATTATTCTTCTATAACCTATCAAATACCTACTTCATATAATTTCTTTAAAATCAAAGTAAAAGTAATGTGAGGACTAAAATTTAGCACATAGAACCATCTCACACAAAATAAAAATTAACAGATATAAATGGGAGCACAAATATTGGGTTAACGCTAACATATATAAATGGTAGCACAAGTATTGGGTTAACGCTCTTCATTTAAGCATGAAATAAGCACTTCGAACCTGCACAGACTAGTATAAGCAAGTGAACCTAGAACCAACAGGCCAATAGAAGCAAGTGAACCTAGAACTGGAAGACACCAAACAAGGGGAGAGGAAAGGATGCATTAGACTCACACATGTAAAAATCTCATCATTATAAAGTATATTTTATTGAATTGATAAACTATGGTGTGCAAATTTGTATTCGTAGGAAAATAACTCTCAGAAACCAAAGACCATTTAACGTAAAAAACTATCAAAGTGTAAGAGTCACTGCACATAGATAGGTTAACCAATAGTGTTTTAACATACCTGCTTATGTAGAGCTCCACCTCAATGCCACTCCTACTCGACTCCTGCACCCGGCCTCAAAGCCACTCCCACTCCACTTTCGCACCAGAGCAAAAATTGTTAATGCAAATAAAACTCCTAAAACTTAGAACTTTCAATAGACACCAACAACTCCCAGAATTTTCAACAACAAACAGGAAAATCACACAACAACAAAATGCTTGAAATAAAGACAGTTTGCAAGCCCCACCACAATGAAATATTGGAAAGGAAGAAAACCTACTTTCCTTAATTCACATTTATGAATTCAACAACTCCTGTAGCTTGTCCTCTTCGAGAACCTTCGCATATAGCCAATTTACACACTTCAACAACTCCATTAATTGACATTAATGGACATCAATAAAATCTTCAGTATTGTCAGTTCCAATATCACAGAATCAGTACCCTAATATCCAACACTCATTGACACATGGCAATCTAGATATTAAATAATCTATTTTTGAATAATTATTTGTATAATGAAAAATGAAAAAGAGGTTTCAATTGCTAAATTGTACAGCAACACATTAGTATGATTAATTCAATTGGGTTGAAATTTTATGATTATCTTTATTAATAATTTATGATACCTTTTTCCTATTAACTTTATTTTTTACAATTAAATCGTTAATTGTTTATTAATAATTCAACGTGGTTAAAATTTTGTTTATGATAATAAATAAAAAAATCATGAAATTTTTTATATTAATTTTGTTTTATTTTTAAATTAAATTGTTAATTTTTTAAATAAGATATTTATGATTATTTGTAAATGTTTAGAATAATAAAATTAAGAAATCAAATATATATTTTTAATATAAATACAATTAAAATTAAAATGTAAAAAAATACAATTATAATTATATATTACAAATAATTAATTAAAAATGAAATTATTTATATTATAATTAAAAATAAAATTAAATTATAAATGAAAAATTAAATTTATTTAACTCTCATCTTCAAATAAAAATTTAGTTTTTTAACTTTACTCATGTTAATAGTGTGAACAAAAATGAATTCGTACAATTGTTTATCCCTAGAGATAACACCACCTAGTTTATTATCACATGTGAATCACCTAATACGTACAGAGATACAATTCCAACATCGAAGACAAACTTCACTAAGACCTACAAGTCTAGAAGTCCTAGTGTTGGTTGCATGGATATGAATTCTTTAACATTGTCATAAATATGATTTCTTTATCATTGCTTGCTTATTCTTATTTGATATATATTAAAAAAAAATCTTATATATATATATATATATATATTAATTCTCATAAACAATTTTTTATTTGATATATTCTAAATACAAGTCTATGCATCTTATATGTATCTATTTATAAGAAAAAAAATTATAGGTTGATTCCTTTCTATAATCAAATATATGACATGGATTTTGGTGAGAATATCCAATCAGTGAAAATAGAGTGCTCATAAAATTTTGGATCTCGTGTTTATTATGTCAACTATGTTAGATGGTCTAAATGGATCCTACAAAATGATTATAGAAAATGATATCTACCATCGATATATATGATACACATTTATGGCAAGTGTACGTCTAGTTGATGGTTTTCAAGCACGTTATGCGGAAATGTTTATGACATATTGCCAAGTGCTAATGCCTTGTCATGTAAATCATTACTCGTCTCCTAAAACTCTAGAAGACTACCCATCAATGCCTTTGTTGAATACATACATGCTCTACTCTATCCTCATATTTTATCTCAATCAAATTCCTTCCAATGGAACACTTTTACACAATAAAACATAGATATGACAATTAAAGCTAGTAAAAAAGCCAAGAAGACTAAACTTAGAGGTTTTCCTACAAAGGTGATAAAATTTGTTACAATTTTATTATAAATTAAATCATTATTTACTAAAGAACGCATACCATCCCTAAATCATGTTGGAGATTAGGATATTTAGTTGATCTTTGAATAGAGCATCAACCATCCTACATATTGATTGAGTATCCCTTGTCCATCAAACTCGATACCTCGTGCCCTTGTCCCATGATTTTCTCTTTGCCTCCCCTCCATCGCTTCTATACGAAATGTAATAAAATATACCCTAAATATTTATATTGACATATAACATAATTAAACCCCCTTGGCCCCTTAATACAGGGCAATATATTTTCTCATTTTCATATCATAATTTATTCCCCAATATGAATGGACGTGATATGATATTGCCCACCCAGTGACCCCCCGTGCTTGCAACTACTTTCACTACCATAGGATTGGAATGTTAGTGTTGAACCTTTAGGGACGTTGAGTTAAGAGTGAAGACATTGTATGAATGTGGCAAGGTTTACATTGGAGAAACATGTCACTTAGTCTATACAAGATTAAAAGAATAAAATACAGACATTGTTCACAGAAGAACAAAGAAATCGGCATTAGTTGAACATTCAAATACTCAAAACACCATGTACGTATGGAGAATGCAAAAGTTATCATTAACATTTATCACTACACCAAGAGGTATGTCCATGAGTCCATAGAGATAAAAGAGTACCCAAATAACCTAAATAAAGATGATGGTTGGAGGTTAAACAAATAATGGACTTCGCTCATCTACCTAATTAAAAATAAGAATTTTATAAGTTAAAAATATTAAAATGATTATTAATTAAAAAGTATAAAATTATTACATTATAGAGAAATATTTTAACACCTTTCAAAATTAAAATTCAAGCTAATTAAATCATCAACAACAGACACCTTAATGAATCCAACAAAGATTTTGCAAATGAAACACAACAAGGATGACTATTTATTATCATGAGCCAACCTATATAACACTTGAGAATATTTGTTATCTCCTCTTGAAGATGAGTTGCACTATTCATATCGAAACGTCGAGGTTCTTAATCACATACATGTTCTCCAATCCAACTACTCAAGGATGATTCCATTTTTACATAAATCTTTAGGGATACTAATGAAGAATTTTTTATCCTCCAATGTCTCTATGTCTCCCTCATCCTCTTTCACTTTAAACTTTATTAGTACTAGTGGATCTTATTGCATCACATCCCCGATGGTTTCCTCTACGATTCATACAAACGTCATGCCTTAAAATGGTGAAATAGAAACTCACTAGGAAATATGTGTAGTGAATGCATAGGTTCTTACCTCTCATCTTACGATTGTTTATTTCCTCCTATCCAAGGCACCTTTACTCATTCTCTATTTTTAAAATCCAAATTAAAACCAATGGTAGACTTATTGTTGCGCCTTCAATAACCTTCCCAACAATGATGCCAAAATGTTGAGTCAATTAATATTGCTTTTTACAATAATTGACATCAGGCGCTCGCACGAAGTTGGTTCCCCTTTTTAGTGCCACTTAAGAAATCAAAAACGAACTTCCGAAGTGCAACTCAAGAACGCATATGCATTATTGATGGTATGTTCGGAATAACCCGAGCCCAAACACAAGGCTAAGGTTCGTAAGTAAGTATCACATATGCGTTTTGTAAAAGTTAATTATTGCATATGCGATATACATCACATATGTTGTTTTGTTTTTTTTAAGTTTCCAATATCGCATATGCGATATTGAAAACTAAAAAAAACAAAACAAAGGCTGCGGGCCTCAAATATATCGCATATGCGATATTTAAAACTAAAAAAAAACAAAACAAAGGCTGCGGGCCTCAAATATCATTTGCACAGTCAGGCATCGGGAGAGTGATAAAGCGCGTGGATGAAAAAATGCAGAGGCGATTTATGTTTTAGCTTTTGGAGGTTGAGTTGGAGGTCGATTTGGAGGTGGATAGGCTCCATTGGCAGGTAAATTCTCTTATCCATTTCAGCTAGTCTTCAATTCTTTATTGTTTTTCTTAATTTCATAGTTTTTTTAATTATTTAAAACAAATTTAATAAAAAAAATTGAATGAAATCAAAGAATGATTAAGTAAAACAACTTGTATTTTTTTGTTTAAATCTTGACAGACAACAGAAATGAACAAGACAATGTGGAAAACCGACCCTCTAATAACCCAGAACCTAACCCAAACCCAAACCGGAAGGGGGAACAAGATTGAAACTCACAGATTATTGTGCGTTTGGCGTCATTTAGGCGTCTTAGCTCATTTATTAGAGGGGGGGATCATTTGAGATAGTCTTTAGCTGATGCATTGGACACAATAACAAACATAATTGCCAATGCCCAAGGAGCTCTGTACAACATTAGCTTGTACAGAGAATCCAGGCAGCAATACTACTCCGATGGATTGAGTTATAAAGACATCAAAGACCTTAAAATTACAAAAGACCAATTATTTTCATTATTTTGGGACCCTAGCACCGGATTGGTTCCACCCACCAGTCGAGCACACATTTCCATATACTGGTGCATTGAACCAAATATAAAGGCCAATTGGATGGATCGTTGGTATATGGTCTTCGATGAAGACCCTCATGGGAATAGGGACATCCCATTTTATTTCCTTAGGAATTTGTATGCAGAATTCATCCTAGGGAAACATGTTAACTACTTCGATATCTTAGGCTTCCAGGGTGTTGGTCATGGGATGCCCCAAGATAGGGAAGGGGCCAGGACGGATCCTAACCATGTGCCATGCCTTCCACACACAACAAAACCCCCTTAGCTATATCCTCTTGTGGGTCATGTGATTGAGGATACACACGAGGCATTATTTGACTTGGCAGATACATTGCTTCAGCATGGGACTGATGTCCAAGGCAATGTAGACCAAGGGGCTGGCACTTCTAAGGCCGGCCCATCTACAGATCACACAGGAGATGCACAGAGTTCAGAGCATCATGTTACTCCACACCCTTGCACATCGTGTGGAGGCATATGCTATGCCCCTACTTGAGACTTCTAAGACGATGGATTACTTCGATTTGTAAGTAAAACTCATTATTTTCATATTATATTTTGTTTCATATCACAATTTTCAATTGTTTCGCAATTTATTTCTATTTAATTATCTAACAAATTATGTGAACAAATATATAGCTGGTGTCCCATGGCACACCATATTCACATAGTCCACCGATCAATGTTGAGAACATTGATGCGGCTGTCAATATTGCATATGGGTTTGTTTCTTCACCAATAGGGGTAAGAACTATACTTGTTAATTTTTCAACTTTATTTACATATTTATAGTAGAGATTGTAACATTGAATACATCATAATTTTGATGAAACATGTTTTATGCAGGGTGATCAGGATAATTACATTGAATCTCAGCCTATTCCCTCTCATGCAGAGGTAGATTCCCAAACATAGGTATTATTTTAAATATGCTTTTAATTATGTTTCGGTTTCTTTGGAAAAATCATTTTTCATCCATCATGTATATGTCTCGTTTTATTTGTATTATCTAACATTGACATATGTTACGTTATGCAGGGAACCATTAAGCCATTGGTGCTTGAAGAGCATCAACGCGAGGTTGTTGTCGACCCACCTCTTCCCCCCTGCTAGGTACATGTATGTTTAGATTTCTTTGAAAACATCATTTTTTGTCCATGTAGTATATATGTCTAAGATTCTTTTTATTATCTAAATTTGGCATATGTCATTTTATGCAGGATTCTATTGAGGCACCGGTACTTGAAGAGCACCAGATTGATGACCCACCTATCATGAGCCAGCAGGTATGTTTATGTTTTGCTTTCTTTGAAAACATCATTTTTCGCCCATGTAGTATATATGTCTAAGATTATTTTTTTTATCTGAATTTGACATATGTTATTTTATGCAAGATTCTATTGAGGCACTGGTGCTTGAAGAGCACCAGATTGATGACCCACCTATCATGAGCCAGCATGTACGTTTATGTTTCGCTTTCTTTGAAAACATCATTTTTCGTCCATGTAGTATATATGTCTAAGATTCTTTTTATTATCTGAATTTTTACATATGTTATTTTATGCAAGATTCTATTGAGGCACCGATGCTTGAAGAGCACCAGATTGATGACCCACCTATCACGAGCCAACATGTACGTTTATGTATCACTTTCTTTTAATTGTGATTTTAATGATTCAACATGTACTTTTTAAATTTTTTGAAATTGTCGAATTGTATCTTTATCCTTTTGTACGTAGGAACGTGAGTTTGATGAATATGTACAAAAAGTGAGATTATTCGCTAGTACAAGTAGAATTCCTTTTTCCCCATTCCTATTTAATCGATCCATTGGTTGCACACCTCCTCTGACAAGGAAGCAGGTAAGTTTATGTATCGCTTTCATTGTACGTTTATGTATGGCTTTCCCTGATTTGATGCTTTCTCTTTGTACGTTTTTGTAGGTTTATGTATCGCTTTGACATATGTTACTTTATGCAGGAACCTATTGAGACAGTGGTGCTTGAAGAGAACCAAAGCGAGGTTGTTGTCGGCCCACCTCTTCCCCCCCAAGGTACATGTATATTTGTTGACATTGGCATATAGATTTTTTTATGCAACTTGATAGTGAGCAAGTGGTGCTTGAAGAGCACCCAATAAGGGTCGCTGTTAGTGAGGCACCACGACCCACCATTACTTACTCACGTACAGTAAGTAAAAATGTTATTTTGGTTTTGGAATTTGAACAAATGTACATAGAATTTTTAAAGGTTGGTAAATTAACTTACAAAATTTGGTTTTTCTGCAGTCTCCACTGATGCAACCTATCCCTCTTGTTCAGCGATGGGGATCACCAGCAAGCAGTTGGAAAAAAAATCTAGACTTCTCCGAAGACATTGGTAGTGGCAACAAAAGGGGGGATAACTAGAATAAATGTATAGGGGGGATACATAGATGTAACTTTTTGTTCATATACACACAGATGTACTTTTTGATCCACTATTTTGTATTATGGCCTTGTGGCATGACAATTTTTGTAACATTATTTCTATACATATATAATATAAAGCAAGGTTCAGATTTATACATATATGGTTGACTTGATCTTGGAACATGATATGTGTGGTTCACATGTGTGCTAACTTATGAATTTCCAATACTTAAAGGAAGAATTTACGACTCATCAACTTTTTAACATTATGGCTTTCCTCAACTTTTCAACATCATAATCATACCATACACTAACTAAATTACATACACTAACAATCATAACACTATGTCATGCATGGATGTGTAACATATACCATATCATTCCCTACAATACCCTATGATACTAACATCATACCATACTAACATACAATAACATAACATACTAACATCATACCATACTAACATACCATACCATTGTAATATACCATACACTAACATCATAACACTAAGTCATGCATGCATGTGTAATATACCATATCATCCCCTACAATACCCTATGATACTAACATCATACCATACTAACATACCATACCATTGTAATATACCATACACTAACATCATAACACTAAGTCATGCATGCATGTGTAATATACCATATCATCCCCTACAATACCCTATGATACTAACATCATATCATATTAACATACAATAACATACCCTACATTACCCTATGACACTAACATCATACCATACTAACATACAATAACATACCATAACATAACATACTAACATCATACCATACTAACATACCATACCATTGTAATATACCATACATTAACATCATAACACTAAGTCATGCATGCATGTGTAATATATACCATATCATACCATAAAATACCCTATGATACTAACATCATACCATACTAACATACATCATACCCTACAATACAAACATCATAGCCTACAAACCCTAGTTGGTTTTCAATATATGTACATACATCCACGTGTTTCTAGTTCCATCTCATAACTTGTAAAGAGGTCACTAAACCATAGTGCCATGTCATAACATGTCAACCCTAGTGATAGCATGCAAATTGGTGTTCATGAAACCCTAGTTGGTTTCCATTTTGTACATGTCCATGTGTTTCTAGTTCCCTCTCTTAAATTGTAAATTGCTCACTAAACCCTAGTTCCATCTCATTATTTGTTAACCCTATTTGGTTTCCAATTTCTAGTTCCCTCTCTTAACTTGTAAATTGCTCACTAAACCCTAGTTCCATCTCATTATTTGTCAACCCTAGTGGGTGCATGCAAATTGGTGTTCATGAAAGCCTAGTTGGTGCATGCAAGTATTGGTGATCATGTGTTTCTAGTTCCCTCTCTTAACTTGTAAATTGCTCACTAAACCCTAATCCATCTCATTATTTGTCAACCCTAGTGATAGCATGCAAAGTGGTGTTCATGAAAGCCTAGTTGGTTTCCGATTTGTACATGGCCATGTGTTTTTAGTTCCCTCTCTTAACTTGTAAATTGCTTGAAGTAAACCCTAGTTCCATCTCACTATTTGTCAACCCTAGTGATAGCATGCAAATTGGTGTTCATGAAATCCTAGTTGGTTTCCGATTTGTACATGTCCATGTGTTTCTATTC